>VZQC01002364.1:743507-863088 GCA_009823505.1 Rhizomys pruinosus | reverse complement strand
AAATATTGGAGGAAATTGAAAATATAAAAAGAACCTCCCAACAAAGAAGCCCAGGACAGCTGGTTTCATGGCGGAGCTATAAAACATTTAAATTGGACATACAACCATTACGACGCAAACTGTTTAGAAGGATACAAAACAGAGGGAATTCTCCCAATTCCCTTCTATGAAGCCAACAGTAAACCTAATAACCCAACCAGGCAAAAGATACAACAAAAAAAATAAAACAATAGGTCCATCTCATTAATGAGCATAGACTCAAAATACTCAACAAAATCTTGCTAACCACATATACAGACTCACATAAAAAAATCATCCATTAATGACCAAGTTGGATTCATACCACAGATGCAGGGATGGGTTCAACATAGACATAAATCAATAAATGTCATAAACACATAAATGGGACTGAAAAGACAAAAATCACACAACCATGTCAACCTGACACAGAAAGCCTTTGACAAAAAGCCAGCATCCCTTCTGTTTAAAGTTCGAGAGGGAATTGGACGGGAGGGAACATTCCTACAACATAAGTAAAGCCATATAAGGACAAAGCCACAGCCAACATTAGCCTAAATGGAGAAAGTGAAGCGCATTTCCCCTTAAAGGCAGAAACCAGGCAAGGCGGGCCCCCTATCATCACTCCTCTTCAATATAGGGCTTAAATGCTTGCTAGGTCACTACCAGTAAGAAAAGGAAATAAAGGAGTACTAATGGGAAAAGAGGTAGTCCAAGCTATGCCTTTTTTGCAGATGATATGATATTTACCTAAGGGAATGCTAAAAGCCCCAGAAAACTTCCTAGAAATGATAAAGACTTGCAAGTAAAGTGGCAGGAATACAAAATAACCTAAAAAAATCAGTAGCCTTTCATTCTTTTGTTAATTTTTATTTGTTTATTTTATGTGTATGAATGTTACTGTCCGGCATGCAGGTCTGTGCACCCATTTGTGGCAATGCCGCTGAGGTCAAAGAGGGTGTTGGATGTCCCTGGAACTGGGAGTTCTCCTGGAATTGGAGTTGCAAACCGGTCTTAGCTTCCGCATGTGGGTTGCTGGGGGATTGAAACCCGGGGTCCTTAGCAACAAAAGCAACAGAAGAGAAGGACTCAGCAAGGAGGGACCTTCCCTCTCACATATCCCACAAACAAAACATTAAATACAATAGAAACAAACCTAACCAAAGACACCAAAGATCTTTACAAACCCAAAATTTAAACCTCCTGGAGATGGAGATTGGATTGAAGAATTACATCAGAATGATGGAGAGAGACATCCCATTGCTCAGGATTGCGAAAAAATAATTATTACATATAGTAAAATTGTTCATCTATCTAAATTAAGTTATACAGATTCAATGCCAATCCCAATTTAAAATCCCCCAGCGACTTATCACAGACTTGGGCAAAAAAAAAAAAAAAAAATCCTTAATTTAATATGGAAAACAAAAGACCTGAATAGCCAAGCAACCCTGAGCAAAAAGAGAAACTACAGCCGGGGATCACCCTTTTATACCAAGACTTCAATCTATTTACAGGACTTTAGTACCATTAAAAACAGCCTGGGTACTCCCACAAAAAACAGACCTGTTGACCAATGGAAACAAATTGAGATCAAACTTAGCATCATAGAACTTTCAGCCACCTCATATTTGAAAGGGGCCAAGAAACACTGAACATGGAAAAGACATTCCAAAAAAAGAAAAAAAATGGTTGCTGGCAAAATGTAAATCACCACTTGTAGAAATTATAGAATACAAATTAAATCCCTCCTCTCACCCCATACTAGAAGCAACTTCCCAAATGGATCAAAGGACCTCGAATGTGAAAAAACGAAGAACTCTGAAGGTGCGATAGAAAGAAAATGTTTGGCAGCAACCTACAAAGGACATAGCGGGATATGGGAAGACTTTCTAAATCAAGAGAGCAGCTGACAGGAATTTGAAGGTCAACAATGACAAGTGGGGACATCTTCATTAAACTCAAAGCTTTTGTCTTTACAATAAAGAAAAATCAGTGAAAGAAGAGAGAGAAACTCTAGAGTGGCAGGGAAAACCTTCACCTAGTGATACATCGGACAGAGGCAATTCAAACTTCCAGAATTATATAGACTTACTCAAAAAAAAAAGAAAAACAACAGAAGACACATGACCCCACTTTGAAAAAAGAGATAACGGTAAAGAGCTGAAAAAGAGACTTCACAACGGAGGACAGGATAAAAAATGGCTGAGAACCATCTTAGTGTTTCAACATCATTACTGGATTTTAAGGAAATGCCAAATGTAAAACACCCTTTAGGGGCTGGAGAGATGGCTCCATAGCGGTTTTATTTTAGTTTAGCGCACCGACCGCGTCTTACAGAGGACCCGGGTTCGATCCCCAACAAACCACATGGCGGCTGCTAACCGTCTGAAACTCCAATTCCAGGAGAACGCCAGTGCCAGGGGAATCCGAGACCCCTTCTGTTTCTGACCCTGGGCGGTGCACGACATGGGTGCGCAGGACTTGCATGCTAGACAGTACAGTATATAACATACAGAATAAATCAAAAATATGGAATAAAAAAACATAAAAAAAATAAAAAAAACACTTTGTTTTTTTTAAAACAATCTTGAAAACAAATGAGGAAACCAAATGCTGGAGCGGTTGTGGGAATGGCGGAAAAGGGGAAAAAACAATAAATCCACTGCCGGTTAGGAATTGATATTAGCCTTGTACAACCCTATGAAAGGACAGTGTGGAGAACCCTTAATTCTTTTAGACTCAAAAATGAGGCCTAATCAACCTGACCCAGGCCATTACCACTTCAGGGGTTTAATTATACCCAACAAAGACTCACCCTTACCCCGCAGAAGGAAGATGACTAATGCACGCGCCATGTTTTTATTTCAGCAAGTGAACCAACCCAAGGCCCCCTCAACCGACGAGTGGATAGGAAAATGTGGTACATCTATGCAATGGTGTTCTATGCATCAGTAAAGATAATGAAATTCATGATGATGCATCATGAACTTTGCAGGTAAATGGATGGAACTAGAAGATATTATGCTAAGTGAGGTAACACAGTCCCAGAAAAACAAATGACGAATGGAATCCCTCATTTTTGGATGCTAGCATCAAGTAAGGCAAACTGAGTAACATTAATGTTATATTTCTCCTTATATAAAAGCAACCGTGCTCTTAGAATGTGAGTCCCTTAATGGACTCTAGAATTAGCCTACTATCTGTTTTCAGACTTTATAATTTTGGGGCATGGGTGGACAGCATATTTGCATATTTTAGAGCAATATAAAATTAAAAGGGAAAAATGTGGATCCTGAAATATGATTCAGAAATAACATACAGTTTATTTTCAGATGACATGGTTTTAGTTCATGTGTTACATACATAAATGCATATGGTGAAATAATAAGGAATGGAGGGAACAACAACAACAAAAGAACTGGGACAGGGAACTGACTGAAGCAGTAGAGTTCTTCTCCCCCCCCCCCAAGTAATCTTCTGCTTTGCAAAACTTTGAAAAGACTCAGAAGGGGAAACAGGATGTGTATGACAGACTGCATTAACTTGGGAATTGTGGGGGGCATGGAGAGGAAAATGAGTCTGGATTGAACTGAGAAGTTATGTATGAAATGCACAAAACTTCAATAAAAGATAAAAGAAAACCCTGAAAATAGTCTGTGAGCTGAAGGAGTAAGGACTCTTTAGATATGAATACATAAATAATTAATAAAAAATTGTCCCATGGGTTTTGCTGTGTTGTAGTATCCTTTTCATTTAATTCCAGGAATACTTTTATTTCTTTCTTAACTACTCCATTGACCCATTCATTATTCAGGAGTTTGTTGTTTAACTGCCATGAGTTCATGTAGCTATGAGGGCTTCTTTTGGTATTGATTTTAAGCTTTATTACATTGTGCTCTGATAGAATGCATGGAATTATTTCAATTTTTAAAGTATTTGTTCTGTGGTAGATGTTGAAGAAAGTTCTGTGGGGTGCTGAATAGAAAGTATATTCTTTGGTGCTTCTGTGGAATATTTGGTAACCTGTTAGGTCCATTTGATGTATCACAATGTTCTGATCAGATGTCTCTCTGTTTATTCTTTATCCAGTTGATCTGTCTAATGGACCCAGTGGGGTATAGAATTCCCCTACAATTAGTGTATTGTGGTTAATCTGTGTCTTAAATTCATGTAGAATTGTGTTTATGAAGTTCAGTACACCAGAGTTTGGTGTATACATATTCATGATTGTGATATCTCCTTCTTCTCTTTCTGATTAGGTTTAGTTTGAAGTCTATTTTGCCTGATATTATAATAGCAACTCCTGCTTGCTTCTTAGTACTTTTTGTTTGGAATATTTTTTCTACCCTTTCACCTAAGATAGTGCCTGTTCTTGAAGGTGAGATGGGTTTCTTGCAGACAGGAAAAGGATGGATTTTGTTTCTTAATCCATTCAACTAGTCTCTGTCTTTTAATTGGGGATTTCAGTCCATTAATATTTAAATTTAATACTGAGAGATGTATATTGCTTTCTATTATTTTAGTTTCTGCTTGCATTCTTTGTCTAGGTTTGTATTTCCATAGTTATACCTTCAGTGATTACTTTATCTTGCTGCTTGGGTATAGCCATTCCTTTCTTCTACTCTTTGAGTTGCTTCAAGTATTATCTGAAGGGTGGTTTTCTGGACATGAATTCTTTCAGCTTATTTTTGTCATGAAAGATTTTTCTTTCTCCTTCAACTATGCTGAACATTTTTCCTGGCTAAAGTATCCTGGTTTGGCATCTGTAATCATTTAGAGCTGGAAATACTTTGGTCCAAGCTCTTCTAGCTTTCATTGTTTGCATTGAAAAGTCAGCTATAATTCTGATGGGTTTTCCTTTATATGTGACTTGTTTTTCTCTTGCAGCTTTCAGAATTCTCTCTTTGTTTTGAGCACCTAGTGTTTTTTTTTTTTTTTTTCTATGATATAGTGTGAGGAATTTCTTTTCTGGTCTTATTTGGCGTTTGATGTGCTTTTTGTGTTTATATTGATATGTGTTTCCTTAATTTGGGGAATTTTTCTTCTACAATCCTGTTGAAGATCTGACCAATACCATTATCCTGGGATTCTTCTCCTTCTATAGTTATGATGTGTAGATTTGGTCTTTTCATGGTGTCTCACAGTTCCTGATTATTCCATTCCTGTGTCTTTTTAAATTTTTCATAATCTTTGCTTGAGTGGTCCAATTCTTCCATGTTATCTTCCAGTCTTGATATTCTGTTTTCTGCATCACTCATTCTGTTACTAATGCTTTCTCCCATCCTTTCCAGATGGCTGGTTGAGTGATCCATTTCCTTTTTCATTTCAGCCTGAGTTTTCTTCAGTATTTACATATCTTTTGAAAATGTATTCTGAAGTTTATCATTGTCTTCTTTTAGTTTATCCCTATTTTCTTTTAGTTCTTTGTTTTTATGTGTATTGTTTAAAGTCCTTGAATTCTTTGATCATCTTTATGATTCTCCTTTTAAGATCTGTGTCCTGGGTTACATGTAGGGAATCCTCATTATAGGAGTCTTCTATAGGATTGGTAGTATTTACCAGAGACTTATTATTTGGGTTTTTCATGTTATTGATTTTTTTGTTGTGATTTTGGCATGTGGATTTCTTTTGTTTGTGATTCTGCTTTGAAACTCATGTGTTTCTTTGTTGAGTTGAAGACTGACTTAGCTTGTGTTCTTCAAGTCCTTTGTTGTCTTCTTATTAGGTATTAAATGCTGATTGGCTTAGGCTTGACTTTTTCACATATGATTTTGTGCTGGAGAAACCAGGTAGTTCTTGCCCAACTAGTTAGGAGCTCCTTCAGAGGCCCCCAAACAGGTATCAGTCAAGCTGGCTTGAACCCCACACCATGTGGTTTTCTCCTACCAGTTCTCCAGGGATGGTTTGAGAAAATTGTATCTGGGTCCAGGGGCAGGGAATATGCCTCCAACCCTAGCTTGGAGCAGAGGAAGGGGCCCCAGATATTCCCCAGCTAGTGTGTAGTGGGTCTGCAGTGTCACTGCTGGGAGCTGCTGGGGCCACTGGGAGGCATCTGGGCCTCTCCTCTCTTACCTTTTGGGAGCTAAGCTGCTGGGGCCTCTGTAACTTTAGAGATGAAGTAAAAAAGTGGGAAGAAACATGGTTAAGGCCAATTGGCACCACGTGGGAGCTTCTCCATGGTGCAGGGAACTGGGATAGGGACACTCCCTCTTCTGATTAATTTTATTGAGGGGAGGAACATTTAATCCCAGGATGATCCATATGGAAAACATGCACAGGAAAGCACACCACATGGACGCATGTTAAGGTCCAAATGCAGAGAGTTTTATTCCAAAATATCTGGTTATATAGACATCATGACTCAAGTCCCAGGGCCAAATCCTACACCTTTTTGTCACTATACCCAGCCCCATGGGTGTGGCCAGGGAGGTCCCATTGGTTTAGAATGCTACCCATCTTAACTAAAATTTCCCAAATTTTATGTTGAAGTCTATTTTATCAGATATAAGAGTAGCAACAGCTGATCATTTCTTAGTGCCATTTGCCTGGAATCTTTTTCATTCCTTCACCCTAAATTGGTGCCTCTCCTTGAAGGTAAGGTGAATTTCTTGTACTAAAAAAATACATTTTAGTTTTTAAAATATTTTATTTTTATGTTTATGTTTCTGAGTGTACTGCCTACATGGATGTAGGTGTGCCTGTGTCAGGTAATGCTTGGAGAGGTAAGAAGAGGGCATCGGATCCCCTGGAATTGGAGTTATCAATGGTTGTTATATGGTTGCTGGGAACCAAGTCCAGGTCCTCTGCAAGAGCAACCAGTGCTCTTAACTGATGATCCATCTCTCCAGCCCTGAAATTTGTTTTTTAGTCTTTTCAATTAGTCAGTGATTTTGACTGGGGAATTGAAGCCATTGATATTTAAGGTTCTTCTTGAAAGATAAGCACTGGTTACTTTCATTTTATTTTGTTTGTATTTTTAGTTTTATTTTCTGTTTCTGTAATTATACTTTCACTTAAAAATTATGTCCATTTGTATGTGTTCATTCTTTTGTTCAGTCCTTTAACCCTAGCTGGCTTTGAACTTTCTATGTAGACCAGACTGGACTTGATCTCACAGACATACCCCTGCTCCTGCCTCCTGAGTGCTGAGATTAAATGCACATCACCACACTTTGCTCAAGAAACATAATTTTTTGGAAACTTTCTTTGGTAATTTTAAATAATAAGCATCAAATGCATAAATGAATAAGAAACCATAATGTTACTCCAAAAGATTTGTTGTCAAAAAAGTAGATCTCAATGGGGCATCAGCAATGTTTTAAAAGTTAGGTTGTGAAGTTATCTAGACAATTATTATCAGTTTAAAACCATTTAAAGTGTGTAAATGTCATTTTGATTAAACCTCTCAATAAACATTTTTCTCTAAAGTAGAATCAGGGTTAGAGAGATGGCTCAGCAGTTAAGAACACAGCTTTTACAGAGGACCTGAGTTTGATTCACAGCACCCACATGGCAACTAACAACTCTCTGTAACTCCAGTTCCAGGGGATCCAACACCTGCTTCTGAACTCCACAGTTATTGCAGGACATGGGAGCAGTTATATGCATGTAGGCAAAATACTTACATGTACAAAATAAAAAATAATAAAATAAAAAATATAAAGTAGAATAAATAAAAATATCACCATTAGTTCATTCTATATATTTTATAAAATACCTTGGGTATACTATTGAAGTTATAAATAGCATTAAGATACATTAAATGATAATCCAGCACTTTACCTACCATCATGCTAAGTAAGTTATTCTGAGAGACATCCCTGTGAAAGGATTTCATACAATTGAACAAGAATAATAATGTCCTCCATTGGAGTCATGAACTCAACAATAGGTGTGGTTGCTGTATAGATCTACACAAAGTCAAACCAGCCCAAATTATAGCCAAGATGAGAGAGGGCTCATGAAGCCCCATCCTTAGATGAACTTTGGCCAGTGGATGCCTGATGGGAGAGGGTGAGTCAGTTTTCTTCAAGGAAGTGGCCCCTGTGAGTTTGCATATGCTTTTCCAGTGAATGATTCTGTGCCTATCCTACTAATGGACTGTGCTGATTGGACTCAGTGAGCTTTTATAACAGGGAATGAAGTTGGGAGGGGAGTGTGGGGTATCTAAAAGGACTTAGAGGGGAAGATGAGGGTTGACAGGATCAAAATATATTGTACACATGTGTGCAATTATCAAAGAATGGATAAAAACAAGCTCCCAAAGTTTAGTGAATCCATAACAAAAATACAGAATCCATCCTGGTGAGTTCTGAAAGGAAACGTTAGCAACAATGAGGCTGTATGCTTTATAAGTATAAAATCTGGCAAAACTTGAATAGCCAGCTGAAAGCATACTGAGTTAAAGCTTCAAGCTTCTATATAGAATTTTTTTCCAATTTTTCAAAATATCACACAGGACTCAGCTTGCCACAATGCTTAATTGTTACTGGATTCTTCTTTGGGCTAGCACAGGGATACTCAGTTCCTGCTGTACTGTAGCTAACCTAATCTGGAAAAGCTATAGAGGCAGAGCATGGATTTGTGCCATGTCTGAAGAACTGAGTGCCTCTAAGTGGATTTTATTCAGTTGCCTCCTTTTATGGGTTATAAATATGCAAATATAAATGGTAGATCTGTTCTTCTGGAAGCATTTAAGCATTTTCTTGTTGAAAAACTGCAGTACTCACAACTGCTCAAATGAGATCAAGTTTCCTGCTTAGGATATTCCAAATCACTGCTCCTGTTTGATGGGGTACATTTAACTGACTTCAGTTATCCATGCAATAAAATAAGTCTTTGCTCTCTTCATTCAAAACTCTTTGCTCTTACTTGCAGTCCTTGGAAAAACTGAAAAAGAAATGGATGAATCTGGAAAGTTACAGGTATTAGAAATCCCAAATAGAAGTTTTCTGTGGTGTCTTAGAGGTAAATAACCTGGGATTGACAGCAGACAAAGGAATGTGGAGCAAGGAGGCAGTTCTATTGAATAGGAAGCTTGTGCCCAAGACCCTGGGAACAAGCTGTTTCTATATCACACTTCTCTGTGTATGCTCAGGTTTTAGTAGAGTTCGGATCATACTTTATTTAAAATGGGTTTAAAATTTCTGGGCTTTCAACTTAGTCTATCATGTTCTCCTTACTAATAGCATGGCTATACTAAGTTCATATTTTGAGTACAATATCTTTCTTTAATTTTGTCTCACATTAGCTAACAGTTTTTTTAAGTAGAAGACAGTAAGGACTTGAGGCTTTGTGTAGCACACACATCTCTCTCATGCTGTCTTCTTTACTACCTTTCACAGCCCCCCCCTTTTTGTTTTTTAGCTTGTGCTTCACATTTGCTGTGCAGATCACAGTAGCCAAGCCCAGAGTTAAGCCATTCCAAGAATGTGGCTGTAGAGCTGTATAGTGTCCTTAAGGGGTATGTGTCCCTCTGGCCAGTCTAAATTGAACCTTTTTTAAAGGACTTAATTATAATGATTCTATCTGTAAGAGATGAACCATTCAAAGTGGTCATCAAACATTTATTCCTTCATATTGTCAAACATAGTAAATAGCATAACCCAAGATTCTAAAGCTCACAGCCTACTTTAAATTGATTAAGTAAGTATTAGGGATAATAAACTTCCATAGATTTATTTTTGGCCACTGAGGGAGGAATCCACAACATTGCTACCAGAATTATTGCTGTATGTTAGACCTATAATTGAGGTAAAGAAAAGCCAACCTAGTTATTTTACAAAGACACTGGGAATTGGTAGGTCTTATCCTCCTTTTCTAAAACCATAAATCTATTTATTTGATTCACTATAGCTTGACTTTTGTCCAGAATCTTAAATGCTTCTCAGTAGTAACTTTCTTGAAAAGTAAAACCACAAATAATTGAAGAATAAGCAGAACAAAAATTGTGCCAATTGAATCTGAACATAAAAATCAAAATGTCTGTGGCAAAGCCTTATCTGCAAGAGGAGCAGGTGCCTGCTGTGAAGAGGAGATCAGCTGATCTCTCTCCTTCAGCATTGGCTGAATATGATCAGATGGAAGATGAAGCATTTTCAGTTCCTGAAAAATTAGGCATAAGCTGATTTCTTAGAAAACAGTAAACATGAAAACCAGCACTGAAGCCATTCAATCAACACCAACTTCAGTGAACAAGCTTTTCAAGACAGCCAGCTGTGTCAGGAATTCTACAAAGTTAGGAGACACATTGATATGCCAGCTGATCAACAACAGTCTTACCTGGGCTTTGACAGTTGATGCTTCTGGAAATCCCCATGCTTTTATCTTCCTGCATCTCTAAATTCTGGATCAGATCATCAGTTTGCTCTTCTCTGTATCTGATCAGCATTGAGCTTCTTATAGAGCCTTCTTATTGCAAGTATTGATGGACAGTCTTACAACAAATGCTTTTTTGTTTAGTGTAACTATGTGACGTTATTGGATAAGCCATTCTCATTCTATAACTTGTTTCCCCAAATAACTTTGTTGCTTTTTCATGCTTAAATTCTGAGGAGGTGAGGGAATTCAAAATCACATAAAACCCATAAACCAATTTTGGAAGCCAAGGATGGATGTCTTTATCATATCATAGTTCTAACTAGTAATACCTTTTCTTTGATCATACAGCTCACAAGTAGGTGCCTATGTGCACATACTCACACAGTAAGCACAGTATAACTTGATATATGTTTCTTAATATATGCTAAGTTGTCTTGTTAATGTTTTTATATTTTTATGCTATTGTGAGGTATCTAACTTTATTTTGCATTTAACTATTAATGGCATACAACTATTGTGCTATAGAATTTTATTTGTATTGGATCATTCTATTGTATAACACTGCTTTGATTGTATTAGCCTCATAATTTTCAAACAACTTTACTCATTTGCTCTTAGGAAGAGGCAGTCTCTTAGGGATTATATAGAACCATGAGTTAGAAAAAGTCTTTTTTGGTTTTGGTATTCCAAAATATATAGATAAAGAATGATACATTTCCTGGAAAATGTTAATCAAGGTATGGCCATTTAGATATATATCTCATAGAGAACCACCTTCCTCTGCTGCCTGAGGGTTGTGATTAAACATTTGGGATTTTTACTTTCAGTTTTCTGTGTCTTGAATTATATTGGCCATATAAAAATTATACTTTGTTTATATTTTAATTTATTAATTTTCAGTAGAATAAATTATTTGGTAAAAATTGGCTTTGGAAAAAATATTATTTGGTAAATTAGATAAAGGTTCTATTTTAGTCTTCTATTTCTTTAGTTTGTTTCTTTATTTTTAGGAATTAGATTCTTTGGAAGCCTCCTCCCTGAAAATTAACTCTCATAATTTTGGAGAAATTATGCAAGGTGCTAAGGGAAAACATTATATCCATGGTCTAACCCCAGCAAATTATATAGGGGCAGTATAGTGGCACTTTTATTTTATCTTAGGGGTAATAAACAACTACCTAATTGGACTTAAAGTCCACCCAATGGGAGAGAACTCATGTGTGGTACTGTAAACGCAATCAAATACACATGACTGGAGAGGTATAGATTTTAAAGAAAACACTAAGGGTGTCACATCCCTAGACAAATGTAATTTCTTAACATGCTAACTATTGATTCTTGTATTTACAGACAAGAATGCTAGTCACCACACATCAAAGAAGCTTATTTTGTAGCAGAGACTTTTACGAAGTTCTACAACTGTTCACACACAGAGATAAAGTGTCTGTGGAATGCCCAAGCCTAAGTGACACATCTACAATGGAACCTCTACACTGAAGGCTTACAGAACCTAGTGGAACAGGGGTAGAGAGAATACTAGTGCATCTTCCAATTCGCATCAATGAAGCTCCCTCATGCAACAGGGGGCAATGAACACAAAGGTCTACAAATGGCTAAAGCATGGAGAATATGACTCTGCAGAGTGTGGATCATTGGACAGGACTCCCATATTAAACTTCACCCAACTGGGGTTCAGAGACCATTGTGGAAGAAGGGACAGAAAGATTATAAGAAGCGTGGGAGAAGGGTGTGACCACATGGATACAGAGTCTTACGTGCTCCTGGACCTTGTGCATGTGAACTTACAGCAATGGTGACAGCATGCACAAGATCCATGCAAATGCAAGCAGACAAAAACCCAGCATAGAACTGTGGAAATGGGTAGCAGGCCCCGATCTTAGCTGAAGGACTACTGGGTAGGTGATTACTGCTGGGTGAGAAAGAGCTGATAGTCTTTGAGGGAGTGACTCTAGATATGCTGACTAGACCCCAGTGAACGAATGTGCACTGAAGAAGATCAAAGGATAGTATCTTGACTTGATAGGCCTTAGTATAAATGGCAGAATGTATGAAATTCTCTCTGGAGCTGTTGTCTTGGACTCTGGTCAATTCTGGCTGTTTCCTTTCATGGGCTGACAGTTTGTCCAGGAATAACCTTTCCATCCTACTAATGAAGCACAAGCAATTAGATATATAGGTATTTAAAGAGCACTAATAGTTATGGTTGGTTACTTTGGTATAGACACATATGTTTGGATGATATGTTAATCTATGAATTACATTTTTTCCTGTTAAATATGACAGGGTCTTACTGTGGCTTATAACATCTCCTAACCTGTAGAGAACTGAGAGAAAGATGCAGGACAGTTATGGCAAAATTCATGATTTGGGATGGGGTGGGGGTAGGGGGGAAGGGAAAGGGAAATATGCCTGATCTGAATTGGAAAATGATGTATGAAATGCACAAAGTACCAATAAAAAAAGAATGTATGAAATTCAATGTTTGGGGGGTTGTTAAAGGGGGGGGAGCCTGGTAGGACAGTTTTTCACAGGCTACTTCTAATTAGACACCTGCTCATCAGGACAGTTGGACAGTAAGTGGGTGGATAAAGTTTCTTCCTTTATGAGTGAAATTTGGGATACCTGTAGGTTCCTTGCATAGGAGTCTGAATGAATGAACTCATGACCTTGGGGGCCTATTGTGGAAAGAGGCCAGGGTAGGCTGAATAATGTTGGAGATTCTCCTGTAAGAGGGAGACCCAAGTAGCTAAGGGCAGGAAAGGTCCTGGCCGCAAAGTATCTAGCCAGGATTTGTTGGTCCCTAATGTCAGCCACAGTGACCAGAATGGTAAAAGCAGTTTAGTAGACAAAAGACTACTTATAGAGCTCAAAACACGAGAGGGAGTGCCAGGGGCTGCAAAACTCCTTTGTGTCATGGAAACAGGTGACTTTTCTCTGGAGGAGACAGGTGGGGGAGCCTGGAGGGCGGGAACTGCAAAGAATCTGCTCCAGAGTAACATGAGTTAAATGTAAGGACTATTGAATTTAGTGAGTTAGATTAGGATTTATTTTTCTGCATATTGGCTTAAGTTTGTTGAAGAATGAGTAATAAATGGAAGAAAAGAAAAGTAATTCCAAAGAAATAAGTGAGTGAGTGTGTGTAGTATGTGTGTTTAGTTGTTTTTGAATATATTTTTCATTTATTTTACTTAGGGGTCAGGTCACTCTTTGAGCTGCAACTTAGAAGAAGTGCATTTTCTGAAAAGATATGATAATAATTTTATTCTGGTTATATTTATTCTCTGTTGGCCCTCTGTCCATCATAGCAAGCATCTTCTCTCAGAAGGTTCCCTTCATTTCCATCTTCTGAGTGAGTACCTCTTGTCTATCTTCTTCCATTGACTATGCTTCCTTTCCTTTAAGTATATTTTAAGTTTGTCACTTTAAAGAGAAAAACCCCTTTAATGATGTTTCAAAGTATATTAAAATGGAAAAGGGCAGAGAGTCTTATATTCTGGTGACATAGCTCTAGAGATGAGTGGTTTGGATCTTCAAGAAGGAATTCACCCTTCCTTTGTGAGGAGGGCTGGTAGCCAAGAGCCTTGGAAGTTAGGACTTTTAGGGGCTTATCGTACCATTCATGCCAAGATCACCTTTTTATGGGCAGCCCACAGCCAGTGAGTGAGAACAGCTGGACCCTGAAGGCCTCCCCATTCTGCAAAAATGTGGGACTCCTTTAATGCAAGCTTGTCAATTCGCTTGCCTAATACAATTCGTCCTCTGTATCCAAGGCTGACGGCTTCTTCATATCCAAACAGCAGTCAACTGAAAATGTTCAGGAAAGGGCTGGAGAGATGGCCTAGTGGTTAAGAGCGCCAACCGCTCTTACAGAGGACCTGGGTTCGATCCCCAGCGCCCACATGGCGGCCGAGAGCAGTCTGAAACTCCAATTCCAGGAGAACTCCAGTTCCAGGGGAATCCGACACCCTCTTCTGACCTCCGCAGCATTGCATGACACGGGTGCACAGACTTGCATGCAGACAGTACATTCATACGCATACGGAAATAAATTAAAAAAAAATTAAAAAAAAGAAAATGTTCAGGAAAAAAAAAACCATGGTAGATATTCTTCTTTTGTATCATTACTCCCTAAACAATATGACAACTATTGATATTTGTATTATTTTAGGCTTTATGAGCATCTTAGAGGTTGTTGTATGGAAAGTATATGGAGAACGACTGTGCAGGTTATATGTAAATGTTATTGTCATTTTACACAAAGGACTTGGGCATCTTTAGACTTTTCACCTCGCCAGGGTCCAGGTCAGTCCCATGGCTGCTGCAGGGAGGTGATGTCAGCTCTTCAGTGAGCTCTGCGGCTGCCTGCTCAGTTCTGTAACTATTGATCATATTCCTCTTGACTATTAGTTCCCAAGTGATCATGGTTCAGTGGCTTTCTCGAACTAATCTTGCTTGCTCCCTCTTTATCTTTCAGAGGAATTTTTCCCAAGAAATCTGTTCTTCAGCTTTGTTTCAGCATCAACTTTTCCCAGAAAAGCAAACAGACACAACCTACCACTCTTCTGTCATCTGTCACAATTTAGATCTTGCCACATTCCTAACATGTATCCATGTACATATTAATGTGTGCTGTTTCCATACACTCATGGGAACAGTGCACTGATGAAGCCCAGTCATCTCCTTTCCTCACCTAAAACCACCTTCCCAATCTCTAGTAATTGCTATTCTACTTTCAGATTACCTTGTCCCCCTTCATAATTTTCCTTGCATATATGACAGAGAATATGCAGCATTGGTCTCTCTGTGTCTGTTTTATTTTTCTCAACATAATGTACAGCCATTTTGTTGCAAATGTCAAGTTTTTACTTTTCCTTATGGCTGAATAATCTCCATGTGTAATGGCAAATTTTCTTTATATTAATCTAATGATTCTTACCTAGACTGATTCGACATCTGTAGGTGTTGTGCTTTCATAAGTATGACCGTAGAGATCATGCTTTTTTTTTCTGATTTTATTTCCTTTTGGTACATATTATACAGAAGTTGGGTTATTTGATCATATGGCAGATCTACTTTTAGTTTTTGAGGAACCTCCATTCTGTTCTCTATAATGGCTATGCTGATTTACATTCTTGCCAACAATGAATACAGTTTCTTTTGTTCTCTGCCTTTGACAGAATGAATTTCTTTGTTTTGCTTTTTGATAATAGTTATTCTGACTGGAATAAGATAAATGTCACTGTAGTTTTGATTTGCATTTCCCTGATGGCTAAAGGTCTTGAGCATTTTTGTGTGTTTGCAGGTGCTCCCTTCATGCTTCTTCATTTAAGAAGTGTCTATTCAGGTCATTTGCCCAGTGTTTAATTGGGTTGCTTTTATTTTAAGTTTTTTGAGTTCATTTTATATTCTGGGTATCAGTCATCTTTCAAGTGAATGTTGCCAAGCATTTTCTCACCTTCTGTGGCTGTCTCTTCGCTCTATTGACTGTTTCCTTGCTGTGCAGAAAGAGGTTTTTTAATCTGATATAATTGCATGTATCAACTTTTGCTTTGTTTCCTGTTTTGGGTGGTCCTTCCTGGAAAATCATCGACAATACCACAATTTTGAAATGTTTGCTCTATGTTTTCTTCTCATTGTTCCATAATTTCAAGTCTTACATTCAGGCCTTTGATGTGCTATGAGTTGATTTTTATATGGGATGAGAGGTAGGAATCAATTTTATCTTTTGTGCATAGCCATTTCCCCAGTGTGTCCCATCAAGTTATCATGTCCAAAAGAAATGTTTTCAGTTCTTGTGTCATGAATTAGTTGTGGATGCCTTTAATCCCAGCACTCAAAAGGTGGAGGCAGGCAGATCTTTGCTAGATGGAGGCCATTCTGGTCTACATAGAGAGTATGTGGCCAGTTGGGGATACAGGGAGACCTGTCTCAAAAAACGCTAAAAACCCCAAAATTAGAAACAAAAATGGGGAAAAGAGTTTGAGTTTGGTAAAAATACATTATATGAAATTCTTGAATCAATTAAAATATTTTTAAAGGAGTTAGTGATCTGTAGATCTGCACGTTTATCTCCAGGGTGTCTAATCTGCCACTGGTCTCTGTCTGCTTTGATTGCTGTGCTGCTTTCATTTGTTTTTATTTTTGATAATTTATTTATTGTTTTTAGACAGGATCTCACTCTGTAATCCAGGCTGGTCTAGAACGCATTGCGATCCTGCTGTTCAGCCTCCCAAATGCTGCTACCATACACATGAGCCATCACAGCTGCCTGTGTAACATGGTTTGAAATCAGGATTTGTGATGCCTCTAGCATGCTTCTTTTGCTCAATGTTGGTTTTGTTATTTAGGATCCTTTGTGGTTTTGTGAGAATTTTAAGATCATTTTTCTAGAAAGTCATTGGTATTTTGGTGGAGGCTACATTGAATCCGTATATCACTTTGGGAAGTGTGACATACTAACAGTATTAATCTTTCTAATCCATGAACATAGGAGTCTTTGCTCTTCTTGTAGATACCTTCTCTTTGTATGGAGACCAAGAAGGAACCAGAAAGGAACTACATATCTGGAAGTAGCATCAAAGCCTTCGTTTTTTTTTTTTTAATTTATATATCTCACAAATTCTTGATTTGGGGGACAGACTTTCCAGCTGACTCCTTTATGTCTCTTTCCAAATAACTGAAAACCCTTTTATCTCTCCATATGGTTTATCAGAACTAAATCTTCGGATAGTTCCATTTTTGTTAAGAAAAGTATAAAATTAGAATAGAGTAACTGTATTAGTCAGGGTTCTCTAAAGAAGCAGCTTACAGGATAGAGTTTGAGTGGTCCAACAGTGGCTGCAGCACACTGGAGAGGCTGAGAATCTGGTACTTGCTCAGTCCATGAGGCTGGCTGTCTCAGCAATCCTAATCTGGCACTGAGGCTCTGATGGATTCCAGGAGATCTGCTAGTCTCCAGTCTACATTGGAATCTGAAGAAGATGGTCACAGAAACAAGACAAACTCGCCAGTGAGAGAGAAGGCAAGGGACAAAAAAGCACCAGCTCCCTTCTGCCACGGCCTTTTGTATGAGCTGCAATCAGAAGGTCATGCTCACATTTAGGGTGGGTCTTCCAGCTTCAGATGATCTAATCAGAAGGTCTCTTTCTCATTTCAGTTAATCCCAGATCCAATAAAGTTGACAACCAGGATTAGCCATTATAGTCTCCCTTTTCCTATTATTTTTATTCCTCAAATGTAGAAAGGCAATATCTTAGAATGGATGCTGTAAATCCTTCTTCTTTGCCTACTACTGTACAACATTGCTTGGTCAGTTGAATATCAGAAGGGCAGATCTGTGAAGTATGTCTTATAGAATGATCTGATGGTGCAAGTTTTAATTATCAAGTGACATGTGCACACATGCACACACAATGACCCCGGCCCAAGGACTTCCACATGCACATACCAGCACATGACTGGATCTAGAAGCTTTATGTTCATTTGCTATCACAACAGCCAGTACTTAAAATGATGTCTGAAATGCAGTCTGTAAAATATTTTGAGTTGAGAGATCTAAAATCATTGCCCCAAATGAAAAAAATGCAAGTGTCTAACACATCATTACTGCTAATGTCCACAGTACCATTCCAGGATAACTGCCTTGGACTTAAGTAGTTAGAAGCTTGTCAGAGCTTTACTAGAATTGTGTACATAGAACACTGCTTGAAATTCATTTCTATCATTTTGTTTTCTTCTAAAAACTTATCATTAATAAATTTATTGTGTGTATTTATGTGTCTGTCTCTGTGCATGCATCACACATACACACACATATATGTGAGAATGTGCATGCCATAGTGTACATATGGAGATCAGAAGTTAACTTTCAAAAGTTGATTTTTTTTTCTCCTTCCATGATATAGGTCCTGGGATAGATCTCAGGTTGTTAGGCTTGATGGCAGATGCTTTTTACCTCCTGAGCTGACTCTGTTGCCTCCTTTTAAGGTTTTAAATTTTTCTTCATTTAAAACTGTAAAGCATAAAATATGTTTTAAAAATTATACAAGGAATCTTTTGGGTGGGAGTGATGTATTAATTCATATGTAGCTCTTAGAGATGATAACAGAGATTCCTTGCACTATTTACTTATTTTTCGCATCCAGAATCACTCACAAAACTACCACTACCAGGATATTGTCACATGGATGCAGTCATCACAGGTAACAGTTCTGTCCCTGTGGATAGTTTAGTATCAAATTAACACCCTTGGGTTGAGAGAGTCTCCATTGTACTGGCCTGTGTCCATATCTGTGGGGTATTTTCTTGATTGTTGAGTGATGTGGAGGGCACAGCCCACTGTGAGTGGTGCCACTCCTTGGCAGGTTGTTGTGTATTGTGTAAGAAAGCAGGCTGAGCAGGGGCCAGGGGAGCAAACCAGTAAGAACCATTCTTCCATGGTCTGTGCTTTAGCTCCTGCCTCCATGTCCCTGGCCTGAGTTCTCACCTTGGGCTCCCTCCCCAAGTTGATTTTGGCCAGTGTTTTGTCACAGCAATGTAGAAGCAGACCAGAACAGTCCCCATTGTCCTTCATGGTACTGTTTTGTAGCTACTCCCTTCTCTTTCATTTTCTCAGCTGGACCACTTTTATTCAGTTCTCAGAGAGTTTCTATAGTTTTTCTACCTGAAGAATAGTGTTCAAATAGAACTTTGGTACTGGCCGACTGTCTTAAGACAGTGCTTTAGAGGTCCTGTGGGTGGCATGTGCTACCAGTCGATTCCTGGGTGCTGCTGAGTAATTTTCTGTGATGTGGAACAACATTGGCTTGTTGAAGCACTCCCATATGAGCTGAAGTCTTCCATATGACCTGAAGTCTTCCATATGAGCTGAAGTCTTCCATATGAGCATCCATGCAGAAGTTTTGGGGTGAATGTAAGTCTTCATTTTGGGGGGAATACATTGTAGGAGGATAAATGCTATGTCATTTGGTAGCTTATATGTGCTTTAAAATTTTTATTTTGATTTGTTTATTTTTATTTTATGTATATGAGTGTTATGCCTGAATGTGTATAATTCACCCATGTCTTAGTGCCCACAGAGGAGAGAAGAGGATGTCGAATCCCCTAGAACTGGAAATATGGAGAGTTGTTAGAACCATGTGGGTGCTGGAATTTGAACCCAGGTCCTCTGTAAGAACAGCTGCTGAGCCATTTCTCCAGCCTCTGGTTGTGCTTTTTTTTTTTAAAAAAAGAAAAAAAACAACAACTATCAAACTGTACTCTAAAATAGCTATACAAATATACACACTTTTAGCTGTGTTTCTGGAGTTTTCCATATCCTTTCCAGTATTTGATGCATTGTTATTTCTTGCTTTATTCCTCCTAATGGGTGCACAGTGATTTTAACTTGTATTTACTCATTGCTAAATGATCTTAAAACATTTTTCATGTGCTGCCTTTCTATCTGTATGTTCTTATTGGTGAGAGGTGTCTCCCATCCATTATTTAGCATTTATCTCTTCCTCTTCCTAACAGAATGTTTCATTGAACACAATTTTTTATTATTTTTTACCCCCTCCCTGTGTGTTGTGTGTGTGTGTGTGTGCATGCTCATGTGGAGGTGAGAACACAACATTAGGTGTCTGTCCCTGATCTCCATTTTTATTTGAGGCAGGCTTTCTGGTCCCTATCCCTGTATATATCAGGCTGGCTGGCCCATGAGCTTCTGAACACTATCTCTGCCTCCCATCTCCATGTAGGAATCCAATATTTATAGATTTGTACTGTTGATTTATGTGGGTTCTGGAGATCAAGATGAGGTTCTCATGTTTGCATGAGTGCTTTACCCACCCATCCTTCTCCCTGACCCCCAAAATGATTGTTTTTAACAACAACTAATTTATTGTTTTCTTTCATTGATCATGCTGTATTATTAAGTTTCTGATCTTGGAAGCCGAGGAATGCTTTCTTTCTGAAAACTTTTATTGAAGACATTCTTCTGTTCAATTGCTCTTGCACTTTTGTAAAAAAAAAATCTCATTTGGAATAAAGTAGGAGTAGAGGAAGCAAAGTTAGTGGCCTGAGTTTCATCCCTGGAACCTACCTAAAGTGGAAGGAGAGAGCCAACTCTGTAGAGTTATCCTCTGATGTCCACATGTGTGTCGTGGCCTGTGTCCTCATCATACACACGAGAATAGCAATAAATCATTTTGAAATAGTTGCATGATTCTATTTATGGCTCTGCTTTCATTTTCTATAAATATGTGTCTTCCCCCACCAATCAACAGTCTCATTCTTCATAGCTATACAGTGACTTGAAATCTAGTGGGCGGACCCCTCCTACTTCATTCTTTTTCTAAAATGCTTCAGCTATTCTAGTTCTTTTGTCTTCCCACATACATTTCAACCCAGAATAACCACAGATGTATTAATAGAATCTTTCAAGAATGGTCTTGGTAGATATAAAATTACCAAAAATCCATCTCAAATGTTGAGAACTGTTGCATGACATCTACTTGTAAATTCAAGTAAAAAAAATCTACTTGTAAATTGATGTCTCAAGAATTGATGTACCTTGAGTCATGCACTTTGGGGACAGTCTGTCTCCTTCTTATTTATTTATTTATTTATTTATTTATTTATTTATTTATTTATGTCTTTTCGAGACGGGGTCTCCCTTTAGTCCCGGCTGGCCTGGAGCTCACCCTGTAGACTAGGCTGGCCTTGAACTCATAGAGATCCACCTGCCTATACCTCCAGAGTGCTGGGATTAAAGGCGTGTGCCACTACGCCCAGCCATATTTTTATTTTGAAAAGTTTCTTTTACCAGAACTTTTTTAATTGTCTCCTGTGGCATTTGAGGTCTATAAATATATGGATTCCCTACTGGATATTTCATTTTATACCCAATTATGAATTGTACTTTTAACATTAGTGTTGTGTGATAGTTGGTAACATATGACATTGAAATGAATTTTTACATGCTTATCTTTTGTATTGGGACATTTGAACCCACTTATTCTAATAGTTCCTTGTAGATTCTTTGGAAATTTCTCTGCAGACAATTGTGTTATTTGAAAATAAGAACATTTTTATGGATTATTTTTCTCAATTTGCTTTTTCTTGTCATTGACGTACTGTTTAGAACCCCCAGGATGATTTTCAAAATGACAGGTAAGAATAAACATCTTTGACTTGTTCTTGATCTTAAGAAACCATTTAGTATTCCAGCATTAAATCTAATGACAATTATGTGTACTTGTAGATACTCTTAAGAGAAAAATGCCCCGTTTTCTGAGAAATTTTCATTTTCATGAATTTTAGTGATGTTTTCAACAATTATTCAGACCTATCATCACCTAGAATCATACATTGCTAATGCTGTTATTTTAAAGACTTGTTATATTTTAGATGGAGTCAGAATTTGAAAAATAAAATTTACCTTCATTTAGTCTTTCACCAATTTTCCTCCTTTTCTTTTTGTTTATCCTTTGAAAACTGCAGAGTGTTTTCAGAGTTATATGGTATACTTTGATCATATCAACTTCCTAGTCTACCCCTACAACTCTTCCTAGGTCCTTCCAAGTCCATGTCCTCCACTGAGTCCAATTAGCTTTGCCTAGATGTGAATGAGTGTGTGGCTGATCACTGGAGCCCCCACTGGAGCCCAGGCAGCCTACCAGAGGCCATCTTCCCAAACAAAAGTGACTCTTCTTTCCCCAGCAGCCACCAACTGATGTGAGGCCTTGAGTGCCCTTCCCCCATCCACACTAGTTTAGATGGATCTTGCACAGGTAACCACAGCTTCTGTGAATTCCCTGTGTGCAACAGCCATGTTTTTCTGGAAAACAGCATTTTACAGCATTCCTTCTGCCCTCTGGATCATGAGTTCTTTCTATCTTCCTTTTTCTGCAATATTCCCTGAAACTTGAGGTGAAGGAGGTTTTTACAGAAGTCCCCTCTAGGACTGATACTCACTGTCACTTATTCTCAGGACTTCAATCAGTTATGAGCCTCTGTAGAAACTACTGCCCACTGCAAAAAGAAGCTTCTCTTACCAAGGCTGAGAGCAGCACAGATCTATGGGTATAAAAGTAAATATTGAGAAGGCAGTTTGACAATGTGATTGGCTAAACAACTACACCAGGTTAAAATTATTTCTCTGCAGTAGTTCTTATTATTTTAATTTTTTTAATTTTAATTTTTTTGTCTTTTTGAGACAGGGTCTCCCTGGAACTCTGGCTGTCCTGGAACTTTAGAACAGGCTGTCCTTGAACTCACAGAGATCCACCTGCCTCTGCCTCCCAAGTACTAGGATTAAAGTCATGTGCCACCATGCCCAGCTGTAGTATTCTTTTAATCAAGTTTTTATTTAATCTGTTAAAATAATGGATTACATTGATTGCTTTTCAATATTGAACTAGTTTGGTATCCCTAGACTATATCTTATTTTGTCATGGCATGTGATTCTTTTTACATATTACTGAAATGTATTTGTTAATATTTATTTTTGATGGTGCTTGTATATATTCATGTGTGGCATTGGCTTATGATGTTTTTTCTTTCCTTTCTTTTCTCCCTCCCTCTTTCTCTTCCTTCCTTCCTTTCCTTCCCCTCTCTCTTTTTTTCTTTCCAAGTTTCTGTCATAATCTTTGAAAGTTCATAATAACAGATATCCGCTTTGTTCCTAATATTGGGACATTTGGCACTGTGGCATATTTGTATATGTTAGATATATGTTAATATTATAAACATTTTAAAAATGAATTTCTTCTAAATAGCATTTGGTTGGGTAGTAGAGAACAACCTTAACTCTTATTTTAAGGTAGGTCTTTTGGTAATGAATTAGTTTAGTTTGTTTGTGTTTGTGTTTGACATCATGTTAATTCCTGAAGATTATTATCTGCATGAGGGACGGAACAAGATAATTCTTTTCTCTCAGAGTCTTCGTGCTGCTTCCGCCTGTGTTGGGTTTCGGGTGAGAAATTTGAAATGCTTTTCTCTATAAGTTGGGTGTGGTTTTTATCATGATGCCTTCAGGAAGTCTTCCCTCTTAGCTTTTGGATATTTGACTTGCAATGGGTGTTTATATGGATTCTTGGTTTTATTGTGTTGGGTTTTCTCAGATTCTTGACTATATTCTTGGTTTGTTTTGTTTAACTGGGGACGGTTGTATCAGTTATGTCTCTGGGCAGTTTTCAGCCTTTGGTCTTTATATTGTCTCCTTTTAGAACTTCCATGACTAGAACGTTAAAATTTTGTTATATAGCACAACTGTCCTC
The DNA here is from genome assembly GCA_009823505.1 of Rhizomys pruinosus. Taxonomy (NCBI): domain Eukaryota; kingdom Metazoa; phylum Chordata; class Mammalia; order Rodentia; family Spalacidae; genus Rhizomys; species Rhizomys pruinosus. The sequence goes on along the minus strand of VZQC01002364.1, from coordinate 839,467 downwards.
TGTGCCTTTTTTCCTATCCAATGATATTTGTTTCTATTTAAATTAAACAATTTGTATTTTTATGTCTTTGAGTTCACTACTATTTTGTTTTCTCTTACTTTTTCCTTTGTTTCTGATGTTGTGTCTATCTGCTAAAGACTGATTTTTAGTTATTGTATTATTGTGTATTCTTAGATTCTGAAATTTCCATTTATTTTATATAATTTCTTTGCTGAGACTTTCTAGCTTTTTGCTGATACTTTCTAATTTATTTTTTGTTAGGTTCCTCAAGAATATTCCTAATACTTCCATGAATTCCTATCGTGGCCATTTAAAAATATTTTCTAGGTAACTCTAGCATATCTATCATCTTGTTAATTAAAAAAAATAAATCGAGTTGAGTTCCATTGTTTTAGTGATTTCCAACTGGAATGTGGACCTTTGTGATATTATGTTCAGAGACTCTGGATAGGATTCCAATTCTCTATTTATATTATTTCCTTCCTTTTATTATGACCTTGGCAGGATGAGTACATCATTGCCTCAGGAGGGCCACACAAGGCTGAAAATCCAGCTTTCCATTCAACCTGCTGACTGTCCTTGCTGTCAGGTGGAGATGGGCATGCTGATCGCCACTAGGCTTGTTCTGATGCCTCTCTGGGAGGCAGGGGTTAGAGGGCCTTCTCATTGCTTGCCATCCTCCTTGCACTGATAGAGAAGCACCTTACTAGAAACAAGTTCCAGTCTTCCTATTGTTCACCGCCTACATTCCTGGGAGGGCATGCTACCAGATCAGGGGCGTGACAGTCTTGGCTTCTGACACAGCCCACAGCAATGCCCTGGTGCTTGTTAGTTACCAGGGGTGGAAGGTCAGGCTCCCACTTCTGCAATCCTCATTTGAATGTTCATGACATGTCAGGCATGATCCTGTGTATGAAACCATTCCATTCTTGCAACAACCTCATAAAGGTGGATATCATTGAGATAAAATTACTTGTCTAAAGCCCCCAATACAGTTTCTTAAGGGAATACTGAGTTAATCCATACCCAATTATATGTGCATGATTTCTCTTAGGACTAGCAGTTAAGAGCACTCAGGAAAAGAAATAGTCTGTGCAGCCTGGAAACTTGCACCTCTCATTAAAGACATAAGTCAGATTTGGAAAAATATCACATGTGTCCAGTGTAGCTGCTTCACTAAACACATAAATTCAGGAAAGTAAAATGTTCCCCACAATGTTCCAATGCATGACCCTTTTTCCTTCCTCTCTCAAATTTCTGGATCACTGGAATGAGGGCTAATTTACATCAAACTTCCCTTCAACCCTGAACTCTTGAGAGCATTCCAAAGCATTTCAAGCCTAAGAAAATTTACCTACTCTTTATTTTGAATGCCCGACCAAGCGTGCTCAGTGTATGTTCATTATGTGGAGACAATCTGTTAAATGTATGTACACACAAACACACTTACACATGAGCATACATACACATGCATGTGTAGAAATAGGACATTCACCAAGATTCTGTACCATGAAAAGAGGAGGACACAGCACCAACAAAAGATCACTGAATAGATGGCATTATGGGAATTGAGGAACAGAAAACACTTTGTTTAATCAGTACAGTTCAAGAAAGGATGATCCGGTTCAAGCAGGAAACAAAAGAGGCAAGACAAGTGAGGTGGTATGGAAACACAGACTGATGAAGGCCAGAAGAAACAACAGAGCTGGATGGCTGCATTGAAAGACGGCTATGAAGAGACCCAAGTAGGAAACAGGTGGTGAAGCAGACATGAAATCCTACGTAAAACACTAAAAAGTTAAACTGATAATCCTTTAGCAATTCATCAGTGATAAAATGCATCCTATACGTTCTAGAGTAGTGAGAAAAATGTATTAAAATGAACACAAAAAGATGTTTAATGTTGAAAGCAAATAAAAATATAGCCATCTTGGTACCACTAAATTGCAGGGTAAGCTTCTGAGGTGACAATCATCCTGGTCCTGTAGGCAAAAGTACCAGTACCTAGACAGGACCAGCCATTCTGCATTTTGAAGTACAAAGAAGCATATAAACACAAGTGCATTGTGCCTACAAAAAGGAAATCACCTGACTACAGAATTTGTCTTTTGCAAAAATAAAGAAAAATGGCACACTGAGAGAAACATTTTTACATTGTAGGTAAATATTTGTTCAAGAATTTTCTATTGTGAGTACTATGATTTATGTACCGTGGTACCTTCGGGTATCCTTAAATATTCAGAGGCTCAGGAAATACATTAGCAATATTATTTTAAGATATACTCATGCAACCAATATATAAACCACATTTGTGGCAATCAACAGCATGGTTGATAGATAACACTGAAAACATTTAAATATTAATTAGTCCAAAAATGTCATAAATATAGTTAGGAAGTAGAATGTATCTACTATATCACGATCCATAAGTAGATAAGAAACATACTGTAAAGAGTAATTTGGCAATGATATCTGAGCCTCAAGTCTTTGTTTAACAAATTAATCAAAAGGCATGAGAAGGAGCAAGATGGGGGAAAATTAGAACAGCCTCAAGTTCTATTAGATGTGGGTAGCCAATATGATTTTAATATTGATACTAAAAATTAGGGCAGTGTATGTTCAAGTATTTTAAAGTACTAGTATGATACTAATAAAATTTAAAGCAGTATGTCTTCTTAATTACTGAAAAGGACTATTTCATGTAAAATGATCAAAAGCATGTGTAATAGAATAAAAATATTATATACTTATAAGACATAAGATTATTGAAGGAAAATAGTGACTGTGAGTGGAAACAGATCAAATTATTTTGCCAGAAGCCAGCTGTATTGATACTGTGGTAAAAACAGAACTGACCCATGCATACCATAGAAGATACACACATATATGAGATAGTGAATCCAAAAGGCTAAAGACATGGACAAATTGTTATCATAAAATGTATTTCCCATTGCTAAAAGTATTAATATACCCATAAGAAACCAAAGGAGGCTGGGCATGGTGGTGTCTTCTTTTAATCCCAGAACTCAGTAGGAAGAGGCCATTTTCCTCCCGAGTGCTGGGATTAAAGGCATGTACCACCACATGCAGCACAGTACTGGCACTTTTATCTTGGGGGTAGTAACAGCTGACAAATTGGAAGCAAGGCACACTCAATGAGAGAGAACTCATGTGTGATACTGTAAACATAGCCAAATACCAATGGCTGGAGAGGTCATAGATCCTAGAGAAAAAACTACTTTATCAATGTACCTAGACCAATGTAATTCTAACCAAAGAAGTTTCTTTATGTAGCAAATTGTGATTAACACAGCAATCCAAAATTTGCCAATGTATAGAGAAGAAGAGGCTGACAAGTGCTTATGGATGAATAGGACAGCTGTTTCTAACCTCTGCCTCCCAGGGCTCAGGGATCATTGCAGAAGAGGCAGAAAATTTGTAAGAGCCAGAGGGAGTGGATGACAAGAGGAAACAGTCTTCCAGATGGCTGATCATTTACATACATTAATTCATAGCAACGGTTACACTATGCACGAGTCCTATGCAAGCTCAAACCAAAGGGCTCAGGAACCATTTTGGAAGATGGGGAGGAAAGCTTGTAAGAGCCGGGGAGGAGGTGCATGACCTTATGGAAATAGAGTCCTACAGGCTCCTGGGACCCTGCTCAAATGCACCTTCAGCAATGATGTCAGCTCACACAAGACCTATGCAAACTCTAGCATAGAACTGTGGAAATTAGGGCTGGAGAGATGGCTGGAGAGATGGCTGGAGAGATGGCTCAGTGGTTAAGAGCACTGACTGCTCTTGCAGAGGACCCGGGTTTGATCCCCAGAACCCACATGGCGGCTGAGAACTGTCTTTAACTCCAGTTCCAGAGGAATCCGACGCCCTCTTCTAACCTCCGCGGCATTGCACGACACGGGTGCACCAACCTACATGCAGACAGTACACTCATACACATAAAATAATAATAATAAAAAAGAACTGTGGAAATAGAAAAGTCCCAATCTTAGTTGAAGAATTATTTGCAGCTGGTTAATGCTAAGTGAGGAAGAGCTGATATTCCTAAAAGAAAGGTCTCTAGATAGGCTGACTAGACTCCAGTGGATGAATTTGCTTAAGGAATATCTGGGAACACTAACTTGACAGGATAGTCCTTAACACAAACAACAGAATGTATCAATTTCAGTGTGGGGATATGGGCGAGTCCCAGTGAGGAAGGGGGTATAAAGATGGTTCAGACATGTTGAAATTTCCTGTATGAAATGCACAAAAATTCAGTAAAAACTATACAAAAAAAATCAGTAAAAATTTTAAAAGGAGACTTTTGTTGAATGAGTGCTGGAATTTAATTTATCAATGGCTTATTAGTAAACTATTTCTCATGTGCTTAAAATCAATTTGTTATTAAAGGATTTGTTAATCTCATAATTTTATTTATAGAATTTGTAATGTCATACAAGGAATGAGTATGTTAAATAATCTCATTTTAGAGTTTATGTGAAATTCAAGTAATCTGAATGATTTAAGAACATTTTCTTTTTTTTTTAATTTTTTTTTTATTGATGTTTTGTGTATTTCATACATCATTTTCCAATTCAGTTCAGGCATATATCCCCTTCCCTTCCCCCCACCCCATCCCTACCCATCCCAGATCATGCATTCTGCCATAACTTTTCTGCATCTTTCTCTGTTTTCTTGTTTTGTTTTCATTTTTTTAACAATAGGTGATAATCTGTGAGTACAAGCATCCTTCATGTAAAACCAATTTCCGAGCAGTTGTGCCCAAACCCACACAGCTCATGGGTCCCACCATCCAGCGGGGGGTGGGGGGTGGGGCTTGTATGCTCAATCAAGTTGATCAAATGAGTGTCCAGACTATATTGCTGTAGTTTCACCGTTCACCCCAATCGTAGCCCTTACATTCTACCATGCCCCCTCTTCCGCAGATTGTTCCCTAGGCTTAGAAAAGGGGCACAGGTGGATGAGAAGGGAAGGAAGCCTGGGGGTGCATCCCAGTGGCCTAGCCTTTGACCAGCATGTCTGAGGCCCTATGTTCAGTCACCAGCATGGGGAATTGGGAGAATAGGTGTGAATTCCTTGAAAATAAGATTTTTGTGTCATTCATCTTTGTCTCTGGGTATTAAATAATTTCTTAGCATGTGGTATTTTCCTGGTGTAATTTCGCTAAGCTAGATTGAACGAGACATGAAACTCAGTTTCTTTAAGGTCTTTTTCTTCACTTTCGTCTTTACTACTGTATTAGTCAAGGTTCTCTAAAGAAACAGAATCAATAGAACCTATCTCTCTCTCTCTTTCTTTCTATTATCTATCTATTATCTATCTATCTATCATCTATTATCTATCTATCTATCTATCTATCTATCTATCTATCTATCTATCTATCATCTATCTATTATCTATCAATCATCTATCTATCTATCTAATCTATCTATCTATCTATCTATCTATCTATCATCTGTCTATCTATTTATTATCTATCTATCTATCTATCTATCTATCTATCTATCTATCTATCTATCTATCATCTATTCAGATTTATTGATTTGCTCTCGGAATAGAGTCCGAATAGTCCAATAGTAGCTGCGCCACATGGGAGAGGCTGAGAATCCAGGCAGTTGCTCAGTCCACGAGGCTGGATGTCTCAGTAGTCCCAATCCAGTGCTGAAGGCTTGATGGATTCCATGAAATCTGCCAGTCTTCAGTCTACACTGGGATCCAAAGAGTTGATCACAGCAGCAAGACAAAACTCACCAGTGAGAGAGAAGGCAAACAGCAAAAAAGGGCCAAGCTCCCTTCTGCCATGGCCTTTTATCCTGGCTGCCATCAGAAGGTAAGGCCCACATTTAGGGTGGGTCATCCGGCTTGAGATAATCCAATCTGAGAATCTCTTTCTCATATTTGTTCATCCCAAATCCAGTCAAGTTGACACCCAGGATTAACAGGATTAACCATCACAACTACCATCACTCTGAAGAGAAAACTGCTTAAATAATATTTATAAGCTGACCATTTGATAAGGATTAGCTTAAAATTAGTTTCGCAAGAATGGTGTAGATGGTTATAGTCTAGTCTTCCTGGCTGTAATGGAATACATGACAGCAGTTAATTTACAAGGAGTAGAAGTTTATTTAGTTCACAGTTCTGCAGGCTGGGAAGTGCAAGAGCATAGCAGCAGCCTCTGCTTGACATTGAAGAAAAGTCTTCCTGAGTGGTCAGCACAGGAGGGGACATTGCAGGAGCCCTTACAGTGCACAGTGCAGTGTGCCAGAACTCCCTTTTATGCAAAAGCCATTCACTTGTAAGCCATTAACCCATTTATTAAGGTGTGTTTCTATGGCTCAGCCACCTCCCACGACTCCATCTTCAGTTAATATTAGTGTATAAACTGGAGATTAAGTTTCCAGCATATGAATTCTGGGGGACTTCAAAGCACAGCACTGTACTGCTCTCTATGTTCTTTATCAGGAACTACATTGAAATGAGAATATAGTTAAATTTTTCTAAGGCATAAGAATTTTTATGCTAGTATAATGCTGCCTAATAGTGGTTTGATTGTCACTTTATTTTAAATTGCTTCAAATATGGATATAGGTTGTTGTTCTATCAAAATTTTTACCAAGCCAAAAACTTCAAAAGGGTTCAAAAATATTTTTGTAAATTCAAAATAATTCATTTTTCACAATGCAGGGCTAAAATAAATTTATTTAGGAAAAGTGAGAACAAATTCTTGAGTGGGACAGGCTTGCAGAGCATTGGGAGGAAGACGAGGAATGCATGTGGATAGATCTAATTTGTGGATGTACATTTATTTAAACATGGAAACAGCATTTCTTAAAGATCATTGTGATTATAAGCTTCGGAATGAGTTCAATTTAAATTCAATTGCATTTCTCTTCACTTTAGGGAAATATGTATGTAAACACTGCTTTGTAAAAAAACTGGCAGTAGTGTGTTTATAATGAAAATAATTCATTATATTTATTGAAATCATATCTTCTGTAACAGCAACATCCTTAGGGAGGGGATGGAAGAGAGTGTTCATTAGATACTTTTCTACATTTGTGAGCCAGACAGTATATTAGTTTTATCCAATTGCCATCTGCCATCCATTTTGTATACAGTATGTCTAAAGAGCTCACTCCATATAAGGGTCTAGAAGATAAAGGTAGACCATATTGTATTTATATTTGTAAATACTGTATGCATTAAATTACAAATATTTATGTGCCATTAAGGTCTGGATAAAGGAAATAAGAGTTAAAACAGACATGTCTCTCCTGCTTGAAGCTGGGTTTTGAGGATCAGGTTTGGCTAGATGGGTGATTCATTTGTGTGTAGAGATGCCTGTGTCAACTATATGAATGTGTCACTTTAATTTCATTTCCTATTCCTTTGCTCAGACTCACTCACTTGCAAAGCAATAGGAAAGAATTTCTATATGCTTGAATTGAGATGGTATGTAGTCAACGATATATTAATGAAACACATCAAATTTTAAACACTGAAAGGATTAAAATTTTTATTTGAAATTATGTAATGATATCGCACAATAATTACAGCAATAGAATATCATCACAATGTCATACATTGGTTCTGAAATGGAAAGAATAAAATTATGTTTTTGAAATTGCATGTTGTTATTCATACCCAGAAATATTATCTTTCAGCATCAAATGTGTCCTATATAATTTACTTTATGGACTTTTAAAAGACAATGAAAGAATATAAACTGTAGTCCAAAACATTTAAATACAAACACACACACATATGCATACACGCACATGTATATATTGCTCAAAAGAATCTTTGCAGACTCAGAAAGAATCCTGTATTCAGTTTGAAAGTGAAAAATATTACCTGTTTTCTCAATATTAAATGTTAGCCAATGGATTGCAATGCATGTCAGGGGAGACAGGGATAAGGCCAGTGTAATAGATATGCTGAGATGGGGTGGAATATGCAGTGCTTGTCCACTGTGACAATGAGCTATGTGCACATGCAAGCACACACGTGTGAGTGTGCATGTGTACAGGCAACATGGCACCCAAGAAAATGAGAGGAAAGGAGCCAGAAACTTCTTGCATTTTTCTGGCATCTGTGGTGTGTTACCATCTGAGAACCATATGACTGCTGGCAGATTGACATGTCAGCTCAGACATGTCAAACCTGACCGCACTGAACTTGGTGTTTATCAGTTTACAACAGGAATATTGATACAATGTCAATGGCATCCTTTCCCAAGGTCTGAAATCCAACCCTTTGATACCATCTCCACATAGAAATGATGCATATATGTGGCTGACTGCAAAGCTCAGGGCTATTTCTTTAATGTCTCTGTCTCCATCTCTCTACTTTTATCAATCTTCTATTTGTATACATTTTACTGAAAGAAATAGAAATGGTAGCAGTTCATTGTGTGGTAAAACTGGTTTTTACTGTTTTAAATCAGTAAATGCTGCTCAGCCTGTTCTGCCAAAATCCACTGTTTAGATGGCCTTTCTACACATCCTCTAAGGTAACAAGTGTGACTATAGCCTGGCTTCTCAGCTGAGTAAAGTGGACTTACCTTGATATGACCTATATTTTGCACGAGTAGAAAAGATTGTTAAATTCAGTTTTCATTAGCTTTAGGTGGAAAGATGGGCTCGTTGATGTAAAAAAAAAAAGAAGTTATAAAAGAAAGTCTCTATACTGTTCAAAAAGAAACTTGCTTACAGGAAGCCTCTGTATTGGCCTGCTTTCTCATGGCCTGCTTTGGGGGACTAGAATATTCCATTTCATTTTCACAACCAGGCAAGAAAGAACAGAGGGAAAATAATCTAGTTTTCATGGAGTCTAATAAGACTATATATATTTTTTTATTTTTTTGAGACCGGGCCTCCCTTTAGTCCTAGCTGGCCTGGAGCTCACTGTGTAGACCAGGCTGGCTTTGAACTCACAGAGATCCACCTGCTTCTGCCTCTCAAGTGCTGGGATTAAAGGCATGCACCACCATGCCCAGCTAGAATATTTTTTGTTAGTTTTATAAGCTATAAATGGAGATGACCAAACTTGGGCCTGGTCCTTGGCAATCTACATGGGCAGGACTGTCATGCTTTGGGGAAGAGTGTGACTCATCTCTCAGCCAACCTCATTTCACCACAGGGAGGACAGAAAGTGTTAGTGTCAGATCCCACACCAGATGTAAACACATAGTCTCTTAGCTTTACATCCTTACAACTATTCCCAATGGCCAGCCACCATGGAAACTGAGGCGTAAAGTTGATTCTTTGAGGGCAGTCCTCAAATAGTAGGGGGCATACAGGTAGCAGAGAAGTCTTAAGGCATTTTCTCCACACTGTCCTCTTCCCAGGAGCCCTGCAGGTGTTAAACTCCAGCTTTTCCAAGCAATAACAGAGTCTTTTTAAAATTTTATTTGTTCGCTTATTTATTTTTGTAGGAAGGATCACACTGTGTAGACTAGGACCTGCCTTCCTAGTGCTGGAATCGCAGTGCCTACTGTGCTCTGCCGACTAATGCATTCTTTATTTTATATTGGTCTGTACCATTTTTTCCCATAACTACAGTGAAATACCTACTGCCAGCCAGGCTTTATGAAGAAAATAGGTTTACATGGCTAACAGATCTGAAAGTTCAAAGTGAGTGCTGGCTTCTGGTGCACTTGGAAGTCAGTGGATTTGGGTAGCAGGAATGAAGAAGGAAGAGAAAGGTCGGGTTCACTCATAAAACCTGTGATAGCTCCCCAGTGACCTAAGAGTTTCCCATAAAGCCTCCCCGTTTTAAGGTCTTAGAACCATCCGTCTCACCACACTGACAATCAAGGTTGTGGCGTGTTCACCTCTAGGGGACAAACTCAAACCAGAGGGAAATCACAGTGTTGCCCTTCCATTTCCTGTGTTGTCCCCAGGGCCTCACTATCACTTACTTGGATCAAGTTCAGATGAGCTCCTTTTACTAACAACTTCATCTCAGACCCTGTAAACACAGGAAGAGTGTCTTGTATGGCTTATCCTCCTGTACAAGCTGGCAGGAATGTCCATCACCAAATGTGCTTGTGAGCTAAACCAAGGTGCCCATTTCCATGCTGCTACCCTCTGTTGGCTCTAAGTTCTAGATGTCATCCCACTCCTATGCACTGCATAGGAACTTTCACATTTTCTATTTAATTCCCCCAGGGATCCAAAATTCTTCTGGAAACAAAGTCCTTTATGATGTATTCAAATGGTATTGATAACTCTTTGATTTATGTTATGCTCAAAGGGTATGATTTGAACTTTATCATCAGCCTTGAACTTAAAGCTACGAGTCCACTGGTTGGAACCTGAGTTCCCTCCAACTTCTGTCAAAGATAATGACATCAATGCTGTTGACAAGGAATAACGTCCCAAATGTTGGAGTCAAATGGGAAGATGAAGAGAGACTTTACAGTCCCTGATCTAGTACCATCACATAGGTTACTCTAGAAAATCTCGTTATTGAGTAGAGCACCTCATGTAGGAAATATACAAGATAATGACAATTTCATTAAGGGATAATTCCATGCACTGCAAATAAAAATTCAGTGCTTTACTAACATTACCTGTTATCATACTTTTTTATAAATATTATATATCATGTTGTATAGTTATTTCCGTATGGTGGAATGCTCTGTGAGTTGTGGGGACCATTTTTCTGTCATATCTACCACTTAGTCTTTTACTTAGAACAGTAAACATTTGTAGGAATATGTGAAATATATGACTTCTTTTATTAAATAATTATGCAGCATCAAGGATGGATGAATGACTTATAGTAGAATTTAAACTGTATTAAATGGGATTTTCAAATGAAAATGATTCAGAAATAACACACATTTTCTTAAATTGAGAATAAATCACAAGTATATGCTAACCATTTCATAATAATGATAAGCATGGGCTTAGGGAACAAAAATCCAAGGGTTTCCATACTGGCTCTTCCAATTAAATGCTGAGTGAAGATTTGCCAATAACCCCAAACCCCTCATTTAAAAGTGGGACAGTAATATTTATTACATTTTACTTGGTAAATGTTAAATGAGACCAAGCATATACTTATTCTTAATATTTGTTATTACCAGCTATTCAGTGAGTGATGGAGCTCTGGTTTAAATATTATGTAATATATAATGTATGTTTCAGAATGTCTCAAGTTGGCCTGGCAAGCTGGCCAGTTACTGATATGAACTCATAGCAAGGGTGGCAGTGTTCACAAATCCTCTGCTAGCTTGAACCAGACCAAATCCCAGGGAAAGTGTGTAAGCAAGCCCAATCCAGCCCGGATGCTGGGAGGGTGAGAGGCAGTTTCCTTTAAGAAAGGGACTCTTGGTAGGTTCACCAGACTCCAGTGGATGGATTCACACTGAAGGACATTTGAGGATACAAACTAGACTCCACGGGCTTTATCATATATATTATACATGTATAATAGAGTACATTAAATTGTGGGGGTCAATAAGGGGAGGTGCAGATAGGGGAATGGATCTAAAGATCATCAAATTATAGTGTATGAAATGGCAAAGATTCAATAAAATGTTTTTAAAATGGAAAATATTAAAATGCCATTAAACATGTACAATATTCATATTTTATCTATTAAAATACACTTTGGATGGTGACAGTGATCTCACTGGATAGGTTTTCCTGGCCTCAAACTCACAGGGATCTGCCTGGCTCTGCTTCTCTCATGCTGGGATTAAAGAGTTGTACGACCATGTCCAGATTTTGAAAATACATTTAAATAAAAAAATTAGCTTAGCACATTCAAACCAGTGTTGTGTTGGTTGTAAAACTTTAGGCCCAAACAAACCCCTCTATAGATACAGATCTAGTTGGTGAGAACATAGGATTTTCCAATATACAACTTTAGACAAGGTGTCCTCTGACCAGATACGACTGACCCACAGACCATTAGGTCAGGTGAATGCTAGCCCAGAGGGTTCGAGTGCTGCCTCGACTAATCAATCTGTCTTCTTTACCTTCTAAAGAGATGAAGGCACCATGATGTACTTCCTGTAAGATGTTACTGTCTAAATAATGCACTTAGGAAAAGAAAGATGCCATGCGTGGTGCTGTGGTTCCAGGGGCAACACACTGCATGGTGAGGAGCTGATACAGTAACTGTTATCTGGTGACCCCTTTTGAACCCTTTCTCATAATGGAGTCCCTGAGACCCAGAATCTGCTCACATCAGAGCTAAACTTTACATTGCTGTTTGCCCAACTAGGAAAAAATTAATCTTTTCTCAACATGATCTAGAATTCAGATGTTAGTGTAAAACCCACAACCAGAGAAGTCAAGATCTTTTCTAACGATGAAAAGTTATAGAAATCTGGAGTTAAATACAGAAAAGTACTAGGATGCTAGAGGACCTTACATGGTTGCATGTTAGAATTGGATGGGATCCTATTCACATGCCCAATGCCCTTGACCTCATCAGGTCCTTGAGGCCCAGTCTCTCCTTGTCCCATTAAACCTCTTGTGAATTAGTGTGCCCTCAGTGCTGAGGACCACTGATCTAGGAGAGAATGTTCTATCACCTTTAAGAAAAGCTAACTTTCTAAGAGATAAGAAGCCATAACTATGTTGGCTGAGGGAGTTTTACCTCAAATTTGACTTCTTTTTTTTTTATTTTTTTTTATTAATTTTATTTATTTCTGTATGTGTATGAATGTACTGTCTGCATGCAAGTTTGTGCACCCGTGTCGTGCAATGCCGCGGAGGTCAGAAGATGGTCTCGGATTCCCCTGGAACTGGAGTTCTCCTGGAATTGGTGTTTCAGACGGTTCTCGGCCGCCATGTGGGTGCTGGGGATCGAACCCGGGTCCTCTGTAAGAGCGGTCGGTGCTCTTAACTGCTAGGCCATCTCTCCAGCCCAAATTTGACTTCTTATTAAAGTACTAAGCTTTGAAATTTCTATTAGCTCTGGTCAGGTGAGTTTCAGCAATTAGAAGAACTGGAGGCAAGTAGACTTTTAATTTATTTATTTTGTGAGAAGTAAATCTATCTGCATTCTGAATGCTTAAAGTTGCAAACTATTCCATGTGTAACAGGAATTTTTTATTTGGCTTGCAAAATTATATGGAGAAGTATGCCAGAGAAATCTTGGTACTTTAATTTTCTTTAAAGATGACATCAGGACACACAAATCCTAGCTATCCTCAGATCCATTTCTCGCACCTCTCCCTTTTTCTGGCAAGAAGATGCTCTATTTTCAACATTTGGGGCATCTATAAATTAGGTACACCATATTCGAAGCTGTATCAAATAACCAAGCTACTCTATATGTTTCTTGAGTCATTGCGACAAAATATCTAGGGGAACAACTTACCAAGGAAGGATTTGTTTTGACCCATGGTTTTGGAGAGTCTTAATCTATCACAGCCAGGAAGGCCTGGGAGAGATCATGGTGGCAGAACGTATGACAGAAGCTCCTTACATCACAGGAAGCAAGAGAGTGCCAGACCTGAATAAGGGACAGGTATAGCCTTCAAAAGCTTGCATCTAGTGACCTGCTTGTCCCTGTAAGACCCCAACTTCTAGAGCTTTATAACTTCTCAAAAGTGTGCCGCCTCCTCAGAAACAGCATTCAAACCTTTTGAATGTGGGACTACTTTAGATCCAAACCATAGCACTCTTGTACTCGTTCCTTCCTCTGAGTAGGTTCACAGTTTTATTACTCCACCTTATTGGAAAACTACCTCAGATTGATGATTCTCTTCCCACCTTTTTCAATCTCAGCAAAACAGAAACATCTTGACTATTCGTCTACTATAGGAGGCCTGATGCTGTAACAAATGAGTTTGGGTAGCCTTTGTATTAAATGTATGGGCTTTTTGACTGAACTCATTCATAATTCAAAAAGACCAAGATGACAACTTTTGAAAGAATGATGAAATCATATCACAACAAAAGTATGCCTTTAAAAATCTTTTGATAGAATCTGCTCAATAAGTATCAAAAAGTAGACTATGTCCATCTGGAGAGTGGTGTGTGGGCAAAATTGTTTCTTATGACAAACAAAGGCACCCTGGATGTATCAACAGGCATGGCAGGGCCTCTTTGGATTAAAAGGACAAATCAAACTCTTTTAGCCTTTCTGGTTCTTTTCAGGAGATAGAGATGGGGGCAGCTGTACAGTCTAAGTAATTCGCATAGGGAAAAATCATTTTCAGCTGTTGGTGGATGGCTTTGAGTGAGAACAGATCTCCATTCAGGAATGATCTATGAGCCAGGGATTCCACCCCTTTTGCTCACAGGAGTACTGATTGCATGGCCCACAGCTGGAAGTAATCCAGATTTCTGTTTAATTAAATGGGAGCCTTCATTCTGTTACATTACATCAAAGCTGGGGAAGGTGACTCAGAGGTGAAATGGATAATGTAAATTTTCAGTCCTTGGGATCTTAGATGATGAAGGAATAAAAATTCTCATTTTAAGTGTAGGGTTTGTTGGGGAGAAAATAAAATATAATTGAGATATCTGTGACTGTTGAATTTCCCATTGAGACCACCCTTAAGAAAGATATTTTCCTGGGGATGGATGTTTGGGTAGGATAAATCTTTAAAAAAATACAAAGGAAGCAGTTCTTCAAGAAAAACCCACTGCACATCCTGGTCCCTGGTAGAAATGGCATTACAGATAAAGGACTCAGTGAGAGTAAGGTTAGATAGAAAACAATACTGCAAGGGCAGTGCTTCTGTGGTTTAGTGATTTGAGGTCTCAGAGTTTAATATAATCATTGCTATTAAGAGCTTAAGTATAGATTAAAATCAATACTTGAATAGTTGTGTTTATATAGAAGTTCACATAAAAGACTTTAAAATGACAATTTAATTCTTTCACAATAGTAAGGACCACTTACATGTCACTTAACATAATCACCTGTAATATGATAACTGTATTTAAAATAGAAAATGTTAGTGTTTTGATGTTAATCATTATCTCACCATGTGATTATGGTGATTAATCAAACCCTAGCTGAGGTGTGGCTAAGACTATATATTCAGCTGGAGATCCCTCTGTCTCTGAAGCTGTCTGCCCACTGCCCATGCCATTGTCCTGTATATCTGTAATGAAACAGTCAATTTGCTGTCACGAGTCTTTAATACTAGGTTCAAAAACTTCTGAATCACTGCCTGCAGTTATTTAAATTTCTGACTCTACAATATCTTCAAGAACTTTTGTGATGATTACAATTTCGATTTCTAATTTCATTTTTAAAAAATATTTATTATTTTTTAATTTAATTTATTTTGGCTGACATATACAAATATAGAGTTGTACATATTTATAGGGTCACATGATGTTTCATGCATATATACATTGCTTAAAACTTAAAACTGCTGAACACGTCTAGCTCGTTAAACATGTATAATTTCTTTGTGGTTAAAAATTCCACAGTTCTGAACAAAATTACACAGTTCTTTCTTTGAGACTTTTGGAATGCATGCATTATCATATCTACCTTGATCCTACTGTAAAATCTTGCACCAAAGCCTCATGCTGCATGTAACCAACTTGATATTCATTGATCAGTTTCATCCACACATCCCTTGTTTTTTGTATTATGTTCAGGGGTTCAGATTTTTTCTTTTAATTTATATTACTCTAAAATATGAATACATACCTTCTGCCCATGTACATTAATTACCATGCCTGAAAGTAGGTGGTAAATTAATTCTAGGGCTCATTAAGATATTCACATTATAACATCATAGTTGCTTTCAGATAGGAATAAATATAACAATAACATTGCTCAGCTTTTCTTTCAATTGGGGGATTTGGTACTATATCCACAAATGAGGGAAACCATTCCCCGTTTATTTTTTGGGGACTGTGTTACTTAGCATGATGGCTTCAAGTTCCATCCATTTACCTGCAAGTCTCATGATGTCATCTTTCTTTGCTGCTGCATAGAACTCCATTGTGTAGATGTACCACATTTTTGTTATCCAGTCCTCAGTTGAGGGGCATTTGGGTTGGTTCCAACTCTTCAATATTGTGAAAAGAGCTGCAATAAACATAGATGTGCATGTATCTTTGCAGCACGATGAGTCTTGTGGGTATATACCCAGAAGTGGTATGGCTGGGTCAGGTGGTAGGCTCATTTTGAGTCTTTTAAGGGCTCTCCACACTGCTTTCCATGATGGTTGTACAAGTTTACATTCCCACCAGCAGTGGATGAGTGATCCCCTTTCCCCATAACCTCTCCAGCATTTGGTGTCTTTTGTTTTCTTGATCCTAGTCAGTCTTATTGGAGTGAGATGATATCTTAGAGTGGTTTTAATTTGCATTTCCTTAATTATTAACGATGTTGAACACTTTTTAAGATGTTTCTCAGCCATCTTTACTTCCTCATTGCTGAAGTCTCTGTTCATCTCTTTACTCCATCTTTTGAGAGAGTCATTTGTTTTCTTCTTTGTTTTTTGAGTAGTTTATATAATCAGTAGCCTTTTTTTACACTAACAATAAACAAGAGGAGGAGGAATATAAGAAGACCTTCCCACTCACAATAGCCTCAAAATAATAAAATACCTGGGAACAAACCTAACAAAAGACACCGAAGTTCTCTACAACAAAAATTTTAAACCCCTGAAGAAGGAGATTAACAATGGCATTAAAAGATGGAAAGACCTCCCATGCTCATGGATTGAAAAAGTTAATATAGTAAAAATGTCCATTTTACCCAAATTGATATATGGATTCATCGCAATCCCAGTCAAAATCCCCATGAGTTTCTTCACAGACTCAGAAAAAAAAATCCTTAAATTCATATGGAAAAACAAAAGACCCTGGATTGCTAAAGCAACCCTGAGTGAAAAGTATAATACAGAGGGGATTACTTTACCAGACTTCAAGGTATATTACAGGGCTATAGTCATAAAGACAGTCTGGTACTGGCACAAAAACAGACCCATTGACCAATGGAACAAAATTGAAGATCCAAACTTGAGCTCATACAATTTCAGCCACCTCATATTTGACAAAGGGGAAAAAAAACTCAATAGAGGAAGGATAGCATCTTTAGCAAATGGTGCCGGCAAAACTGGATCACCATTTGTAGAAGAACAAAATTAAACCCCTACCTCTCACCCTGTACAAAAATCAACGCCAAGTGGATCAAAGATCTCAATATGAAACCTGAAACCCTGAAGATGATAGAAGAATAAGTTGGCCACAACCTATAAGACATAGGTGTAGGAAAAGACTTTCTAAATCAGACAGCAGCTGCACAGGAAATAAGGTCAACAATTGACAAATGGGACCTCACGAAACTCAAAAGCTTCTGTATAGATAAAGAAACAATCAAGGAATTGAAGAGAAAACCCACAGAGTGGAAGGAAATCTTCACCAGTGATACATCGGACAGAACATTAACATCTAGAATATATAGAAATATTATTTTTATGTGTATGACCTATATTTCTTGCATGCATGTGTATGCACCCATGTTCTGAAATGCTGTGGAAGTCAGAAGAGGGCATCTGATCCTCTTGGAACTGGAGCCAAGGATGGTTGTTTGCCACCAGGTGGGTGCAGGGAATTGAATCTGGGTCCTTTGCCAGAGCAGCAGTGCTATTAACTGCTGAACCATCTCTCCAGTCCTTCTAAGTTCATTTTACTTTGTTTATTTTTGTGTATGTGTGTTGTGTGTCTGAGTGTATATGCTGCGGTTTATGGAGGTTAAAAGATATCTTTGTAGAGCCGATTCTCTGATTTTCTCATTTCATCTTTACTTTGGCTCTGCCCGAGGAACCACAATGGCAGGCCACAATTTAGATTTCTTTTTATTTAAAATACTATGCAGAATGATCTCTCAAACAGACTTCCCCTATCTAAGCATTGTTTGTACAACAGTGCAACTCCTTTGCTTTTTAATCTGAAGGGATAGATGTAGAAGACATAGATAAAGAGGGCTGACTGCAATTATCCGGGAATTAGCAGCATACTTGTAAGTCAACTCTTCCTTATTTCAGAGATACTCCTGGCAGTTCTTACTCACCACAAAACACATCACATTTATTTTATTTTTTGTATGGTTGAGAGGTAAAAGAAGGGGGCTTTTCAGATCTTTTAGGATCTACCTGCTTCGAAGGTCTTATCTGAAATGGCTTTTAGGAGGAGCTACTTGATCTGCACTGATTTTCTGTTACAATTGATCAGTAAATTGGTTTTAGACAACAGAGTTCTATTAAAGTAAGGAAATCACTAACATGGATTCAGATGTGATAGAGAAATGTAAAATACAAATATCCTGAAAACAAATGGCTTTCATTGGCTGGTTCTTTACACACAGGCATGTCCTGGTGACCCAGAGTGCATCTCGATGCAGATAACCAGAGACCCATCTTTAGCTGTGGATCCAGGTCCTGAGGCTGCATCTGTGGCAGTTTCTTGTCAGCAGCAACACTCAGGCACCACTGAGGAACACCTGTACTTAGGTACTTACTGGGAAGTTGTTTAACTCACTTAATTTCTTCACTGGGTTGTTTGAAAAATGAAGCAGGAGAGAAAGAGAAAAATTGGGGGGGGGTGAGAAGGAAAGGAGTCCCCCAGGGATTTGGCTGAAGATACTTGATGGGAGAGAAGCAAAATTTCCAGCACAACTAGCAAATGCATAAGGCCTTTTTTTTTTTTTTTCCAGCTGTAAGCCCGATATGTTGTAGGAGTCTCACCAAACAGCACATTTATAGGCAGAGTACATGTACTAAATCCCTTGTGTAACCATAGGAGGTTCTAATTCCACCCAAGCATCTCCAGATAGTCTCACCTCAGAGAGAGAGAGAGAGAGAGAGAGAGAGAGAGAGAGAGAGAGAGAGAACCTAAGTTATACAGATATAATTATATACGTATATGTATGTGGTTGATTCTGAAACAATAATTGTGGCTTGTGGATCCCAGATCCATAAGGTGATGTGTGTGCGTGCCTTTCTGTGACTTTCTCAGAGAAGCACATATCCATGCCTGTGGATGTGCTTTTATTTTCCTTAATCTCTTAATGCTCTTCTTTCTTAATATCATCGATAAAAATCTCCAACTTTCCTTCATTGGATCAGTTAGCCTTCAACTTCTTTCAGAACTGAAGCCACAGATCATGGTCTAGCCTGAGTTTGAAATCCCTCACAGATTAGGGACATTCTCAGGCTGGTAAGGGCAAAAGCATTCAGCTGTGTCTCTGTCCCCTTCCAGCTGACAAAAAGATATTGGAATTATGTCCAGCATAAATTTGCTATATGAGTATCATATTAATTTATTGATAATTGCATAAAACAGTATTGGATGTGCTACTCTAAATACTGAGTATGGTTGAACAGGGGTGCACACCTTTAATCCCAGAAATCAGGAGGCAGAGGCAGGCCAATCTCTGTGAGATTGAGGCTAGCCTGGTCTACATACTGAGTTCCAGGCCAGCAGGGGCTACAGGAAAACCCATCTCAAAAACAAAACAAAACAAAAATATACTGAATATGAATGTCAAAAGTAAATGCAAACGGTCTCTTCGTACAAGCAATCTGAAGAGAAAGACACAGAGAACTTCAAGAACAGGAGCCCTGCAGGAATTCCCATGCTCTCCTTGAGATTTGCCTTTGGATTTCTCCAGGGACAGACTCAAAGACAAAGGAGCAAATGTGTGTAGCATATTTTGAGGGAGAAATAGCAGTATAAGACTGGGGAAGTCAGCCAGGAAAGAAAGGAAATCTTCAAAATGGGTGAATTTCCATGTGCATTTTTACAGCAAATAATTGGAACTTATTCCTGCTGAGAGCCCCAGCGATATCCCAGCCTGAGCAAGGGAAGCTGGTGTACTTAGGCACCACCTTCCCTCAACTGGTTGAGAGGAGCAGCTGAAGTTAGGAAGGAGGAGGTAATTTCTGGTCCTTCAGCTGTCCCTGGCAGGGCAGCTGGAGCTCGGAGAATGCCCTCAGGCAGAGAGGCTCAGAGGCTGACAGTTGGCAGCTGGCCAGCACACCTACAATGGAAAGGCTGCAAGGGGTAGGAGCCGATGCTGCTGAACTCCATGGGTAGCACCGTGCTCCAGAAAACAGGAGGAAGAGAATCCCTCACTGAAAAATGCAAGTCCTGCTTTAAAAACTGGAGTAAAAGTCAGGAGAGAATATATGAAGGGTCATAAATAATAATTTATAGGGAGAAATCAGCAAAAATATTACATTGAATTCATCTAAATACTTGATGTATCATATATTGACATGATTCATATTACTTATTATAAATCATAAGCACAGTTATTTTACCCCTGCATCTGGTCTCCCATCCAAATGTAGAAAACAGTTCTGATTTATGACCTGAGAGTTGTCTGCTGCTTCAGGTATCCACTTTCTGATTTTCGCTTTTTGAAACCAAGGCTGTCTGCCCTTTCCTTCCACCTGCCCGCCCATCTCCCTGAACACTGGCATCCACACCTTTGATGCCTGCATCCGCATCTCCTGACTTTGCCGAACTGCTCTATCATTGGCTGGATATCCTTTCATCTAGTTTTATTTTTCCCCCAATGTGTCACCATAAAAATGTTGAAAAAAGTTTAAGTACATATTACTTGTGTGTGTGTGTGTGTGTGTGTGCGCGCGCGCGCGCGCGCGCGCGCGCGCGTGCGTTGTTACCACTCGGGTGTGGTAACATAGCAGTTGTGTGGAAGTCAGAGCACAACTTCTAGGAGTCAGGTCTTTCCTTCTACCACGTGGGTCCTGGAGTTCGAAATCAATCTGGTCATGAGACTTGATGGCAAGAGCGTTTATCTACTGAACCATCTCACCAGCTCTAAAATGATCTTTTCTTTACTTCAATTTTACATCCCACTCCTACCTTAAATATCATTCATTAATGTTTTTAATTATGCAAAATTTAGCTTGATTTCTTAATTGCCTTTTATCAAGTACTAGGTTTTGTGAAGGACAAATTGCTAATTAAAGTAAAAGCCCTCTTCTCATATAGGATAAGATTAGTTGGCAAAATAGCTATTGGGAAAAGAAATCGCAAAATTAGTGTGTATTTGAAAACTGTCATGGGCTCTATGTAGTCAAAGGCTCTGAGAGCAAGCAGTGTTGAAGTCTAACCTTGTGGGACACACCCACGAGTGGGTGAAGGTGGCAGAGAGGCTCTTTGGGAAACATCCCTGACACTGGAGCTGAGGTCTCAGAGAAGAATACAACATAATTTCTCCCAGATAGAAATGCTCCATTTGAGAGAACATGCGCATGCCTCCTTCTTATAGGAGAAAGCCCAGCAGGTGCCTGGGAGCACTTGGAAGGGCAGCATAGCGGGATGTGGTGCACAGCTGCAAAGTAAGAGTAAGGAATCAGCAGAAGCCAGGTCAGGGTGAAAGGAATGGGTTTGTGTCTTCATCCAAATACCAATGGAGAAAGCATTGATTATTTTAACAATAAAATATCATATGAAAGGAAATTTATTTTAAAATGATATAAATAAGGGAAATTCCTTCAGAAAGTTTGTTGAACACATTGAGAGATGTTACCTTAGACCAGCCTGGTGTTAAGTGAAGACATGTGTTCAGAGATAGATTAATATCACTGAGATGAAGGCGTCATTCTAAGTGCCATAATGTATTCAGCACGAGGGCTAGAGTGAGGAGCTGGGGAGACTGCTAAGCGGGTAAAGGGCTTGCTATGCATGCATGGAGACACGGGTTCTGAGTACCTGGCCCCTGGGAGTGTCAGCTGGGCATGGTGGCTGCCTGTAATCCAGTGACTGGGAGGCAGATTCAGGGGAACAGTGGAACAAGTTGGCAGTTGGATGAGCTGAAATGGTGAATTCTGAATTCAGCTGAGAAACCGTGTCTCAATGTATTTCACAAGAGAGTGACTGAGGAAGACATCCGATGTCAACCACTGACCACAATATGCATGTACACACATTCTTGTGCACCTCCTTCCCACATGCACCCACAGAACACAAACATGCATGCACACATGTATGCATGCATGCACATGCAAAGCCAGGGCTTGAGTGCTTTCATGCTATGTGACAAAAATTGTGCACATTTAAAAAAATTTCAAATTCAGTAAGAACTAGTATGTCATGTTTAAAAAAGTTCATTATTGTTATCTCAGGATCTACACAGATCAGTGAAGATCCCAGGTGGAAAATAAGGCTCACTAGTTAACCACATTTGGTGGTGGGGAGGGGGGGTCAGATGTTGCCGTGGCTACCTAGCGTCATTGCATCATAAGGTGTTCTCTGACAAGTCCAGTGCTATGAGCCTTGCTTCAGGTAGTCCTGCTTCAGACTTAATCGCCTTTATACCCCCTTCTCCACTGGCACCCTCCCACAGACTCCCCTCTGGAATTCACACATTCTGTCATTTGTGTTAGGGCTCACTGTGCCAAATTAATCTCCCCAGCCACTCCGCAGTTCCAGTTCATCCTCTGAGCTCTAGTCAGTCTATCTGGACTCTCTATCCTAAAGAAGGCCAGCTGTAATCAGCTGCCGATATTTCTTCAGCTAAGGTTGTGTTCTGCTACCCATTTCTGCAGTTCTGTGCTAGGTTTTGTCTGGTTGAGCTTGCATGGGTCTTTTGCATGTTAACACCAGTCCTGTAGGTTCATGAGTAGGTTCCTAGGAGCCTGTAGGATTCCATTTCCATATGGTTCTGCACCACCTTACATTCTTTCTACCCTGTCTATCTTCTGCAATGTTCCCTCCTGAGCCCTGGGTGAGTGAAGCTGAATATAAGCCCCTGTCCATGACCCACATTCAGGAGTAATGGAATAAAAAAATTAAAGAATGGTCAAAATGAAATTCACCAAAATACATGTGGAAAGCGTAGTTATTCTGGGAGGAAGGTATGTACCAAGGTGCTGACCCTGGGCACCAGGTACTTCTTCCCGATCTCTTCTTCTTATCTCAGTTGATCAACCTGTTAACAAAATTTTGTGGATGGGAATAAAGTCATGAAAGTTTTCCAAAAATAACAGGCTAAATTTCACCAGTAAATTTTAAAGGAATAATGCAGATTATGGATGGAATGGAAGCAGAAACTTGGACACGTCAAGTCCCTGAGTTATGATGTGATGGTCAAAAGCTTTAAATGAAATTCCCTTAAGATTTGTCCTCCTTTAGAAAACCATTTCTAAAATTTTCTCCAGCACCACTGCTGCAAGTGGTGGGGCAAGGTCTGGAGGTACCAGAGAAACGGCACTGCTGCAGAAGCTGAGTCAGGCACACGGCCACCACGGGTCTGCGGCGTGGTCCCTTGAGTTGGGAGCGTTCTGCTTCCTGTTGGTGTTTTTTTTTTTTTTTTTTTTTTTGGTCTTTTCGAGACAGGGTCTCCCTGTAGCCCCAGCTGTCCTGGAACTCGCTCTGTAGACCAGGCTGGCCTTGAACTCACAAAGATCCGCCTGCCTCTGCCTCCCAAGTGCTAGGATTAAAGGCGTGCGCCACCACACCTGGCCCTGTTGGTGTTCTTGAGAGGTCTCTGTGACATACAGAGGAAGCTCTCTGTCACTTTTCCTGGATAATATCAAGACTGATTTATTGTGAGCATGATGAACTAAGACAATTGGTGACAAAAACATGCTTAAAAATTCGAAGCTGAGGGGAGGCTGTGAAGGGCTGAGTGGGAGGTAGGCCTTGCTGCCTTGCTGATTTTTCTCATATAGCAAAATTCCTTAAACCTCAAACCTA
The DNA here is from genome assembly GCA_009823505.1 of Rhizomys pruinosus. NCBI lineage: Eukaryota > Metazoa > Chordata > Mammalia > Rodentia > Spalacidae > Rhizomys > Rhizomys pruinosus. Next base: position 815,765 of record VZQC01002364.1, on the reverse strand, counting down.
TGATGACATTGGAAAGAAAGTAAGGCGGGAATGACACGATCTTTGAAAATCATTGCATAGTCTCTTATTTTATCATTTGTTTATTTATTATTTGGGGAGCTTCTAGTCTGATACATTTTCATATGGATTTTTCCATTCTAATTTTGTCCTTGAGCTTTTTTTAGCAGTCTTCATTTTTTAATTTTTATTTATTTATATTTTTATTTGTATGAGTGTACTGTCTGCATGTAGGTTGGTGTACTTGTGTCATGCAATGCTGTGGAGGTCAGAAGAGGGCATCAGATTCCCCCGAAACTGGAGTTAAAGACGGTTCTTAGCTGCCATGTGGGTGCTGGGAATTGAACCCAGGTCCTTTGCAAGAGCAGTTGGCACTCTTAACCACTGAGCCATTTCTCCAGCCCCAGTCCTTGAGCCTTTCTTCCTCCCTTCCTCCCTTCCTTTCTTCCTTCATGCTGTATTACACATAGACTAAAACAGGACAGGGACTTCATAATCTAAATCCTTATATACCTAAGTTTTGAAGTTCACTTTCTGTACAAAGGGTACAAAGTACCATGAAAGTCAGACTTCTGCTGATGTGTCTGTAAAACTGGTCAAGAGGAATAATAATAATAGTAATAGCAACAACAACAACAACAACAATAATAATACTGAGACTAAAATAAATAATTCCAGTAAATTAAATTTCAGTGTAAAGAATTTTGGATCACTGAGTGGCTTCTTAAGATCAGAATGTAGAACTTAGGAGTCCAGTGCTCGGGTTTTTAAAGATGGTCCTCCCTCAGCCCAAGTGTAAATTCTTCATTCTTTTTTCCTTAACCCAAACTAAGAACAAATCTTTCAGAGGTGAGGCAGAAGGAAGCAAAGTGAATGAGAAAATGTGACTAATAAAGTTAATATTTTAAGCATGAAAATTATAATTAGACTGTCCTATTTAACCAAGAATAATGATACTTCTTTAGGGTGACCTTCTGTTTTGTTGAAATTCTACATCTTTTTATCCCACTGTGAAAGATGTTACAATGTCTCATTTGACATTTTCTTTATATACTCAAACCACTCATATTTTGAAAAAAAAATAGCATTGTGAAAATGTTTGTCATTTTATTGGAAGGAAAATATTCTGTGCACACCGAAAGGTTTCAGCACGTAAAAGACCTGAAATGAAAAAAAAAATGCCTGTGCAGTTTCACATGAGAGAACCGTAGCCTAGAAATGAGGGTGAGCACCACGTGCAGCAGGCTTTTGATGAAGCTTACATGCAGACAAACACCCAGTGTTTTTCACAGCCCAGTGACTCTAGCATATACTACCTTTCTGTGTTAAATTACACAAGTGTTTAGGAACAAATTTGAAATTCAAAATTTAAGTCAAATTTATTTCTCTAGGTCTGTTGAGATTTATTGATAGTATCCAAGGTGTTTTTTTTTTTTTTCTCTCTCTCAAGATTGAATGGTGAGATGTTTGAGTATTTGGTTCATATCATTTTCCAAAAGTTAAACATGATCTTTTAAAATATATTATTTAGTATTTGGTCATTTCATTACATGAATACATTGTGTCTAGTTCGTCTTCTTAATTACATGTTTTGTAGTTTTAAATGACTAAATCCTAAGCTTGCTTTATTGTTAAGACAAAAGTCCCACAAATCTCTGTTTACTTTGCAGAAAGAGATAACTGCTAGTTTTTTGAGGTAACGAGCTGCATTTAAGCTACCGAAGTGATGGGACTAACAACGTTTAACTAGAAGGTAATGAGTATCACCTTTCCAGCTTGACACTAAGGGATCAAGCTAAGAATGGCTTGTAACCACCTACTGACCATCCATGGCATTGATAGAAGGCTATATTTAGTTGATGGAATCAAGGTGCATGGCTAGCAGGGCCAGCAGAGGTCACACTAAAAATCAGAGCTGGAGGTGAAAGAGCACACTCACCTGGGCAGAGCCAGACACTCTATCATTTTAATAGCGTACTAATTCCAAAAAGTTTTAGCACTTATGGCCTTGAAGCTTAATTACTCTCATTTATCTTCCTAATAAATGATGCCAGAGCTTACGAAAGCCAGTGATTTGCTCATGGTAAGTCAGTAAATGAATGTGGGAGCATAGAGATACTGGAACATTCTGTGCATGTGCCGCAGATCAGTCTGATGCCAAAAGTGGACCTGAAGCATCCAACTCACAGATCACAGCAGTGTCTGCAGTGCCCACCCTTTAACTGGCCTCTCACCAGAAAACCAGCTGAGACTAAACTTTTTTTTTGCAACATGCAATTTCGGTACTTAAGTATAACCATACATAGAGGTGAATAAAATAAGAGATAATTTCAAGATTGAGAGATGGGAAGGGCAGATGGGGCTTTAACCATTTTCCCTGAAATTTACTAGAAACAAATATGAAACATTGAAAATATTTTTTTAGTTAATAGAGATCCTGAACCCCAAAGTTAGTGAAAGTGGAGGAACTCATTAGGGCCTGTGTGGGTCAGTGACCAGCCAAAGTTAAAGGAATAAATAAGCTCAAGGGGTAAGAAAGCTGTGCACTGTTTGGGAATATGAAAATCTAGCTTTGGGAATTAATGCGGTGACCTACTCTTTCTTAAACTACTGATTATTGGAAAGGAACCCAATATTAGAATACTGTTTGAAACCAACCCTGTATTGCAGACATCTTCTGCGTGGATACTCAGGGTTTTTTTTCCCTCTTAATCATGTTTCTATTTCCTATCTCTGGGGGAAAGACACGCAGTTACATATGGTGAGCATTAGTTTGAAGTGGTCTGTTTGCTTTTGCTAAGTCCTCTCATTAAATTTCTTGGATGGGTTCCTATCAAGCTTATCCTACCAAATCTAAAGTTTGTTCAGGTGTTGAGAGTGAAGAATTTCAAAAGCAAGCAAATAGCCTCAGGAACTGGCACTAAAGCAGAGAGGGGCCTGTTATAGGTGGGGGTTAGAGAAGAGGATGGACTGTGAGGAGTGAGAATGAAGAACTCCAATAGGAAGGACCCATCTAAAGAGTACTGCAAGAGAAGAGTACTCAGTAGGGTTAGTGAGCTTTGAAAACTCAACTGCAAACACAATGGAAGAGTGTTATGCTGGTGATAACGGAATGCTTTCTCTGTGAATCTTTGCTTATTCTATGTATTAATTCATTATAAATTAATATAAATTTATATTAATAGATTAATTATATTAATCTATTAATATATCATATAATTATATAATGAATCCTATACTATTATATGATATTGTATATAAAATTATATAATATATAATGAATTACAATAATATAATAAATATATATTAATTCATTATATGTATATATATATATATATATATACAATCTCCTACAGTAACTCCCTTACACAGAAGGTTTTACTATCCCCATTTACAGATAAGATTGAGGTATGGGAATGTAATGCCATTGTTCTAGGATGTATAGCTACAAAGTGGGAAAACTGGGATCAGTAACAGAGCAAGTGGCATCCAGTATGCAGTTAGCCACTCCAAGGAGTGAGATGGAAGATTTTTATGGAACAATTGCTGTTGGGAATCCAGGCTGTACTCTTTTGAAGCTAATTGCTCTTCATAGGAGAGTTTTGTCCCAGTTCAGCCAGTTCAGTTGCTTAGTGTTTACTAAGGACTTATTATTCTATGTTAAGAACCCTGTGTTAAGTTTAGCTGGAACATAGAGGAATAGTGTGATAGATTCCATTCTCAGAATGCATAATTTGTTTCTGAGCAAATCAATCTGGAGGCTATAACAAATAAAATATAACCTAAGGATTGAAGTCAACAATAATAATATCTGTCACTTACCCATTATGAGTAAGTATCCATTATGAGCAAGGCAGCAGGCTTTGTACTCAGTGTAATTTCATGTACTCTACATTATTTTATAGAGCAGGAAATGAGTCTTGGGTAAGTTAAAGGAACTCGCTCAGACATACAGTTATTAAATGACAGACCTGGATTTATACAAGGAGAGTAGAAATGGATCTTTATGGAGCATGTGTGGAGTTTTGCCAGGTGATTGAAGATACACTTGTACCTGTGACTGAACAACTCTGAAAGAAAAACTAGTCCTAGAGCAAGAAAATCCTGTGTAGTTGAGAAGAATAAATGAGATATATAGAGCAAGGTGTGAGCATGTGGAAACCCTTCCAAATAGCAGATGTATTCATATCTGATATATTCTCTCCAGTATTTATGGAGGATTGACTCCAGAATCCACAAATACCACACTCTGAGAATACTTGAGTCCCCTTCACAGCACAGTATCTGCATAGAACCTGCACACATCCTCCTGTACACTATTAGTTAATACCAGACAGCTTATAAACCTGATACAGGGCAAATGCTGTTTTATTAGTTGCATTGTTTAGGGATCAAAAAGAAAACTATGTTCTTAGTCAGTAGAGATGTGATTTTTTGGCATATTTTCCATTCTATAGTTGGTTGAATCCACAGCAGCCCTGGACTGACTGTATATATTAGGTTCTCACTGGCAAAACAGAACTGCTTTACCCAAAAGATATGCTCAAAATCTTTTTTTTTAATCAGGCAAATCATATTTTTTATTTTAATTTATTGTTTTACATATTTTTTATACAAGATCATGTTACAAATAGAATCTAGACCCATGTCCCCCTCCCAACCCCCCACCGCACCAGATTCACCTTTTCAGTCAGTTCTTTTTTTTTTTAATTTTTAAGGGATTCTACAATATAATGACACAGTTGTTTGCAGATAACATTGATGTTACTCAGTATGTCATACAATTAGGTAATTGGTGCATTTTGCAAGTATCTATGTCCAAATTTTGAACAACTCAACGTTCCCATAGTCCAGTTGGAGAAGCTTGTATGCACAGGCATGTTGATCAATCAGGAGTCCAGACTATATTCCTGTAGTCTCATGATTCACCCCTATCTCTCCACAGCCCTTACAATCTACCATGCCTCCTCTTCAGCTGTTTGTTCCCTGGGCTGTGGGAAAGGGGCACAAGTGGGTGAGAAGAAAACAGTCTAATTTCTTTGGAGTTGTCATTTTGGACTCCAGTCTGTTCAGGTTGTTTCCCTTCATGGGTTGACAGCTTTCCCAGTGATACCCTTTTTAGTCATACTAACAAAGCACAAGCTATTGGATGTACAGGCATTTAAGCAGTACCACTTATTATGTCAAGCTAAGCTGTGAGCATAGACACAGATGCTTGGATGGTATGCTAATCCGCAAACTGTGGTTTCTCTATAAAGGGTGACAAGTTCTTATTGTGGCTTATAACATCTCCTAACCACTAGAGGACATAAGCTTGTGGCATCCGCTGTGAGTTATTCCTCCAAGGAGAGAGCTAATAGCCAAATAGATTTGGGATATATATAGACACTTGGCTGCCACTGTTGCACAGTATCTCCAGGCTGTTGAGGTGTAGCTGATATTGACGGAGGAGTCTTGCTTGTCTCAGGGAGACCAATATTTTGCTGTATTGCTTTAGTGGCCTTTGGTAACGCTCTCTAGCATTTCAGAGGCCAGTTGTACGCTAGCAAGTGACGTCTCATAACATTTTTCATGCTCACACCAGGTCTTCGACAACAGGGACTTACTGCCTTTCTCCTTGCATATATCCCACTTATAGGCAAAAGGCCTTTATAATTTGGGGGGGGGGGTTTGAATCCCCTAGCCAACATCTCCTAGGCAGAATAATTCATTGCTGATGTCAGAGCTTTCCTGTAGTAATATATTTTGCTTAATTACACAACTTATAAACACTTTACTATTGAATTTGGCTCTAGATAGAGAAATATCCTTTCACAGTTCCTATGCCTATCAATCAGTTAATACGTTGTGCCTGTTTTATAGGAAATTACCACCGTAACAATTGGCTCTAGTTTACAGTTTGGGAGTGGTTTCATTACCATCCTGTTTTCCTTTTTTCAAAAAAAAAAGAAAAAAAAAGGGGGGGGAGGTAGGAAGGTTTCTCAGCATTAGGGTCCATTATTAACAGTCAACCCCAATATTATTCAGAGAGATGCTCAGTGACCGTGTCTCAGGCAGTCTGATGTTCCTCATTCCTTAGTGTTCAGATGGGTCAACCTCTCTGCTGACATTCCCCAGTTCATCCTGCACAGCCATAAGTTGTATGTTTTCAGGCATTTAGATTGGTGACTTTTACCTGTGGGAACATAAAATTCTCCTCCCATTGTTATTTTCAAGATCAGAAAAATTGAAAATTTATCAATAGGATTGAAACACAGAGTTTTCCATTTGTATCCCAGAAAGGATAGTACCCCACCTCCCACCTCCCTCTTTTTTTTTTTTTTGTTTTTATGTTTTGACCTATAGATGCCTAAGTTGTATTACACATACCCATAAACAGGAGCCAAGGCATAAGCTTTCATTAAATTTACCCAAACTGTTTCTCATTGACTGTATGCTACTTATTTGGGAAGGAAATTTAAGCTTAGTTCCTTTAAATTGTCCTACAAGTAAAAGAAAGTGTTATAATGTGATGTTGTGTAATTCAGAAAAAATATATAGGCCATTTGTATACCTTAACCCAATACAAATTATAAATAAAACAATTAACATTTTATATTCCCAATTAGTTCAATTGTATTACCATTTCCACCAAAACCTACACCTAAATTTAACTAATCTAAACAATTCACTAAGCCTTAAAATATCCTATACTTGGTGGATAAAGCTTGGGCAGAGTTGAGTACCTGCTAAATAAATTTTACCCAATAGACACTTTGCTCTTTAATGCTATATGACTGGACTAAGACTACTTAAAATTCAATGACTTTAATTAAAACATGCCACATTCTTTTTTTAATTAATTTTATTTATTTCTGTATGTGTAAGAATGTACTGTCTGTATGCAAGTTTGTGCACCCGTGTCGTGCAATGCCGCAGAGGTCAGAGAGGGTGTCAGATTCCCCTGGAACTGGAGTTCTCCTGGAATTGGAGTTTCAGACAGTTCTTGGCCGCCATGTGGGTGCTGGGAATAGAACCCAGGTCCTCTGCAAGAGCGGTCGGCTCTCTTAACAGCTAGGCCATCTCTCCAGCCCCACCACATTCTTTTGATTGGAATAATTTGAAATAAAAGGTATCCAAAATTATTCCTTATAGAGCAGAAGATTAATGAATACTCCAACTGGTATGCCATGTATACAGTTACATGTTTAACTCAAGCTGTTAATAATGAAACAGATTTTGATCCCTCATACTAGAAAGATTGAATATTTCTGTTCATATTATAGTAGAAAGTAATGCTACAATATTTTTTTGTCTTTTTCTTGAGACAAGGTCTCTCTGTAGCAATGGTACAAAATTTTTATTGTCAAAGACTGTCATAGAGCATTTTAATGTAGGAAAACTGATTTTTTTATACTAGAGACTGAATACAATTTTGTAGGTAAATGATAATATAAATATATAGTGCATCTCCACTTCAGAGAATACCTCCCCTTGGTCCCCTGGCAGCCTTTTCCATCTTGTTGCACTTGTTTGTTCTGGGAATTTCCTATAAATGGAGTCATGAACTATCTGAGTTTGTGTGTCTTTTTCACTTAGCATAGTATTTTCAAGGTGCTCCTTGCTTGGGTTGCAGAAGTACTTCACTGATGCTTGTGGCTAATCATTGTACACAAGTGTTTTCATTTGTTTATTTGATGGACTTGGAGGTGTTTTCATATTTTGACTATTGTGAATAATGACTCCATGAATCTTGTTATGCAGGTTTATGTGAATATGTTTTTGATTGTGGGGCCTATTGCTAGGAGTTGAATTGTTCATAAGCTGTGTTAAGTTTTAATGAAAAACTATTTTCCACAGTGGCTGCAGCATTTCACATTTTAGAGTAATATCTGAGGTGTTCAGTTTATGTCCTTGCCAACAGTGATTATTTTCCAATTTTACAAACTATAGCCATATTAGTGGGTGTGAAGTGGTATGTTATTCTGTTTTCCATTTGAATTTCCTTAATGATTAATCTTTTCTTTTGCTTATCAGTCATTTGCATGTAGTTTTTGAAGAAATTAAGTCTATTCAATTTTTTGACCGTTGTTAAATTGTGTCCTTTGTCTTTCCACTGCATATTTGTGGTGATTCTTCACACACTATAAACTCCTTATCAGGTGTATAATTTCCAAATATTTTGTTTTATTCTGTCACCTATCTTTTCATCTAGGGAATTTTGATTAAACCTTATTATTTACTTATTGTTTCTTTTGTTACTTGTGGTTTTGGTGTTCTATTTTAACCTGATTGATGCTTATATTTTTCTGAATATAGTTCTCATTCATTTGATATAAGTCCATGATATACTGAGTTAATTTTTTACATGATGTAAGCTCATTCTTCTGCTTGTGGATTTCAGTTATTCAGCATTTTTTGTTAACCAGATAACTCACTTTCCAATTAAGTGCCTTGACACCCACACTGAAAACATAGTTTTATGAGCTTGTTTCTAGCTCCGAGTTCTATTTCACCACTCTATTTGTCTGTTTCTACACAAGCTTCACACTGTTTTTGTCACTGTGGCTTTGTGGCAAGTTTTGAAATAGGAAAGAATGCATCCCTTAATAAGTTCTTTTTTCCAATACACACACACACACACACACACACACACACACACACACACAAGCAGGCAGGAATAAACTTTGTATTCCTAGGACAAATCCCAATCCTTAGTTGGCCATGGTGCATAATTCTTTTAATATGCTGTTGGATTGGACTTGCTATTATTTGGTTGAGGATTTTTGCACTTATAAGGCATATTTGTCTGTAATTTATTTTTATTTTTATAAAATTACATTTAATTTCTACTAAATGTGTATGGGTGTTTTGCCTGCATGTATGTAGGCGTACCATGTGAATGCAGTGTCCAAAGAGGCCAGAAAAAGGCATCAGATTCCCTGGGACTGGAGTTACAGATGGTGGCTAGCTGCCATGTGGGTGCTGGGAGCAGAATCCCATTCCTCCATAAGAACAACCAGTGCTCCTTACCACTGACCCAACTCTCCAGGTCTTGTCATTTGTTTTTCTAATGATGTCTTTGTATAACATTAATATTAAGTAATACTGATTTGGGAAATTGAATTAAGTTTTTGAAGAGTTCAAGAAGACTTTCTATAAAATTTTCTTTAAATATTTGTTAAAATTTAACAGTTAAGCTTTTTTTTTTTTTTTTTTTTTTTTATTTTTGGTTCTTTTTTTTGGAGACAGGGGTTCTTCCTCGTAGCCCCAGCTGCCTGGAACTCACTCTGTAGACCAGGCTGGCCTTGAACTCACAAAGATCCACCTGCCTCTGCCTCCCAAGTGCTAGGATTAAAGGCGTGCGCAACCATGCCACTGGACCAAATTCAATAGTAAAGTGTTTATAAATTGTGTAATTTGTAACGAAAAATATATTACTACAGGAAAGCTCTGAATCAGCATAAATTATTCTGCCTAGGATATGTGGCTAGGGGATTCAAACCGCTCCCCCCAAATTATAAAGGCCGTTTGCCTATAAGTGGGATATATGCAAGGGAAAGACAGTAGTCCCTGTTGTCGAAGACCTGGTGTGAGCCAGAAAAAAAAATGTTATGAGACATCACTTGCTAGCATACAACTGGCCTCTGAAAAGGCTAGAGAGCATTACCAAAGCCACTAAAGCAATAAAGCAAAATATTGGTCTCCTTGAGACAAGCCTTTTCTGACTGTTGTTTGCACTGAAATCCATTTTCATGGATTTGTATCTTTGAATTTAAACTGTGATTTTTTTTTTTAGATTTCACCCATTTAAAAAAAAATCCCTGTGCCATTCTGCCCTTTAGATGCAAACGCTAGTCAACTTATGCTTAATATAATTACTGATAAGGAATGCCATAAGTCTGTTATTTTTTGTTTGTCTTTTTTTATACTTCAATCTTCCATGACTGTTTTCTTCTGTGCTAAATACTTTATTTCCATGCTTCATGATGTTTTGGTAAAATTGAGATATTTGCAGTTATAATAACATAGTTTTAACAGTCACATGCTTTCTTTGTCCTAAGACATATTCTTGCTCCTTTGAATAGCTATTTATAAAGTTGTGTTTTTAGTCATATGTGAGGTAATTACTGAGGTAATTGTTCATTTTCTTGGTGGTCAGCTAATAATTAGAGGTTGTCTTGAATGCACACAACAATGAAAACTGTCTTTTCAGGGTACTTTGTTGTGTTTATTGGGGCATGTCTTTGATTCCCTAGGCAGGGTACAACACTGTACAGCTTAAACCTTTGCTTCCTTCATGTACAAAAAATCAAGGTGGGCAGAGTTGAGACTTTAGTGGTTTCTCAGATCTTTCCTGAGAATGTACACAGCCCTGGACATGATGTGTCCTTCTTGAGTCCTAGGTCTTTAAAGCCTCTTTCAAAATCTCATTCTCTAGTATGGTTTTTCTAAGATCGTTGAGTAGTCTACTTCTGCTTCCAAAAGTTATTTGTTGCCCATGGCAGCTGCAACTAAAATATTTGCCTGCAAATGCTTTTAATCATACACTCACCTAGGCCTCCTAGTCTTTTTTTTTAGTTTTCATTTTAAAAATTTTTATTTATTTATTATTTTTATGTGTATGAATTAGTGTCTGCAAATGTAGATTTGTGCACCCGTGTCTTGCAAAGCCTCCTTCGTCTTACCCCCCCCCCATCCTGCCTATTTCAGCTTTGGGAATGAAGTGTGCCCGAGTCGGTGTAGGTCAACTATGCACAGGTCTATGAGCCACACTGGTCAGAATAATGAGAAGAGTTCTCCCCTAATACAGCCTCTTCTGCTCTTCTCGTACTCCTGCTGGAAGTATAGTCTATTGTTGAGTAGAGGAGTGGAGAGTGGGACTAGGGTAAGTTAAAAGTCTTACAAAACTTAATGTTCTCATGAAGAAAATCCTGTTACTTNTTATTTTTTATGTGTATGAATGTACTGTCTGCATGTAGGTTTGTGCACCCGTGTCGTGCAATGCTGCAGAGGTCAGAAGAGGGTGTCGGATTCCCCTTAGAACTGGAGTTAAAGATGGTTCTCAGCCACCATGTGGGCACTGGGGATCGAACCTGGGTCCTCTGCAAGAGCAGTTGGTGCTTTTAACCGCTAGGCCATCTCTCCAGCCCCTTTCCATTTCTTCTTGAATTGATTACTATGCCTTGTATCCTGATTAGAAGTTTTCCATTCCATCAAAGTCATCTGCTTTTTTTTTTTTTAAATATTTAAAGCCTTTTATTATAATAGGTTTTATTTCTGTAGGATCAAAAAAGGTTACCTGATTTTAATAATTTGGGCACTTCCTCTTTTATGCTTTAGTATAACTAAAGATTTCTCAATTTAATTAATAGTTTTTTGAAGGACAAACTTTTGGTTTTGCTGTTCATCTTTTAAAAGTTGTTTATAGCTATTACTTATTTTTTGCTTTCATTTTTATTTTCAGTTTGTGTTTAAAACTTCTGAGTACTGCTTTAGCTGCATTCTTTAAATGTGGGAATATTATTTGCATTCTTGTCCATCTCAAAGTATTTTCTAAATTTTAAATTTGGTTACCTATTGATTTCTAGTTTTAACCCAGTGTGTGCAAAGAACATACTTTGCATAATTTAAATGTTTCTAAGTTTGTGAAACTTTGTTCATATTAGCCTAATTAGCCTAACAGTCTACCTTGGAGCATGCCATACGAACAATGGATAAAATCTGGGCCTGTTTTGGGGCGGGGTTTTCTTTGGGTCTCTTTAAAATGACATGGTTTATACCACTGTTCCTGTTTTTACTTTCTTGCTTACTTTCTATCTAGTTTTTAAATGCATTATTTAAAAATTGGACTATTGAATTACACAAATTATTATTGTGCATTCTGTTTTTTTCTTTTTATCAGCTTTTGCATCATATATTGAAGCTGCTGTTGGTCACATATGTGATTACAATTATTACAGTTATTATAGTTCTTTATCATCCTGCCAAGTCTTTTTACTTTCCTACTAATTTTTGTCTTAAAGTTTGCTGTCTGATATTTACAAAAACAAAGCCTTTTCTGACTGTTGTTTGCACTGAAATCCATTTTCATGGATTTGTATCTTTGAATTTAAACTGTGATTTTTTTTTTTAGATTTCACCATTAAAAAAAAATCCCTGTGCCATTCTGCCCTTTAGATGCAAACGCTAGTCAACTTATGCTTAATATAATTACTGATAAGGAATGCCATAAGTCTGTTATTTTTTGTTTGTCTTTTTTTATACTCAATCTTCCATGACTGTTTTCTTCTGTGCTAAATACTTTATTTCCATGCTTCATGATGTTTTGGTAAAATTGAGATATTTGCAGTTATAATAACATAGTTTTAATAGTCACATGCTTTCTTTGTCCTAAGACATATTCTTGCTCCTTTGAATAGCTATTTATAAAGTTGTGTTTTTAGTCATATGTGAGGTAATTACTGAGGTAATTGTTCATTTTCTTGGTGGTCAGCTAATAATTAGAGGTTGTCTTGAATGCACACAACAATGAAAACTGTCTTTTCAGGGTACTTTGTTGTGTTTATTGGGGCATGTCTTTGATTCCCTAGGCAGGGTACAACACTGTACAGCTTAAACCTTTGCTTCCTTCATGTACAAAAAATCAAGGTGGGCAGAGTTGAGACTTTAGTGGTTTCTCAGATCTTTCCTGAGAATGTACACAGCCCTGGACATGATGTGTCCTTCTTGAGTCCTAGGTCTTTAAAGCCTCTTTCAAAATCTCATTCTCTAGTATGGTTTTTCTAAGATCGTTGAGTAGTCTACTTCTGCTTCCAAAAGTTATTTGTTGCCCATGGCAGCTGCAACTAAAATATTTGCCTGCAAATGCTTTTAATCATACACTCACCTAGGCCTCCTAGTCTTTTTTTTTAAGTTCATTTTTAAAAATTTTTATTTATTTATTATTTTTTATGTGTATGAATGTACTGTCTGCATGTAGATTAGTGCACCCGTGTCTTGCAAAGCCTCCTAGTCTTACCCCCCCCCCACTGCCTATTTCAGCTTTGGAATGAAGTGTGCCCGGTGTTAGGTCAACTATGCACAGGTCTATGAGCCACACTGGTCAGAATAATGAGAAGAGTTCTCCCCTAATACAGCCTCTTCTGCTCTTCTCGTACTCCTGCTGGAAGTATAGTCTATTGTTGAGTAGAGGAGTGGAGAGTGGGACTAGGGTAAGTTAAAAGTCTTACAAAACTTAATGTTCTCATGAAGAAGTCAACAGTTTTCATGAATAAACAATTCCTGTATTCCTATAAGCTTTTAATTCTTTAAGTTCTAAAGACAAAGTTGATTCTTTTATTTTTGCCATTATTTTCTTGCTTTTATAAATGAGTAGTTGGGGCTGGAGAGATGGCCTAGCAGTTAAGAGTGCCTACTGCTCTTGCAGAGGACCTGGGTTCTATCCCCAGCACCCACATGGCAGCTGAGAACCATCTGAAACTCCAATTCCAGGAGAACTCCAGTTCCAGGAGAATCCGAGACCCTCTTCTGACCTCTGCGGCATTGCATGACATGGGTGCACAGACCTGCATGCAGACAGTACATTCATACACATAGAGAAAAATAAAATAAAAAAAGAATAATTCTTAAAAAAATGGGTATTTGGAGTTATTATATCATCTGATATCATTTCCAAATAATCCTTTTTACCTAATTTTTATAAGTTGACTTTAATATTCCCTTGTACAAAGAAGATCCTCCAAATTGCATAAGTAAAAAGCCACATTAAACATGAACCAGGCCTTCCACAAGACGCTAGGCAATGTGAATGAAGTCCTTCTATTGAATGATGCACTTCTGTAGAAATAAAACATTTTTGAGATGAGTAGATTAAAAGGGAGCTTTAAAATGTCTTCATTGAAGAACTGAAATTTTAGCACTTGAGGTAAGTGGTCGTGTGAGGAGGCTAACATCTTTTCTAGGCCCAAGGAAACACTGAGAGGGGAGGAGAGCTAGCAACATATTTGAGAAAAATGGTTGGTCCACTTTGACTTATATTAAGGAGAGTTGGTGAGTTACAGGAATATGACTGAGGAGTGTGGGGCCTGGTAGTGCTGATCTGTATTCTCAGCTACTCAGGAAACTGAAGCAGAAATATCACAAGTTCTAGCAGTTATAAGAGCTTAGAAAGACCCTCTCACAAAATTGTTTTAAAAGGACTGGAAATAATTTAGTGATAGAGCACTTACCTAGAATGTACAATGTCCTGGGGTCAATCTCCAGCACACACACACACACACACACACACACACACACACACACACACACGAAAGGAAACCCCTAACTAATGAGATACAATAAGGCCTCAAATGCCCAGATAAGAAGTCTCATTAAAGAATTAAAAATGACAATTTTTCACCCTGCAGGTTATTCTGCTCAGATAAGAACTTCATAGACTGTTCAGTCAAGAGGATTGTGGTTATCCTGGCATCATCACTGTTGCTAGTTGAAGTCTTGGTAGAGTGTACTCTTAAACAATATGGTTGTGAGTGAGTCACAGGCACTGAAACTCAACCTGAACCTAAACAGTTTCAATTGTATGTCTGGGGAGATCACATACTTCAGAAGTTCATCCATCACTTTTCAAAATAATTGAATATAGGGCATCCTGACTTGAGTCAAATCAGACTGTCACTAGCAAGGAAGAAAATGTGTGTGTGTGTGTGTGTGTGTGTGAGAGAGAGAGAGAGAGAGAGAGAGAGAGAGAGAGAGAGAGAGAGAGAGAGGCGATAGAGATAATTTCTCAGAGCCAAAGGAAACAACATTCTGAGGTTTAATTTTGGGGACTGGTGAGCTTTCATAATAGCTCTTCACTTCTAATCATCCTCAAATAATAAATGAATAGAACAGTCAATGCTGTTAGAATAATTTGCTATTCATCAAGAATAATAAATGAGAGGAATTGGTTGTTATTCAAAATTACCTAACAATAGCAAAGAAGAAGGAAGCCAAAGGAGAACCACGACTGTTTTTGGTCTGGGATCAGCCTGTGCAGCGGCGCTGTCATTGCTGAGGCATCTGGGGCAGCAGAGGAAAGGTGGAGCCAGCTCTGCCTGCAGTCAGCGCCTCTGGCTTGGCTGGACACCAACGTCAGCAGAAACAACGAGAACCCTCCTGCCCATTCTAGCTCCAGAAAGCAAAATACTTTCCTGCTTTACTAAGGCTTTGCTCTCAATGGGTTGTACCTTCCTGTCATTAATCATTAGTTTATGAAATGTGCTGGCAAGAAGCACACAGATCACTCACACACACAGAGGTAGATATTTTTGACGGCTTGTTGACACACAGGGCTGTTCATTCACTAGCAGTGATAGAATCAGCATCAGTCTCGGTATCACTAGCTTATCACACATCCAGATGTGACTTGGTCATCTTCTTTCATAACCCTCTTCCCATACACTAAAGGAAATTTGGGGCTTCCGGGCATACGGAGAGGGCACCGGAAGTGGAAAGAAAGGGGGGAGAAGCTCCAGTAGCTTCCTGACAGTTTACCTGTAGGCTTAGATTTGCTTAGCTTCATCAGAATTGCAGTCTGAAGCCCGAACAATGAGCTAGATACAGTCTCCTCCTAATTCCTCCTGTGAAGATCCTGAGACTTCGCAAGGTCCAGGGTGGAGGGGGTCAAATCACTCTAGAACCTGTATCTGCCCCCTTCTTGTACCCTGACTTCACTAAGGTCAGATTCCATCAACACTGATGGCCAGTTTTCTGTCAGGGGCTCATGTTTCTCTCCAATACAATCTGATAGCCTAGATTACCAGCTTTGTCAACATACATATAATATATAATACATATAGTGTATAAGTACAATGACATATTTATACTAATTTGAAATATCTATGGTTTATATGTTTCTTTTTTGAGACAAGATTTTACTATGTACCCCAGGCTGGCCTTGAGTTGTAATCTTTCTGCCTTCATCATCTGCGAACTGGGATTCCATATTTGCAACTCCTGTGGGCATGCATACTATATTCCCAACACTGTAGTTGATTTTTTTTTTGTTTATTTAAGGGATTCTACAATATAATAACACAGTTGTTTGCAGATAACATTGATGTTACTCAGTTTGCCATACAATTAGGTAACTGGTGCATTTTGCAAGTATCTATGTCCAAATGATTTTTAAAAGTCAGCTTTTGAGGGTTGAGCTGCTAGGTAAAATATAGGATTCCTGTTAACTTTAAAATTCATTAAGTGATGTTCTTTTAAAGAATAAGTATGCCCTAAATCTCATAGAATTTTATTTATAGTAAACCTTGATTCATTGTTTATCTGAATTGAAATTTAACTCAGTGGATTACGCTTTAATTCACCAAATCTGACAACTTTGTCACACAAGTGTCTGGTAAGCTGTGGCAAAAAGATTGCTCCATAGATAATTAGGAGCCTTTTTGTGGATGTCTGTACCTTGCAGAATTAGTCATGAACTTATTATTGAACATGTGAGGAAGCTATCCTCTAAAGCCTGTTAAGCTGTTATTAACCTGTGAGTTACATTGTGAATAAAGTATCAATAAATATGTATTATGATAAAATAAATAGCATGCACAAATGGTTCCAAACACAGTGTCACTTGATTCTGAACACCATCATCAAATGGCTTCATGCAAATGGAATGCCCCAGTAGTCATCAGCATAATGATACTGTGAAGCAGCCCACTGTCAACTAACCTTATCTTTTATGCACTTCTCAAAATGCCTAAAATGTCACACTAAAGCCCTTTAAATTAAATAATGCCTTGCTATTTCTGAGGTGGGATGCCTGCTGAGTTTAAATTATTCTTAAAGAAGTGAAGAAATGTTAGTAATTTTTTCTGCAAAATTAGGTAGTTATCTGATTCCGTGAAGGAAATACATCAACATATTTTAGGTTAAGCTAAACATCTAGTAAATGTTTTGTTATAACAATCAATATTCCCCTAATAAAATGATTGTTTTGAAGTTCATGGATGACCTAAGAAGTATAAATTTCCCTATACTAACATCCAAGAATATGCAGGAGATTTTTACTCTCTCTCTCTTTTTTTCAGTCACTCCTTCCCTCCTTCCCCCCTTCCCTTCCTTGCTCGGTCCCTCCCTCCCTCTGTCCTTTCTTGTCTTTAAATTTTTTTTTTTTAATTTCTGTATGTGTATGAATGTACTGTCTGCATGCAGGTTTGTGCACCCGTGTCGTGCAATGCCGCGGAGGTCAGAAGAGGGTCTTGGATTCCCCTGGAACTGGAGTTCTCTTGGAATTGGAGTTTCAGACGGTTCTCGGCCGCCATGTGGGTGCTGGGGATCGAACCCGGGTCCTCTGTAAGAGCGGTCAGCGCTCTTAACCGCTAGGCCATCTCTCCAGCCCCCTTTCTTGTCTTTAATACTGATTCTTTTCTCTCAGGCTATAGCCCTTTGAATCTCTTAACCCACTTCACTCCTTAGCTGAACCCACCCTGATTAGGTTCACTCTCATCAATGTCAAGTTCTACAGTCCCAATCAGACATAACAGCAAAAAAGAAAACCTAGGCAGTGCTTCTGACAAAATCCAATAAACAGTCATGATAAAAGTCATAGAGAACCTAGGCATACAGGGGATGTATCTCCAGCCCCTTTGTAGGAGGTTTATCATTTCAAGTCTTACATTTAAGTTTTTTAATTCATTTTGAGTTGATTTTTGTGTATGGTGTGAGACAAGGGTCTTGTTTCATGAAGAGGTCCAGATTGGCTCACACTGTTCACTGTGGTAACTGTCCCCACTGTGTGCTCTTGGTGGCCTCAGTTTATCAGATATGCTTGAGGGTTTTTCTGAATGTTCTATCTTGTCCCATTGGCTTATGTATCTAATTTTATGCCAATATCATAGCATTTTGATTACGGCAGGTTTTCAGTGTAATTTGGAAACAGGAAGTGTAAAGCGGTCCCTTCAAGAGCAAGACAAGGAAAATACATGAAAGACCTTCAGATGAAAATGGCAGGGGATAATTACCTGTTTGTAAATTATGATACATAGCAAAACTTTACAAAAGCACAAAGAAACCATTGCAACTACACGACGTTTTGAAGAGTAGCATTGGGCTGGAGAGATGACTTAGTGGTTAAGAGCATGCACTGCTCTTCCAGAGGACCTGAATTCAGTTCCCAGCAACCACATTGGGTGGCTGTGATTCCAGTTCCAAGGGGGATCTGGCACCGTTGGCTTCTGAGGACACCTGTATGCATGTTCACATACCCCCCCCATAATTAAAAAGTATAAAATAGCCTAAGAAGCAACATGCCACAAAGTATAATCATTATTTGAACTTCTTTATAGCAGTAATGGTCTATCTGTAAAAGAAATCCAGAAAAGAATCTTATTTGCAACAACGTCCACAGGAATAAAATACCTAGGAATTAATCAAGCGAACCAAAACTCTGTGCACTGGAAACCATGGAACATTCTTGGGAAAAAAATTTTTTTAAGACTTTCTAAACTTTTTTAAAAATTTTATTTAATTTTTATGTGTATGAGTGTACTGTCTGCATGTAGGTTTGTGCGCCTGTGTCGTGCAATGCGGTGGAGGTCAGAAGAGGGTGTTGGATTTCCCTGCAACTGGAGTTAAAGATGGTTCTTAGCTGCCATGTGGGTGCTGGGAATCGAACCTGGGTCCTCTGCAAGAACAGTTGGCTCCCTTAACTGCTGAGCCATCTCTCCAGCCCTGGAAAAAAAAAATTAAGAAGGCACAGCAAAAGAAAACATATCCTGTGTTGGAGTGGAAGAATTAATACTGTTAAAAGGCCTACACTTCTCAAAGCCATATGCAGAGTCTACATAGTTTTCACCAAAATTCCTAGGCATTTTTCATAGAAATAGAAAAATCAATTCTGAATTGCACATAGAAACAGAAACAGAAAAGATCCCGACTGCTGTTTTCCTTTTGTTGCTTAGTCTCTGGGTTCCTTTAAAGAGTGCTAAGAGATTGTCTCCTAGGAGACGAATTTATAAATTAGTGTGATACTTTCAGGCTGGGCTTCAAGCTTGGTTTTGGCTAGTTTCAGTGTAGACTTCTCTTCAGGGTTAGTTTGGGTTTCCTTGGTAATCATGACTGTACATCTCTTTACTGAGTGCACCTGTGTTGAAGATCCCTCCCCTGGGCTTGGTCAGAACAGTGCAGGCTCTGGTAGGTTTGAGGTTTTTATCTCTCAACCAGTTGTTCTTTCCCATGGTTTCCAGTGCACAGAGCTTTGGTTTACTTGATTAATTCCTAGATATTTTGTTCCTGTGGATGTTGTTGCAAGTGAGATGTATGCATTTGTCTGGCGTGTGCTTTCTCATCTTATTCAGGTCACAGCCTTAGGTTTGGCAGATTTTTGATGCCTGGGTTTCAGGTTTTTTGAGATCTTCAATTCTAGTTCAAGTCACTTCTGCCTTTTTACTCCTTGATGTTTGGTCTGTTTTCTCAGCCTGGAATCACTTGTTAATCCATTCAGCAATTTCTGGTCACCTACATGTCAATCACATGAAATATTAATACAAAAAGGAGAAAAACTTTCAAATTTCAGAGATAGATTACATATATAATATGTATCATTACATATATGTATCATATACATATATGATAGCCACATGCAAGAGTACGACATAATGAATACACAACCAAAAAATTAAATGGTATACTATGTTATCAAACCATGAGATATATAGAAATCAGAAGTGAGCAGGTTAAGAGGAGTCAGGATTTGAGAGACTGTGAATTTTTTTGGGGGGGTTTGAGACAGGGTCTCCCTGTAGCCCCAGCTGGCCTGGAACTCACTAGCAGACCAGGCTAGCCTTGAACTCACAGAGATCCACCTGCCTCTGCCTGGCACTAAAGATGGTTCTTAGCTGTGATGTGGGTGCTGGGAGTCGAACCTGGGTCCTCTGCAAGAGCAGTTAGTGCTCTTAACTGCTGAGCCATCTCTCCAGCCCTGGAACTGATTTTAAATAGGCAGTCAGCATAAGCACTATTATAAATGTGACTTTCACAAACAATGAATTAAATGTGAGGTAACTATCCATGTAAATATTTTAAAAAGCTGAGTTGGCAAAGAGTTTTTTGTAGTTCTGGAGAATCAGTGAAAACCTAGAATGGAATGAGCTACGTAAAGTCTTGTCAACCACTAGGCAGATCTGGTTTCTACTCTGTGCAGTCAGGAGCCTGTTTAGGATTTTTAGCAGATGATATTATTTGATCTATATTGAGAAGGATCTGTCCTTGCTGGTGTTCTATTGGTAATGGATAGTAAGGCCACAAAGAAGGAGCCAGGTCATTGGATAAGGACAGTGACACAAAAATCTGATGATTCTGAATAAATATATTTAAAGTTCATGGATTTTTATAAAATTATGACTATGTGAATGAAAGAGAGATAACAAGCAGTGTTGCATATCTCTGGTGTTTTAGACTGAGAATCTGGAATGATAGAGCCATTCTCCAATATGACAGAAAAAGTTGTGGGTAAAACAAATTAGTGAGAAATACCAGGATTGAGTTTTAGACTGAAGTATTAGATTCCTAGTGAATATCCAAATAATGCTGTTATGTAGGCAAGTTGACTTTAGACGTCTAGATTTCAGAGGGGATGTCATAGGCTGGGATATGGATTTTGAAGTTGCACACAAAGAAATTACACTGAAGCCATGAGATTTAATCATATCACCAGGGGCAAGACAACTAGTAGATACAAGAAGAGAAAGAGCTAAGTCTTGGAAAGTTATACTCTGCAGAGGTTAGTTAGGAGAGGAAGCAAGGGAGGCTGAGAAGGGTTACACAGTGAGATGGTAAAGCTGAGAGAGAATGGTGTTCTGGAAGCAAATGATGGGTGTGATTGCAGAGGATGAAGTTCTCACCTGTGCTAACTGCCAGTAGTCAAGAATATGGGCAGTAAGAACTAACCATTGCACTCAAACTTGGTGAAAGGAGCTTGAATTAAGTGGTTCAGAGCCACTGAACCACTAAATTTATAGGCGTTGACTATCATTGGAAATAGGTGCACAGGAATAGGAAATAATAGTTCTGCTAATTACAAGTTACAGATCAGGGGAGTGTTGCTTCAACTAAGGAAAACTGTGCAACATCCCTTTACCTGAAGTTCATGGTCACAGTTCAGCAGGATACCAGCCAAGGAGCTTATAAAAGTTTTTCAATGGCTAGATGCTGCCCAAGTCAATATAACAGCTAGGTTGAGTTTAATTTAACTATCTATGGCTTTGCCATAAAGAATTGGGTTAGAATGATAGGCCTTGGAATTTAAGCTGAAAAGGAGACCATAAGCTTGGAGGATTGATGGATCACAGGTCTCAGGGAGTGGGGATCTCTGGAGCAGAGTCAGACTTGAATGGACACCACCCTTGCCCACCTGCTAGCTTAGAAAGCCCATTTGATTAAAAAAAAGGGGGGGGGGATACAGACAGACATGAAACCTTTTCGTCAAAAACCTTGCAATTCAAATCTTAAAACTAACTACGGGAAAAGATTTGTTTGTTCCAACAGGACAAAATGTCACCAACTTAACGGCTGAGAAAGAAAAGATACAGCTTTGCATTGAGTAGGATGTACCAAAAAAGTGGCAAAGAAAGGTTGACCCGTGTGAAATTGAAAGAAGAAAAAGCCTCAGATTGCCATAAACATCCACCTTCTGTGGATCCTACATGTAACAACTATTTATAATGAGTTCATACCAATGAGAAACTTATCATTCTAGGTGCCACAAAGGTTTTGATTGATTCTTGCCTCCCCCCATAGAACAGGAGAAAAATGACGATGATGAGGTGTTGCTCCAACTGTAAATTGGAGACAACTATTATGGAGGTTATCTCTTATAAACCGGTAAAAAATGCCTTCTTTTTAATTGACTGATAGACATAGGAACTGTGAAAAGGATTGTATCTGTTCAGAACCAATATTAATACTAAAGTCCTTGGGCTATGCACTTAGGCAAAGTATATTAATGCAGGGAGCTCT
This sequence comes from Rhizomys pruinosus, assembly GCA_009823505.1. NCBI lineage: Eukaryota > Metazoa > Chordata > Mammalia > Rodentia > Spalacidae > Rhizomys > Rhizomys pruinosus. Next base: position 793,787 of record VZQC01002364.1, on the reverse strand, counting down.
GACATCAGCAAGGATTGTTCTACCAGGGGGATGTTGGCCAGGGGATCCAAGGCCCGCAAAAGGTAAGGGCTCCTTGCCCCTAAGTTGGGATACCTCAGGAGGAGAGGTGTGGTAAGACCCTGATTCCGAAGACCTGATGTTAACTGGGAGGGATGTTTGAGACTGCACATGCAAGTGTTACAGATGGCCTCTGGATGCCAGGAGAGTGTTACCAAAGGCCACTATAGACCAATAGAGCAAATACGGGTCTCCCTGAGTCAAGCAGACTCCACCAGTCAGCACCAGCACCTCACCTGCCTGGAAATCTGTGAGGAGCGAGCCATGTGCCGATTGTCCCAAATCTATTTGGCTATTTCTCTCCTTGGAGGAATAACCCATGGCTGATGCCACAGCTTACATCCTCTACAGGTTAGGAGTTTGTTCTAGGCCACGTTAAGACCCTGTCACATCAACAGGGGTAAAAATGTAATCATGGATCTTAAACATATCATCCAAACATTGTGTATATACCAAAGTACCTCCATAACTATTAGTGCTGCTTAAATACCTATATATCTATTGCTTGTGCTTCATTAGTAGGATCAGAAAGGTTATTCCTGAACAACTGTCAGCCCATGAAGGAAACAGCCAGAATGACCAGAGTCCAAGTCAACAGCTCCAGAGAGTAGACTGTTTTCTTCTCATCCACCTTGCCCTTTTCTAAGCCTAGGGAACAATCTCTGGAAGAGGGGGCGTGGGTAGAATGTAAAGGCTTCGTTGGGGTGAATGGTGAAACTACACGATGTGTCTGGACACTCATTTGATCAACTTGATTGAACAAACAAAACCTGTCACCCCCCACTGGATGGGTGGAACTGGCGGATTGGGCACAACAGTCTGCAGACTGGTTTTGCACGAAGGATGCTTGTACTCATGGATTATCACTTATAGCTAAAAAAATGGAAAAAAAAAAAAAAAACCTGAAGATACAGGACAGTTATGGCAGAATAATGATCTGGGATGGCTGTGGGTGGGGGGAAGGAAAGGGAACTATGCCTTATCTGAATTGGAAAATGATTACGAAATGCACAAAGCATTCAATAAAATTAAATTAAAAAAAAAAAAAGAAAGCCATTTGAGCAGGATGTTCTGGCCTTGCGCAGGTGACAGAGAAAAAGGAAGAAATGTCAGCAAGGCGCTGCTAGAGGCACCGTTTCTCAGCATGCTGGGGAACTGAAACATGAAGTAGGGAAGGGGCTGAAGGATGGCCTAGTGGGTTAAGGCGCTCTGACTGCTCTTACAGGGACCCGGGTTCGATCCCCAGCACCCACATGGTGGCTGAGAACCATCTGAAACTCCATTCCGGAGAACTCCGTTCCAGTGAATCTACACCCTCTTCTGACCTCCGCGGCATATGCACACACGGGTGTCACCAAAATTGCTGCAGACCAGGGCAGTCATAACCACAGGAAAGAAAGAAAAGGTCAGGAAANTTTTTTTTTTTTTAATTTTTCTGAGAGGCAGGGGAGCCCATGGGTGAGGCTAACAACACAAAGCAACCTGAGTTTTGAATAGCCAGCTGCTCAAGCCTGTTTTGAGTGCCAGGCAGTGGGGGGCAGGTCAGACCTGAAACTTTATTTTCACCCTAAGGCCAATTAATATCGAAAAAACTCAACCATGAAGTGAACCAGTTGTCAAGCATAAGCAATGAATGTAAGTAACATTCATGTAAAACCAACTAGCAATTATCTATGTCCAAATTTTGAACAACCATAGTTCCCATAGTCCAATTGGAGAAGCTCGTATGCACAAGCATGTTGATCAGATAAGAGTCCAGTCTATATTGCTGTAGTCTCACAATTCACCCCAATCTTCTCAGCCCTTACATTCTATCACACCTCCTCTTCCGCAGGTTGTTCCCTAGGCTTTGGGAAAGGGACACAAGTGGGTGAGAAGCAAAACAGTGTACTTTCTCTGGAGATGTCATTTTGGACTCTAGTCTGTTCAGGTTGTTTCCCTTCATGGGTTGACAGTTTATCCAGGGGTACCTTTTTAATCTTAGTAACAAAGCACAAGCAATTAGATGTACAGGCATTTACATAGTACTAATTATTATGGCAAGCTAATCTGTGAGCATAGATACAGATGTTTGGATGGTATGCTAATCCATGAACTGTGGCTTTTCTGTAAAGGGTGACAAGTTTTTATTGTGGCTTATAACATCTCCTAACCACTAGAGGACGTAAGCTTATGGCATCAGCCATGAATTATTCCTCCAAGGAGAGAGTTAATTGCCAATTATTTTGGGGGTATATAGACATATGGCTGCCACTGGCTGTGCAATATCTCCAGGCAGTTGAGTTGTAGCTGATACTGACAGAGGAGTCTTGCTTGACTCAAGGAGACTAATATTTTGCTTAATTGCAGAGACCATCTGGCTACTTCCCGTAGCCCAACCTAAGTAGTAACTCAAACTTAGGCTCTTAGCCTGGACCCAAGAGACACATGTTCCACTCTTGGCCATAACTTCCCACCTACCCAGAGCCGGGACAGGAATTTCACTCACAACACCAGCTACCCAGGTTGGTGGTCTGCAAAGGGAACCTTTTTCCAACCCACTGGCCATCCGAATGAAATGCAGGCTTGCCTTAGCCTGTATGCACACAATAATTTAAAAAATGGCAGTAATGATGTTAATGGGAATTCACAATTCTTTTTTTAATTTTTTAAATTTTTATTTTTTTTTTTATTTTTTATTTCCAAAGACCCAAAAACTTACTAACACTTTAATACTATGAAAACCTGGTTGTATCTTTGTTTCAGCTGTTGAAAGGGTGTAACCAGTAGGTGGCAGTGTAGATCCATTAAGATGTTCAATGAATTTTCTTAATTTCTAATAGATAATCCATAACCTTTGTTGAAATTGAATTATGTGTTGGCTGTATAAATCTGCATCTTGAGAAGGAAGGGCCAAGTTCCAACTCAGAGGCAATGATTTTACTGGTATTATAACTGTTAACATTAAAATATACTTAGAACACAAGTACACACATCCATACACATGTGTGCGTGCACATATACATACACACATACACACATACATGCATACATACATACATACATACATACATACATACATAATAAAGAAAGGTTTGTTAGGTTGACCTGCAAGAAAGGAAAGCCACATTGATGTTCAATGAGAAACATGAAATTTTTATGATTTGTTATAGGGTTATACATATTAACATGTTTTACATAATTAGAGTAAACGTCCTTGTAACACACAAAAGAGCTGAGCTCCATATGCCACTACTTAGGCCCATTCCTGACCACTTGCCTCCAATGAACTATCCCTAAAGTCTACTGTTCTTTTCCTATCCTGTCCCTCTTAGTTAACTATCCCTAGGCTGTCCCTACGCCAAGTCTAACTGTCCCTATTCTATTTACAAATCCAAAGATTGAGGAGGGTGCCCAAAAGTAGACAGATCAAAGTTGTTTGTAGTCTTGGACTGATTTTTCTTGTCTTATTATTAAGGACTTTGGAAGAATAGAAATTATCCATAATCATAAAAAAAATCACAATAATTATAACTGTTATTACTTATTACCAATTATCAATAATTATTATTAACCATTATTAGTCACAATTGTCATCATTAATAATTATGAATAATAATTGTCAATAATAATAGCCAACAACAATGAACAATTTATTATTAGACTGAATTATTATCAATTATTATTAGTAATTATATTCAATAACAATAATTATAACTATTAATAACAATTGCCAACAATAATCAACAACAATATATCATTAAACTGAATATTATGTATACTATAAACCCAATTAAAAATTGTTAACACTAAGGGGTATAAAACAAACATTCTTTACAAGTTGAATCTATTTTTGTTTATAGTCACTCCTAATTAGATTTAAACCTGTAGGATTATAATGTATTAAAAGCAGGAACTTGCATTCACTCACACATACACGCAGTTTGAAGATGAGCTTAAAGAAACATAAAATAGTCTTATTCGAAAATTTTCTGGGGCTGAAGAGATAGCTCAGCGGTTAAGAGCACTGACTGCTCTTGCAGAGGACCCGAGTTCAAATCCCAGCACCTACATGGTGGCTAAGAACCGTCTTTAATTCCAGTCCCAGGGAATTCTGACACCCTCTTCTGACCTCCACAGCATTGCATGACACAGGTTCACCAACCTACATGCAGACAGTACATTCATTCACATAATAAAATAAATAAAATTAAAAAATAAAAACATAAAAATAAATAAAATAAGAAATAGAAATTAAAAAATCCATTTAAATTGAACCAAAATATCAATTCATGTTGTTAATGAGGCTTTTACTAATAGTTCTTGAAAAAAGACAATTTATCAGAGCAAGTTTCTTTTGTTAGAACTCCAGGGCCTGTAAACTCCTAGAAATCCATCTATTTTCTCTCCAAAATGCTGAAATTAAAAGACTGTTACTTCAAGTCAAAATTTAAAGGGCATGATTTAGAAAAATTGTTAAGATATGATGTGCTCAGTCCAATGGCTGATATGCACACAGCAGGCAGGCTGGTGACACCAGAGCACAAACCAAGTGTGATCAGGAATTCTGTGGGAAAAAAATCTTTACCATGAAACACATTTAAAAAGATCAAGATAGAATTAAATCAACCAATTAAGTTTAATTATGCACATATGTTTACTCAAAAGATATCTGGTGTACCCAAGGTTAAGTAAAAATATTACATTTTAAGGTAAGCATGCTGAAGTGGATTTGAATTACTGAAGTGAAACTGCTACCTGAACCTCAATTTTGGATCTACGAATAACNGAACTGAATTGGAAAATGATGTATGAAATACACAAAGCATCAATAAAAAAATGAAAAAGAAAAAAACGAAAAAGAAATAAAAAAAGAAGGCGGTTTTACTGGTTTTATAAGAGATTACCTCTATGATAGTTGGCTCCAATTTACAGTTATAGAAGGACCTCATCATCATCATATTCCTCCTTGTTCTATGAAGGAGAGGTAAGAAAAATCTCTCCTATTAAAACTTTGCGGCACCTAGAAGGTAAATTTCATTAGTACTCATTATAAATAGTTGTTACAGGTAAGATTCCCAGAGGGGTTTAATGCCTGTAGCCATCTGATTTTTTTCTTCCTTTCAATGTTCAGATGGCCCAATCTTTCTGCTGGCACTTCCTGGTACATCCTACACAATGCAAAGGTGTGTCTTTTCTTTCTCAGCCGTTAAGTTGGTGACGTTTTGACCTGTGGGAACATACAAATCTTTTCCCATAGTTAGTTTTAAGATTTGAATTGCAAATTTTGTGACAAAAAGGTTTCATATATATCTGTATTCCCCCTTTTATTTTAGGTTTTGTTTTTTGACCCATGAGTCTCAAAAAGGCATTTGTAGTACATGTACCTATAGGCAGGAATCAGGGCGCAGATTTCATCAAATTCACCCAAGCTATTTGGGGTGACTATATGTCGTTAACCTGGGAAGCAAACTTAATTTCTTAAGTTAAATCATCCTACAGGTAAAAGAGAATGCTACAAGATGATACTGTACAACAGAAAAATTATAGAGAAAATTTGTATGTGCCAATCCCAAAGTTATTGTTATACAGATTTTAAGTAAAACAAATGTGGACGACAACAATTTATATTTCCAATTAACTAAGGTGCATTACCGTTTTTATCAGAACCTTTAAACTAATGTTGTTTAATATACACATATTTACTTTTCCTAAGTCCTAAAACACCATGTAACCTGTAGGCAGAGTCTGAGCAAAATTGGATACTTGTTGAACTCACGTCAATTAAATACGCATTAATCGAATATACACCTGTGTCCCCTCCCGCCCCTCCCACCCCTCCCGATTCACCATTTCAGTCAGTTTTCTGATTCAGTCTTTTTGTTGTTGTGCTTTTAATATGCATCCCTCTCCAGAAGAAATATTTTCAACTGGATTATTGGCGCTAACATCCACAGATGAGGGATACCATTCATCGTTTGTTTTTCTGGGACTGTGTTATTTCACTTAATATAAGATCTTCTAGCTCCATCCATTTCTCTGCAAATTTCATGATGTTGTCTTTCTTTACAGATGCATAGAACTCCATGTGTACATGTACCGCATTTTCTCTCTCCCCTCGTCAGTTGAGTGGCATTTGGGTTGGTTCCAGCTTTTTGCTATTGTGAACAGAGCTGCAATAAACATAGCTGTGCATGTATTTTTGCAGTAAGTTGTGTCTTGTGGGTATATACCCAGGAGTGGTATGACTGGGTCAAATGGAAGGCTCATTTTGAGTCTTCTAAGGGTTCTCCACACTGCTTTCCATAGTGGCTGTACAAGTTTACATTCCCACCAGCAATGGATGAGTGTTCCCCTTTCCCCACAACCTCTCCAGCACTTGGTATCATTCGTGTTCCTGATCCTAGCCAGTCTTATTGGAGTAAGGTGATATCTCAGAGTGGTTTTAATTTGCATTTCCTTAATTATCAGAGATGTTGAACACTTCTTAAGATGTTTCTCGGCCATCTCTAACTCCTCCTCTGTGAAGTCTCTATTCAGATCTTTGCTCCATCTTTTGAATGATTCATTTGTTTTCTTTCTTCTTTGTTTTTTGAGTAGCTTGTATACTCTGGAAATTAATGCTTTGTCAGATGTATCTGCTGTGAAGGTTTCCTCCCACTCTGTGGGTCTTCTCCTCACTTCCTTTATTGCTTCCTTTGATGTACAGAAGCTTTTGAGTTTAATGAGGTCCCATTTGTCAATTGTCGATCTTATTTCTTGTGCAGCTGCTGTCTGATTTAGGAAGTCTTTTCCTACACCTATGTCTTGTAGTCTGCTGCCAAGCTTCTCTTCTATCACCTCCAGAGTTTGGGGTTTCACGTTGAGGTCTTTGGTCCATCTGGAGTTGACCTTTGTACAAGGTGAGAGGTAGGGGTTTAATTTCATTCTTCTACAAGTGGTGATCCAGTTTTGNTCAAAAACAATAAAATACCTAGGAACAAACCTAACCAAAGACACCAACGATCTCTACAACAAAAATTTTAAACCCCTGAAGAAGGAAATTTAGGAACACATCGGAAGATGGACAAACCTCCCATGCTCATGGATTGGGAAAATAAATATAGTAAAAATGTCCATTCTACCCAAACTCGTGTACAGATTTCATGCAATACCAATCAAAATCCCCAAGAGTTTCTTCACAGGCTTGGAAAAAAATTCTCAATTTCATTTGGAAAAACAAAAGACCCCGAATAGCCAAACCAACCCTGAGTGAAAAGAGCAATACAGGGGGGATCGCTCTACCAGACATCAAATATACTACAGGTCTACAGTCATAAAAACAGCTTGGTATTGGCACAAAAAGAGACCTGTTGACCAGTGGAATAAAACTGAAGATCCAAACCTGAGCACAAACAACTTCAGCCACCTCATATTTGACAAGGGGGCCAAGAAGACACAATGGAAGAAAGACAGCATCTTCAGCAAGTGGTGTTGGCAAAACTGGACCACCACCTGTAGAAGAATGAAATTAAGCCCCTACCTCTTGCCCTGTACAAAAGTCAACTCCAGATGGATCAAAGACCTCAACGTGAAACCCCAAACTCTGGAGGTGATAGAAGAAAACCTTGGCAGCAGACTGCAAGACATAGGCGTAGGAAAAGACTTCGTAAATCAGACAGCAGCTGCACAAGAAATAAGATGGACAATTGACAAATGGGACCTCATGAAACTCAAAAGCTTCTGTACATCAAAAGTAACAGTAAAGGAAGTGAAGAGAAAACCCACAGAGTGGGAGGAAACCTTCACTGCAGATACATCTGACAAAGCATTAATTTCCAGAGTGTACAAGGCACTCAAAAAACAATGAATACAGAAAACAAATGAACCACCCAAAAGATGGAAAAAATCTATTTTAACACAACATTGCATTCTCTGACCTTCCTACATAAGAAATGAAAAATAAACAAATGGTCATTTGTACTTGAACTACATTATGCAATTTAATTTTTTCTTATGGTACCTGCTTTTTTTCTTATTTCTCATAGTCCATTTAAAATAATATGCTTTGGTTATTTTAAAAGGATTCATGTATTTCCTCTTTTGTGAACCTCTTTTGGGTCACCTTGTCACTAATTGAGAACACAAGACAATTTCCCCATTAATTGTTTATTTTCTGCTGTGGTTCTACATGACTTCTTTTCTTATCTTTTAATTTTTGGGTTGAGAGGTAACAGATATTGTTTTATTTGTATTAAGGAAGTCAGATGTAACAACTTGATCTTTTAATATATTTGACAAGGAGTGATTTCTGGATGGCAATTGTTCCCATCCCACCCCCCTTTCCTGTTCGTATAACTTCCTTCGTCCTGAGAAGAGTTTGTTCCCAAACACAAAACCGAGTTCTCTTTCTGTGTGTGAATGTTCATGTGAATATGTGCATGTAGGGGAGCTTGTGTGCAAGTTTGTGTGTGTGTGTGTGTGTGTGTGTGTGTGTGTCTGTATGTATGTATGTATGTATGTATGTATGTATGTATGTATGTATGTATCTGTGGAGAGAGGCCAACATCCATATTTTCCTTGATCACACTTCATATTATTTTTTGAGGCAGGGTCTCTCACTGATTCTGGATCTCACCAATTCAGATAGGTTTCCTGGCTTAGAGTGGTTCCATGTGTCCATCCTCCCGAAACTGGGATTGGAGGTGCACACTGTCACACCAGGCTTTTCATGTAGATACTGGGGATCTGAATTCAGTTCCTCAGGCTTCCACGAGAAACACTTTAATGACCAAACCATCTCCTGAGTCCCCAATCTTATTTCTGATTTACATACTTTTTCTTTTATTTGTGATGTGTGAGATTTGAAGTGAGAAATGAAAGCTCCTAAGCTCTTGATTCTTTCTTTCAATGACAACCTTGATAAAATTAGATAGAAACCATAGCAATGTCATTAGGATTCCAGTGTAAATGAATGTTACACATGTGATTTGATTTTATACCTTTTCATCTTCAGTAGCAGAGGTAGCAAATGAAATCCTTTAAAGCTGCCTGTCCACACTATACAGTTCTCAGCATGTATCACTATACCTATGCGAGTTTTTAAAAATAGCTTTAAAATATTTTACTTATTATTTTTTATGAGTATGAGTGTATTGTCTGCATGTATGTAAGTGTACCTGTGTCTGAGGAGGTCAGAAGAGGGCATGAGATCTCCTGGAACTGGAGGTACAGATGGTTGTTAGCTGCCACGTGGTTGCTGAGAATCAAACCCGGTCCTCTGTAAGAGTATCCAGGTCTCTTAACTGCTGAGCCATCTCTGTAAGAGTATCCAGGTCTCTTAACTGCTGAGCCATTTCTCTACCTCCCCCAAGTGTTTTGTCATCAGAAAGCATTCCCTTAATACCATACTTCCCTGGACTTTTATCATTCCATCACAAACAGCTCTTGTATTTGGCACACAGTTAAAATGAGCTAAGTTATCTAATGCAATTCCATCTCTTATTTACCACTAAAGGGAACATATTTCCAGGATTTATCCCCTGGAAACAAAAGCCCATGTCTGCTTTTGTGCGCCCATGGAAGTTAAAGAGAGCTGGGCCAGAAATCACTGGCAAATCTCCCATGGAGCTGAATTGAAATCCAACCATAGTTTTTTTCCCACCTGGTCATTTTCATGTTGTAGTAGTTTCATTTTCATTTATCTCATGACCTAAATACTTCAGAGTGATGGTTCCTTCAAAACAAGTCATTTCCACCTTCAAAGGGTTTTGATCTGCTTAAATTTTTCACCGAAAATAAATATTTCAGTTGAGTGTAGTTATAACAACTCTCTTGACATCTACCCCCTTATTCTCTAAGCATTACCCCCTTCCAAAATAACCACATAGTCATCTACCTTCAAAGGTCTGTGGTCAGTGAGGGGGTACTCACAGATTTCTACAGCATGGACAGGCTTCTCTGAGGATCTGACAGGAATTGCCTGAAGTCTCTGATGGTCTGACTTCTTGCTCTGGGTCAGGTTTCCCAATCACCAGATCTTTGGCCTACTTGTTTAAGACTATGCTTTACTTAATTTCAGGTTATTTTGCTTTTCTCTTGGACTGGTGTTCAAGAACTGAGGTTCAAGCTGTGTTAACTACTTAAGATCTGTACTGGATCTTTCTTTTAATACATCTGTTGTAGTTAAACTTCAGTGTCAGCAAGACTGGTTTAAAAATCATCTAGGAGATTGACAAAACCTCTAGGTATATCTGTGAGGGCATTTCTAGAGGAGATTAAGTGAGGGAGAGGGATCTATTCTGAATATGGGTGAAACAATCCCATGGTCTGTGGGGACAGATAGAGTAAAAGGAGGAAAAGGTAAAGACAACTCCTAAGTAAACAAGTACTCCAAGATGTTTGTGACACATTCTATATACATAGAGAAATGTCTGAAAGGTAAAAACCAAATTCTATGTTAAAGTAGTTACAGGGATTAGCATTCATGGGCATGTGAGATAGGAATAGTGGCAGATTATATTTTTGTGGTGCTTATATGTCTTTGGATGTCAGTGTTTTAGTGTGTGCATAACGTCTTACAATAAGTAAATGCATCTCTATTAAAAAGCTTTACCTGGACACAGAAGTGTTTTTTATTTTTTTATATATGTTTTAATTTTATTTATTTCTGTATGTGTATGAATGTACTGCCTGCATGCAGGTGTGTGCACCCGTGTCATGCAATGCCACGGAGGTCAGAAGAGGGTGTCAGATTCCCCTGGAACTGGAGTTCTCCTGGAATTGGAGTTTCAGATGGTTCTTGGCTGCCATGTGGGTGCTGGGGATCGAACCCGGGTCCTCTGTAAGAGTGGTCGGCACTCTTAACCTCTAGGCCATCTCTCCAGCCCCAGAAGTGTTTTTTTTAATTTTATTTTATTTATTTTTGTGTATGAATGTACTGTCTGCATGTAGGTTTGTGTACCCGTGTCATGCAATGCCGCGGAGGTCAGAAGAGGGTCTTGGATTCCCCTGGAACTGGAGTTCCCCTGGAATTGGAGTTACAGACGGTTCTCAGCCGCCATGTGGGTGCTGGGGATCGAACCCAGGTCCTCTGCAAGAGCAGTCGGTGCTCTTAACCGCTAGGCTATCTCTCCAGTCCCCAGAAGTGTTTTTAATCTTGCCAACATACAGGGTTATCTGTGAAGTATGAATACCTTCAGATGGGCCAGGGAATCCTTTTTCTATGGGTGAAAGTAAGTAATTTAGATTTTGAGAGTAAGCCTTCCTGAGATAATTATCATTTTATAACAAATGTGTACACAAAAACAGTGCATGGCTCTATGTCACTAAATAAAATAGCCAAGTGGGCCACATTTGGTCTGTGGGCTAGGTGTGTTAGTTCTTTTTAAATAAAGAGATGAGATATTTATTTTGCCTCATGGTTTCAGCCTCTAGTCAGCTGGCTCCATTGCATCTGAGCCTGTGGAGAGGCAGAGCATCAAGGTGGAAGACTATGGCAAAGAAAAATTTCTTACCTTATAGGGTCCAGGAAAAGATAGACAGAGTTTCCCTACATGATACAACATTCAGTTCCACACCGTCAGTGACCTACTTCCTCCATTCTGACTCCATCTTCCAATGGACCATCAGTTAATGAGGTTAGCAAGTCTGTCATTCAATCACTTCTCAGTAATGCTACTAGCTGCGAACCAAGCCTTAACAACATGAGGCATTTAGGGGAACAGTTCATATCCAAACCATGCTACTATAATTTTCCCCCTCTATTTATATTTGCTAGTAGAAGATCAAACAGGGAACTGAATCACCAAGAGCCTCTGCAGAATCATTTACTTTCTTTCCCTCTCTTTTGTCCCTCCTGAGTCATTGTATCCCTGGTCCACAAGTCCTGATTTTTGTATATACTTTCAGGGAATCCAACCTTAGAAAGGAACAACTTGCTTCTGTACAGTTCATGTGTGTATTGATGTACATATGTATGTTTTATATGTATGTGTGTATGGTATATATGCATGTATCTATGTGGGTGCATATGTATGATATACATGCATGTATGTATGTGGGGTCATATGTATATGTGCATGTATGTATGTGAGTACATATGTTTCTGTGCATATACAGAGGCCACTCTGGACCTTATTCATTCCCTGTAGATAGGGTCTTTTACTGAACGTGGAACTTGGTAGGTAGCTAGAAAACCTGAATGATCCTCCTGTCTCTACCCTTTCTCTAACACAGTGGTTATAGCTTTGCACACACTCATATCTGTGCTTGCTAGGGATTTGAACTCAGGTCCTCATGCTTATGCAGCAAGCACTATTCTCCCCTGAGGCTTCTCACAAGCCTCTACTTTTGTGTAGTTTTAATTTTATAAAAGTACAGTTTGGACCAATCCAAATTGGAAGGAACAACAACAACAAAAAAGACTGGGTCAAAAACTGACTGAAACAGTAAACTTCTGCCCCAAGCAGTAAACTTTGGTATCAAAAAATTAAAAAAAAATCTGAGAAAAAGATGAAAGACATGTATGGCTGAATGCATGAGCTCGGGTGGGTTGGGGGGCAAGGAAAGGGAAGTGGGTCTAAATTTGATTAAGAAATGTATGAAATGCACAAAAGTTCAATAAAAATAAGATATATAAAAGTATATTATTTTAAAATTATTTAGAAAAATATTAATAAAGGAAAGTATATCAATCAGGATTCACTAATGGAACAGAACTTATATAAAGAATATTTTATGATGTATTTTAAAAGGCAGTTTATTAGGTTATTAGATTGCATTGTAGTATGTGATCTGGGTCATTTGGTAACAATGGCTGTCTCACCCTGGAGTTGCTCAATGCTTAAAACTGGATTTCTCAGCAATCTCAATCTGCACCAAAAGCCAGGAGGATTCCTGAAGAGCTTCTGGTCTTCAGTCTTTGTTGGAAACTGTTTCTAATAATAGTGAAGGAATGCTGTAGCAAGAGGATACATGAAACTGCTGGAGGACGTTGATCAGTGAGGGCACTCAGTGAAATTTCCTATCCCAGTCCCACTTCCTGTCTGTTTTCTGCCTCCTGACTGCTGATACAATATAACCTTAAGCTTCTACTGTATCATGCCTTCATAACCACAATGGACTATATACACTAAAACTCTAATCCCAAATAAATGTTTCCTCCCTTACTGTTACATATTTGGTTACAGCAGCAGGAAAAGTTACTAATAAACTACCTTCCTCCTTGTGTAAAGGCTGCATTGTTCCTGCGCATTTTAAGGACTGAACCCTCATGGTTGAACCCATTAGAGGCTTGCCCTTTCCGATAGAAGAGCTGAGTATAGTGGTAAAGTCTATAGTTCCAGCTACAGATGATTGAGGCAGGGAAATAATTTGTGCCTAAGAGCTCAATACCAGTCTGGGCACCACAGATGCCATTTCAAACAAAGAAATAAGCCAGCAAGCAAGCAAACAAAACGTTTTCTATATGGATCCTCTACAAGTGAACAGTGCTTTTTCTAGTGCTCTGTTGGGCTGACCTAGCCTTAGTCAGATTTGCCTTACCATTTCAGGTGCTCTCTGCGTAATTCTACTGCCTCCCTCTTATCTTTCAAAGAATTATTCCTCCAATAAAATTCTAATATCCCTAGATTTGCCTTAGTATCTCATTCCTGGAGACCAGACTGGCTCATTGTCAGACTGAGGAAAACATAGATATCTATGGTCTGGGTTGGGTAACTATGATCTGGTTTGGGTGTTAGGTACTGAGCTTTTTTTAGTATCATCAGAGATTACTGGCTAGGAGGAATACGCATTTTTTAAATACTCTGTCTTCTTTGGAAAATCTGTCACTTTGATGGGCATCAAGCAAGACTACTTGCATCTTAGAAAATTGTTATTTTCACCAAAGAAATACAGAAAAGATTCTATGCATCTCTCTTACCATCCAGGCCAGACCCAAACATGATTTGTGATGATATGCTGATATTTAGTAAAAATGTAGTCAATGTGTTAAACAATGAGAGTGAGCTATCATGGAGTTGATGAATTATTCAATGGACTTGTCACTACTCATTGCCATTACAAGTGAAGATTTTTTGAAAAAATCATCTAGAAATACTCACGGTTGTCTCCTCTCCAGCTAAGAAAATTGTTTATAGACTGCTCCAAATATTACTTTTTAAAATTTTGTTTCAAGAGAAATACCTATTGTTTTTTTTTTTTTTGTTTTCTTCTTTTTTATTGACTTTTTTGTGCATTTCATACAGAATATCTGAATTAATCTTTTTTTTGGTGCTTTTATTTATGTTTTGTGTATTTAAGACATCATTTTTCAACTCAGTTTAGGCATATTCCCTTTTCCCTTCCCCCTGCCCCAGATCACGCATTCTGGCATAACTGTACTGCATATTTCTCTCAGTCTTTCGTTTATTTTTATTTTATGCTTAGGAATTCACATTTTCCTCCATTAATTTTATATTACTCAAAATATGGATACATACTCTCCATCTATATACAGTAATTACAGAGTGGTGGGTGGATTCTAGAGCCTTTTGAGAGATTTACATTACAACAACATGGTTGCTTTCAGATAAAGAGAAATATCACAATAATGTTGTTCAGCTTGCCATTCATCTGGGGGATTTGGTGTTAGCATCCACAAATGAGGAAAACCATTCACCATTTGTTTTTCTGGGACTGTGTTACTTTACTTAGCATAAGGGCTTCAAGCTCCATCCATTTACATGCAAAATTCATAATGTCATCTTTCTTTGCCACTGAATAGTACTCCATTGTGTAGATGTACCACATTTTTGTCATCCACTCATCTGTTGAGAGGCATTTGGGTTGTTTCCAGCTCTTTGCTTAGCTATTGTGAAGAAAGCTGCAATAGACATGGATGTGCATGTATCTTTGTGGTAGGATGAGTTTTTTGGGTATATACCCAGGAGTGGGTGGTATGACTGGGTCAGGTGGTAGGCTTGTTTTGAGTGTTTGAAGGGTTCTCCACACTGCTTTCCATAGTGGTTGTACAATTTTACATTCCCACCAGCAGTGGATGAGTGTTCCCTTTTCCCCACAACCTCTCCAGCATCTGTCATCTTTTGTTTTCTTGAACTTAGCTAGTTATATTGGAGTGAGATGATGATAATTCCTATTATTATTAAGTTTGTTTGTAGCATATAAAGAGATAACTTTGAGGGAGCCTAGATGCAAGACCTCCTGAAAGGAGACAGAGAAGTTTCATTGGACTGACCTATTCCTTAGACACATACTACTAAGCTATTATTCTGATTTTTTCTTCATGACTGCCAACTTGGCTTTTAGTATGTGAACCTTGTAGGGAATCTTCAGAAGAGGGGAATGAAGGAGTTTAGGAAATGCCATCTCAAAATTTGCTATATTGCTTGCTGCTTTTTTTCAAACTGAGAGAAATTGCAGGAAAGAAGACACAAGGCTGGGGTTTCTTTCCCTGATTGTTCTATATAAGTACCAATTCCAGACATGGACAGCACAACAGCAGTGTGCATCTAGGTGAGCCCCACCTGTCTTGGTGCTTTGTGCATCCCTCCTCCCCATGGAGGCTTGGTATCACCTGGAAACTTCCAGTGAGTGGCGTGGGTAGAGTCAGATGCATGGACAACACAACACCAGTGTGTGCCCAGCGTGTGGCGTGAGTGGACATACACCTGTGGCATACACAACACCAGCATGCACCCAGGTGAGCCCTGCCTGCCTTGGTGCTTTGTGCATCCCTCCTCCCCATGGAGGCTTGGTATCACCTGGAAACTTCCAGTGAGTGGCGTGGGTAGAGTCAGATGCATGGACAACACAACACCAGTGTGTGCCCAGCGTGTGGCGTGAGTGGACATACACCTGTGGCCTGCACAATACCAGTGTGTGCCCAGTTGAGCCCAACCTGCCTTGGTGCTCAGGGTACCAGCCCGCAGGCCAAAGTAGCAACACAACCCTGCCCCCTTCCCCTCCTGCTCAACCTGGTGGAGCTACATTGCATAGGATCTAGCAGGCACAGTATTAGTGAATGTAGTCTGCACAGCCAAAGTTGAAGCACCAGAATCCAAAGATACAAATAAAAAGCAAATCCATATGCCAAAGATACAAAGAAAAAACAACATGGGAAAAGCTCATAATAAATCCACACCAAACTCTACCAACTCTACAGAAGATTCCTACAATGAGATCTCCTTGGAAGGAAACCAATATACTGACCTTAGAAGAACAACTGTAGACATATTCAAAGAAATTAGAGAACTAAGAGGAGAGAATGAAAAACTAAAGAAGGAATAGAGGGAGATAATGACAAACATTGGAAAGAACTAAAGGTAGAAAATGAAAAACCGGAAGGAAATGGAAATGCTGAAAAGATGCCAGGTGGAAATGAAAAAACAAAATGACCAATGAACGAAGCAGTTACAAGATGAGAATGACAGTTCCATAATGGTTGGAGCTAGAAGATATCATGCTGAGTGAAGTAACACAGTCCCAGAAAAATGGTATCCTCCATCTGTGGATGCTAGCAGCAATTATCTAATTGTATGGCAAGCTGAGCAACATCAATGTGATCTGAAAACAACTGTGCTCTTATATTGTGAATCCCTTAAAATATAATTAAAAAAAGACAAAAAAAGAGAATGACAGGCTCCAGAAGGAAGTAGAAATACTAAAGAAATCACAAGATGTAATGAAAAAGGAAATTGAACATTCATCTAATCAACAGGAAAGGGTGGGAAAAAAGCCTTAGAAGCAGCAAAAAGAATATCAGACCTGCAGGATAACACAGAGCAACTAGAATGCTCAAGTAAGGATTACAAAAAATTTTAAAAAATACACAAGTGTGGAACAACCAGGAAATGTGGGACACTATGAAAAGACCAAACCTCCACATCATAGGGATAGAGGAAGGAATCCAAAGACAACACTGTTGACAAGATCTTCAACAGGATAATAGAAGAAAATTTCCCTAAATGGAAAAAAAAAGACAAATCCATACAAATAAAAGAAGCACATAGAACACCAAATAGACAGGACCAGAAAAGAAATTCCCCAGGCCATATAATTGTTAAAACACTAGATGCTCAAAACAAAGACAAAATACTGAAATCCACAAGAGAAAAACAAGTTACATATAAGGGGAAATCTATCAGAATCAGAACTGACTTAGTGCAAACTATGAAAACCAGAAGAACATGGACCAAAGTATTCCCAGTGATAAACAACTTTCAATGCCAACCCAGACTACTATACCCAGCAAAAATGTCAAATATAGTTGAAGGAGAAAGAAAAATCTTTCACAACATGAACAAGATGAAAGAATACATGTCTAAGAAACCAATGCTTCAGAAAATCCTCAAAGCAATCCAAAAAACAGAGGAAAGGAGCAACTTTCCCTAAGCAATTAAAGAGAGAAATCAACAAAAGCATAACAGAGTAAATACAAACCTAGATCAAGAATGCAAACAAAAATAAGGTGAAAGAAAGCAACACACATCTCTCAATAATAACCTTAAATACTAATGGTCTAAACTTCCCAATCAAAAGACCTACTGGGAGAATGGATTAGGAAACAGAATCCTTCTACATGCTGTCTACAAGAAACCCATTTTATCCTCAAGGACAGGCTCCACCTTAGAGGGAAAGGATGGAAAAAGAGGGCCATTACAACCTTGCCAAAGGAACAATTAACCATGAAGACTTCAGAATCCTAAATGTTCATGCACCAAACTCTGGTGAATCTAACTTTATAAACACTACTCTGCAGTACCTCAAGACACAGATTAATCCTAGCACACTAATAGTGGGGAACTTCAGCACCCCACTGAGCCCATTGGGTAGATCAACAGGACAAAAAAAAAACCAAAGAAACATCAGAACTGAACAATACAATACACCAAATGGACCCCACAGACATCTACAGAATATTCCACCCAAACACCAGAGAATATACTTTCTACTCAGCACCTCATGGAAAATCCTCCAAAATCAACCACATACTGGGGCACAAAAGTAATCGCAACAGATGCAAAAAGATCAAAATTCTTCCATGCATTCTAACATACAACTGTGCATTAAAGCTCAATATGAATAAGCCCAACTAGCTTCAAAAAACACGTGGATACTAAACAACACAATCTTGAATAATGAATGGGTCAGGGCAGAATAAAGATGGAAATAAAAGCATTCATTGGAGCTGAATGAAAAAGACAATACAACACAACAAAACCTGTGACATACTTTAAAAGCAGTCTTGAGAAGGAAATTTATAGCCCTAAGAGCCCACATCCAAAAAAAACCAGAAAGGGAACAAATAAAAGATCTAACACTGCAGCTAAAAACATTTTAGAGACAACAACAAATGTACCCTAAACCCAAAAGACAGGAAGAAATCACAAAATCAGAGCAGAAATCAATGAAATACAAACAAATAAAACAATACATAGAATCATTGATTCCAAAAGCTGGTTTTTTGAAAAGATAAACAAAATATATAGACCTCTAGCTCAGTTAACCAGAAGAAAAGATAAATTCCAAATCAGTACTACTCCTGATGAAAGGGGAAAAAATCACAACAGACAAAGAAAAGATCCAGACAATCATATAGGAATATTTAAAAAACCTATACTCCACTAAATTTGAAAACCTAAGAGAAATGGATGAATATCTGAAATCCTGGGAACCAACAAATGATAACCAAGAAGAGATTGACAGTTTAAACAGACCCATAATATTTGAAGAATTTGAAGATGTATTAAAAAACAACCTCCTAACTAATACAAGCCTAGGTCCAGATGGTTTCATAACAGAATTCTATAAAACATTTAAAGAGGTCCTACAACCATTATTACTCAAACTGTTCAGAAGGATATAAACAGAGGCAATTACCCCAATTTTTTTCTGTGAAGCCAGCATCACTCTAATACCAAAACCACGCAAAGATACAAGCACAAAAGAAAGCTATAGACCCATCTCATTAATGAACACAGATGCAAAAATTCTCAACAAAATACTTGCAAATCGCATACTAACCCACATTAAAAAGATCATCCATCATGATCAAATTGGATTCATACCAGAGATGAAGCGATGGTTCAACATATATAAATCAATAAATATCATATAATATATAAATGGACTGAAAGACAAAAACCACATGATCATCTCAATTAATGCAGAAAAAGGCTTTGACAAGATCCAGCATCCCTTCATGTTTAAAGTCCTAGAGGTAATCATACTAAATGGTATATTCCTCAACATGATCAAAGCCATATATAGGAAACCCACTGCCAACATCATCCTGAATGGAGAAAAATTGTAACCATTTTCCTTAAAGGCAGGAACCTGGCAAGGCTGCCCCTTATTGCCACTCCTCTTCTGCTTGAAATACTTGCTAGAGCGATAAGACAAGAGAAGGAAATTGAAGGAGTACTAATCAGAAAAGAGGAAGGTAAGCTATCCATTTTTGCAGATGACATGATAGTTTACCTAAGGGATGCTAAAAACACCAGAAAACTTCTAGAAACGATTAAGATTTTCAGTAAAGCGGTGGGATACAAAATTAACCTAGAAAAATCAGTAGCCTTTCTTTACACCAACTATAAACAAGTGGAGAATGAATATAAGAAGCCCTTCCCACTCACAATAGCCTCAAAAATAATAAGATACATGGGAACAAATCTAACCAAAGATACCAAAGATCTCTACAACAAAACTTTAAATCCCTGAAAAAGGAGATTGAAAATGACATCAAAAGATTGAAAGACCTCCCATGCTCATGGACTGGAAAAATTAATATAGTAAAAATGTCCAGTTTACCCAAATTGATATACAGATTCAATGCAATCACAATCAAAATCCCTATGAGCTTCTTCAGAGTCTTGGAAAAAACATCCTTAAATTCATATGGAAAAACAAACGACCTTGAATAGCTAAAGCAACCCAGAGTGAAAAATTCAATAGAAGGTAGATTACTCTACCAGACTTCTTGCTATATTACACAGCCATAATCATAAAGACAGCCTAGTACTGGAACAAAAGCAGACCTGTTGACCAATGAAACAAATTTGAAGATCCAAACTTGAGCTCATACAATTTCAGCCATCTCATATTTGACAAAGGGGCAAAAAACTCAATGAAGGAAGGATATACCTTCAGCAAATGGTGCTGGCAAAACTGGATCCCCATTTGAAGAAGAACAGAATTAAACCCCTATTTCTCACGCTGTACAAAGATCAAATCCAAGTGGATCAAAGATCTCAATGTGAAACCTGAAAACCTGAAGGTGATCGAAGAAAAAGTTGGCAATAACCTACAAGACATAAGTTTAAGAAAAGACTTTCTAAATCAGACAGCAGCTGCTCAGGAAATAAGGTCAACAGTTGACAAATGGGACCTCATCAAACTCAAAAGCTTCTGTACAGCAAAAAAAAAAAGCAATCAAGGAAGTGAAGAGAAAACCCACAGAGTGGGAGGACATCTTTACTAGTGATACATCTGACAGAGCATTAGCATCAAGAATATATAGACTACTCAAAAAACAAAGAAATAAGATAACAAAAGACCTACTCAAAAGATGGAGTAAAGAGCTGAACAGAGACTTCACCACTGAGGAATTAAAAATGGCTGAGAAACTTCTTAAAAGTGTCCAACATCATTAATAATTAAGGAAATGCAAATTAAAACCACTCTCAGATATCATCTCACTCCCATAACTGGCTAAGATCAAGAAAACAAAAGACACTAAATGCTGGAGAGGTTGTGGGGAAAAGGGAACACTCATCCACTGCTGGTGGGATTGTAAACTTCTACAACCATTATGGAAAGTAGTGTGGAGAACCCTTAAAAGACTAAAAATGAACCTACCACCTGACCCAGTCATACCATTCCTGGGTATATATCCTCAAGACTCATCCTACCACAAAGATACATGCACATCCATGTTTATTGCAGATCTCTTCACAATAGTGAAGAGC
The DNA here is from genome assembly GCA_009823505.1 of Rhizomys pruinosus. Classification (NCBI taxonomy): domain Eukaryota; kingdom Metazoa; phylum Chordata; class Mammalia; order Rodentia; family Spalacidae; genus Rhizomys; species Rhizomys pruinosus. Next base: position 772,803 of record VZQC01002364.1, on the reverse strand, counting down.
TGGAACCAACCCAAATGCCCCTCAGTAGGGGAGTGGATGACAGAAATGAGGTACATCTACACAATGGAGTACTATTCAGTGGTAAAGAAAGATGACATTATGAATTCTGCAAGTAAATGAATGGAACTCGAAGCCATTATTTATTCTAAGAGAAGTAACACAGTCCCAGAAATACAAAGGAGGAATGATTTCCCTTATTTTTGGATGCTAACACCAAATCCCCATTTGAAAGGCAAGCTGAACAACATTATCATTATATTTCTGTTTATCTGAAAGACATTTTTCCCAGACATGGTCTTCTGTAGCTCCAGCTGATCTTGAATTTGTTATGTAGATGAGGGTGGTTACTGTACATGGATGGAAAGTACGTTTTCATATTTTAGGGTAATATAAAATTAAAGGAGGAAAAATAAATAAATTAAATAAATAAATAAATAAATAAATAAATAATAAAAAATTAAATTAAATTAAATTAAAGGAGGAAAGTGTGAATTCCCAAACATAAAAAATGACTGAGAGAAAGATGCAGGACAGTTATGGCAGAATGCATGATCTGGGGTGGGGTGGGGGGAAGGGAAAGGGGAATATCTCTGAATTGAACTGAAAAATGATGTCTGAAATACAGAAAACATCAATAAATGCATTATATTAAAATAAGTACTAAGTCCAAGAGTTTGTCATACAGTTAATCAGTTTTCTGTTAAATGCATAGGGAAATCTGTAAAATTTCTCAGTGCTTCAGTCCACAAAATAATATTGATACCATCTGTTGGGATATGAAAAACTCTCTGAAGGATCCAAGTTTTGATCCTTTTATTTTATTGTTTTTATTTTTCCCAGACATGGTCTTCTGTAGCTCCAGCTGATCTTGAATTTGTTATGTAGATGAGGGTGGCACTGAACTCCTGATTATCCTACATCTGCCTCCAAATTACTGGGATTATGTGTGCCCTTCACCAAATCCAGCTAAGATTTTATTCTTGTTTTCATTTAAATGAGACTCTATCTATAGAGGGTTTCATTAATTTTGGGTACAGCTATACTGTGGAAAGTGCTCAGTATAAAATATCTATCCAAATACACGGAGACAAAAGGTGATTTAGACTTATTATTCTGTGTTGCCTCACAGGACCTGTGGTTTTATAATATGCTCTGTTCTGTCTGAATAGGTTAAACTTGTTGTAATGAAAATTACTTCATGCTTAGAGAACTGAAATACTAAGAGGAAATAGCTCCTTGGGGATATGATTAGTCTGTAATGGATCTCATTGTCTCATAAATAAGAATCTGTCCAAGAAGAGAGGTGGAACTGATATATTTCTGTAGGACACTACATTTAGCTCAAATACTCTTCCACTTTCCATTTCCTTTCACCTATTTGGGAAACAATGGCTCAGATTCCCTTGAAGCAAAGAACATATGTGTGTTTGGTGGGGAAAGGTATAAGTGCATTTCTATGTGTGGTTGCACAAGTGTTTTCAGGTACAAACAATGCACATATATGCAATGGTATGGAGGTCATAGGTCAACTTCGGTATTTCATATATGAGTACGATATATTTTGTTCATATCCACCTAAACTCCCTCCATCTAATTCATCCCAGATCCCACCCCCATGGCTGCCTCTCAACATCATCCACCCCCTTTTTTTTTAACCCACTGAGTCCAATTAGTACTGCCTGTGTGTATATGGTTACAGGGCCACACAGTGGAACATGAGTCAATTATGGTGTCAAGGTCTCTAGCTTGGACCTGGTACTCACTGATTAGCTCTGCTAGTTGGCCAGTGAACCCCATGGATCCTTTCATCTCCTCTTTCCCTGCACTATTACTGGGGTTCATTCCCTGATCCTCAAGCTAATATGGCAAGTACTTCACTAACTGAGCTGTCTCCGTAGCCCCTTAAAGTGAATATATTTCTGTTTGGCAATTGGCAGTTCTCCTTTGACTATGGGACAAAATCCAACACTTTCAGTATTTTCTTGGGGTGGTATTTTCAAACTAGAGGATTTTCACTCCCAGGTCTATATGAATTAGACTTGGGAGATTTATACTTCTTGGGATATGTGAAATCTGTCCAAGTGGAGCATAAGTGTGAATAGTTTTGAAGGAATTACTGTATAAATCTTAAAGTTTCACACTTACTTTTTATTTTCTATGTGAAAGGACACTTGGAGTCAAGGCCTCAAGATGAATTCTTCTAGTACCACTTTTATTTTTTTAATTTTTTAATTTTTTAAATTTATTTCTGTATGTGTATCAATGTAATGTCTGCATGCAGGTTTGTGCACCTGTGTCATTCAATGCCGCGGAGGTCAGAAGAGGGTGTCGGATTCCCCTGGAACTGGAGTTCTCCTGGAATTGGAGTTTCAGACGGTTCTCGACCGCCATGTGGGTGCTGGAGATTGAACCCGGGTCCTCTGTAAGAGCGGTCGGAGCTCTAAACTGCTAGGCCATCTCTCCAGCACCCTAGTACCTCTTTTATATAACACTCTCCTTTACCCAGCTTTACAAAAGAAAAGCGCCTCTCAATCATAATGCTATGCTGTACCTGCTGAGTAACAAAGAGATAATTCCAAGTGTTCCTATCAAAAGCTGTCCTTCAAGAAAAATTAACCAATCTCCTTCTCATTGAGAAATGTGTTTCCCATGCATAATTATGTTTATGTCAGATAATTATGAAATTTTACAATATATTTCATTTTGAGCAAATATGTACTACTCAGAAAAACTTCTTTTGGATTAAAATATAATTAACACACCTTAAAGTCACAGTGATTTTAAGAATTAAAGTTTAAATTTATGTACACATTGCAGGAAAACATGTTAGGGCAATCAATAGAGCATTACAGGATAAAATGTAACTAAATAGAATAAAATTAGGTAGGAGAGGTAATTTAAAAATACAAACTCAAGGAGAAAAGGAATAATTTAATATTTCTTACAGTTAGCAGAAGGACTTGTTCATGTATTTCTAAATTGAAATTCATGGTTCAAATTGCTTTGGTATTTATAGTCTTTTGAATATGTTTAAAAGAGTGATATGACAGTTTTAATTTAAGATAATAATATTTACAGTGTGCTGGAAATGATAACCTTTGCAAATATTTAAACTTCTTATGAAGAATTCTAGGTGTCAACTTAAAAGTACCTGAAGAGATATAAAGATATATTAAAAAAACTTTACTCAAAATATACTTAGATTTAGAGAAATGTCACAAAGATAGAATAGCAAACATTTGTTGATTCTTCATATTTGTCAAAGCCAAAACTTGAATATTAGCAGAATAGGTAATGCCATGCTTTATTTAGATAATCTTGGTTTTACTTCCTTTTTTCTTCGTCCTTTCTTATCTTTTTGTTGTTGAAATATCCCAGCAAGGATTTTACATTACATTTAGATGTTATGTTTCCTTAGTCTTCTCTGGTTGGTAACAGTTTCTCAGATTTTCTTGTGTGTTATGATCTTGATATTTTATGTCCTTCAGTTTGGGCATTTTCCCCATGATTAGAGTGGGGTATGGATGAAGACAGGGCACATCCCATAAATGAAGTGCCGTTGTCATTGAATCATATTGAAGAGTTCATATTACTAATATGATTTATTGCCATGATGTCGACCTTGATCATCTAGCCAATGTAATACTGGTCAATTTTCTCCCATTTGTTTACACATATTGGCTAGAGATAAATCATAGGTCTAACTCACACTTAAGGTGAAGAGGATTTAGCTTTACTTCCTGGAAGGGTAAATCTGAAAGAATTCCTATATAAAAAAGAATTTGTTCTTTCTGCTCCATATATTTTTTATTGAATCTTTTATTGATGTATGAAGGACTCATAAATACTGAGAGACTAAATATGCAAACTGACACTGGTTAGACCATATATAAAATAGACCTCTATTCAGGTATGTTGGCACATAACTGTAATTTTAGCACTAGGGAGGTAGTGGCAGGTGGATTTGGATCTTGAAACCAGTCTTGGCTACCTACAAGACCCTCTTTATTTCAAAAAACAAAAATAAAATGAAAATCAAAACAGAACTTTGACAAACTGTAGCATGCAGCTCAGGAAGCAAACACATAGTCTACAATAGCTACCCCAGAGTGACAGTTTGTTATCTCCATTATACTTGTAGAAAGTCTGGATGCTATCTCTAATAAATCAGGAAACTGGACAATAGCTCTTGCAACAATCAGTTCAAATCAGATAGGACCTAGCTATTAACTGACAACTTCCCTAATTTTTTGTCTCCACTTTCAATTCGAACCATACAAAGAAATTAAAATATATATTCCTAATCAATAATATAGGATATTCCATTCTAGTTGGCCTGCCTATATCTTTACTGGGCTAACAGCCTCTGAGTATTCCATTTCCCCCCACGATCCAGCTTTTCCATGTTTTGCTTGCTTTTGAGTCTCTTTACCAAAATGGAGGTTAGTGGTGCCTGACTCCCTATTCAGCTCTGCTTAGTAGAATTTGTGTTATTTTGGGGGGGTATGATGGTTAGCATTAACTGTCTACAGAATCTAGAATTACCAAAGAGAGGGACATGCCTTGGAGGATGTCCTGACTATGTTGAGATTGCAAGATTTGCTTACTGTGTGTCGTACCATTTCCTAAGCAGAGGATCTTGGACTATTTAAGAATAAAGAAAGTAAGATGAGCCTTATTATGCATATATTTATTGTCCCCTTGTTCTGGATGTGGATGAAATGTGGCCAGATTTATCATGCTCCTGTTTTTGAGACTTCCCTGCCTTAATGGGCTCTAATCTGGAAACATTAGATAAATGAACCTTTTCTCCTTTGTCAGTGTATTTTATCATAGCAACAGGAAGGGAAACTAAGACAGAGGGCTTGCTAGAGATTGAAGAAACAGACACTCACATGCTAATGTTGCATTGTACCACTGTGCTACACTGAGCAATTCTTTCTGAAACTGGTAGCAAATACCAGTTTTGTGACCCTCCAATAGATCAAAAGTGAGTCAGGGACCCAGGCATGTTGCTCTTCATTTATTTCCCTAATATTTGTTTTATATTGAGGTTGTAATCCAAGAGGTGTGTGCGTGTGTGTGTGTGTGTGTGTGTGTGTGTGATTGTGTATTTGTTATTTCTTTGCTTACATTATTCTACTTGGGATATTGGATGTTAAATCTGTTTTTCTCTTATTTTCTTTGGACTGTTTTCCATATTTTCTGTCTTTGATCACGCCTTAATTTCCAGCACTACTCAATTCTTCAAGTTTATCCTGTATATTTCCTGTCCTTGACCTAAAATCAGCTGTTTCTTCAAGAAACCCTGGTCCTCTTTTTAAAGGAATGGTGTACAGAAATCAGAATCTTGAGCACTTGGAATATCTTGCTGATACTAAAGATAAAATTATAGATCCTCTCTTTGGAAAGAACAAAGTGATAAGTAAACACACATGTACAAACACAAAGCAATGATTGTAATAATCTCCATTCCCCTTACTTTCATGTTTTTTTTAAGGTTGGTTCTTTTTTTCTTTTTTTCTTTTTCCTTTATTTGTTTATTTTTAAGGGATTCTACAATATAAGAGCACAGTTGTTTTCAGATAACATCGACATTGCTCAGTTTGCCATACAATTAGGTAATTGGTGCATTTTTTTGAAGTGCGCCAAATTATTAAGAATAAGCAATGAATGTAAGTAACATTCATGTAAGACCAATTTGCAAGTATCTATGTCGAAATTTTGAACAACCCACGGTTCCCATAGTCCAGTTGGAGAAGCTTGTATGCACAAGCATGTTGATCGAATAAGAGTCCAGTCTATATTGCTGTAGTCTCACGATTGACCCCAATCTCTCCATAGCCCTTACATCTTACCATGCCTCCTCTTCCCCAAGTTGTTCTCTAGGCTATTTTTATGGGAGTAATTATTTTTGTGTCTTTAAGTTTATAGGTACACCAAAGCAGGGCAATAACAATGGTGGGAGCTTGAAGTACCTAGTCACATCCACAATCAAAACTAGAAAGAGATAAATGCATGAATGCTTGTCTGCCAGTACTCAGCTAGCTTTCTCCTCCCAAATCCTAATCCTGTGTATGATGAATATTTGGTAAAATAATTTTTCCCATCCTATAGTCTCTTCATTTTGGTGATTGTTTCTTTTCCTATAAAAAGATTCAGTGGGCCTGGGGAGATGGTTCAGGGGTTAAGAGCACTGGCTGTTTTTGCAGAGGACCTGGGTTTGATTACTGCAGTTTCAGGGGACCCATCTCTTCTTCTGGCCTCTGCAAGCATAAGATGCTTGAGCTCACTTACATACATTCAGGTTACACTCATACACATGAAATTAAAAAAAATCTTAATTAAAAAAATTGCATAGTTCTACTTGTCAATTCTTGGAATTGTTTCATGTCATTTTGAGACAATCCTTATCTGTGCCTAGATTTTTAAGTGTTTTTCCTATTTTTCCTGTCAAAGTTTCAATGTTTTCAGTCTTGCATTCAGGTCTTTTGTTCTTTTTCAATTTAATATTGTGCAGAATGAGAAATATGGCTCTAGTTTCAATTTTCTGCATCTTGCTATCCAGTTTTCTAGTCACTGATTTTGTTGAAAAAGCTATTTTTACTTGACTGTGTGTGTTTTGACACATACATCAAAAACCATGTGGCCGTAGTTCTGTGAGTTTATTTCTGGGACTTCTATTCTAGCTCATTGGCCAACATGTTTGTTCCTGTATTTATGTGGTTTGTGTTATAATCTATCTATAGTATACTTTGAGATTAGGTATAAAAATTGGTCTTTCTGTTTAGGATTGCTTTGGCTACTTTTTTTTTTATTTGTTACTTGAAGCAGAGGCAGGCAGATCTCTGTGAGTTGAGTTCAAGGCCAGCCTGTTCTACATACTGAGCTCCAGGACAGCTGGGACTAAAAGGAGACTGTGTCTCAAAAAACCAAAAAATCCATTTTCATATATATATACTATATTAAATATATATATATATATATATATATGAAGAAGATTTTTAAGACTATTATCTTATAAAATTTTCTCCAATTTAATTTGGACTACTTTACCAACACCAACTCCCATCCTAACATGTGTGTCCTTTGGGTCCCTTTAGCATATTTTAGCTCTTCTCTTCCAACTTTAGTGTGTTTTTGTCTCCAAAATTTCTGTGTCAAAATCAGTGTTTGAGAGTACTACCAGTTTTAATAGAAAGGCCTGCTTTGCATAAATTTAGAGAAAGAAATAACTGAGTGTTTAGCATTCTTCTGACTGATACTTGATAAGTGGGCTGGTACATGCAGATGTATGAAAAGCCTGCATTTTCTTGTTCAGATTAGACAATGTTTGAAGGATGATCCATGTTCCTAGTTTTGTGTATATGAGTCTGAAGCTCTTCTAAAAGACTGCATTAGTTACTTTTCTCATTGCTGTGACACAATATTTGACATAAACAACTTAAGGAAAGGACTTATTTGGAGGTCTCAGCTTGAGGATACAGTACATTATGGCATGGAGGGCATAGTGGCAGACAAAAGAGGCTACGCACACCTGAGAATTCTGTCACATAATAAAGAGAGAGATGAATCTTGGTGCTTTGCTTGTTTTTTCGCTTTTTATTCAAGCACACCAGCTCATGGAATGGCTATCCACATTCAGGGTGAGTGTCAACAGTGTCTGGAAAACATCCTTATAGACATATCCAAAGTGTGTTTCTATATTAATTCCAGTCAAGTTCACAGTGAAGATTAGCCATCGCAGAGACTTTGTGTGAAATGAGATCTTTAAAGGCTTTCTTTATTTTTATTATTCTTTAAAAATATTTTATGCCAGGTGTGGTGGTGGTACCTTTACTCTCAGCACTCAGGAGGCAAAGTCAGGCAGATCCCTATGTGTTCAAGGCTAGTCTAGTCTACATAGTGAGCTCCAGGCCAGCTGGGACTAAAGGGAGACCCTGTTTCAAAAAGACAAAAAAAATTATATGATTTTTATTTTATGTATGTAAGAGTATTGTCTGCATGTGATTAAGTGCTACGAGTGTCATCCAAAGCCCCTGAAGGTCAAAAAACTGCACAGGATCTCCTGGAACTGGAGTTATGGATGGTTGTTAGCGCCCATGTGGGTGCTGGAAATCTAATCTGGATCCTCTGTATGAGCATCCAGTGCTCTTAAGCACTGAGCCATCTATCCAGCCCCTATTTTTCTTATTAGCCTTCAACATAATAATTTTGTTAAAGCTGTTGAGTCCCTCTTCCTGGCTTACATGCTTTTGTTAGATTAAAGAATTCTCAATTCCCAAGAGACAAATTTTCTTCATTTCATCTTCCTAACTCTATATTTGTACAAACAAGGGACCAATAAATACTTATGGAACAATTGAATAAATTCATATTCTGCATGAACAATAATAATTGTCAAATGTTAAATAACTCAACATTTTTTTCCTTTTACCACATTATATATATACTATATATTACATATATATACTNATATATTCCTTTAAGTGGTTGAAAATTGTTTAGAATGCTTAAATCAATAGGCATTTGATAAGTATACATGACACATGAAAGGCTTTATGCGGTTTTGCTACTATAGGTGATTCATTAAGAATATAATGCCCTGCTTTGCTGGTAGAAACACGCCTACTGTGTCACTATCTTCATGCCTCTGAAAGCATTGGACAATTTTGTGCTGCTCCTGGGCTCAAATAAACCCTGCTAAATTAGTTGGAACCCACCCACACAGTCAGCATCTTCCTGCTTCTGGACTGAGCCCATTACTTTGAGTATATGCCAAGAATGGTATGAGTGAATCAAATTATGTATTTAATTTTCGTTTTTAAAGAGTTCTTCATACTGACTTCCATAGTGCTTGTACCAGTTTGTAATCCCAGTAACAGTAGATGAAGGATTCCCTTTATTCACATTTATGCTAGCATTTAGTGACATTTATTCACTTGATCTTAGCTATTCAGATTGGGGTTAGATGAAATCTTAAAATAGTTTTGATTTGTATTTCCCTTATTACTAAGGATGTTGAACTCTTTTTAAGGAGTTAATTAGGCATTGTTAGCTCTTCTGAGAACTCTCTGTTGAGATCCATAGCTCACATTTTAACTGAAATATGTGATTTCAAATATCAAATGATTCTTCCTACTGCAGAGATACTTGTACAGCTATGTTTGTTACTGCTCTTTCCATGATAGCTAAGAAATAGAAACAACCTAAATGTCTCTCAACTGATGAATAGATAATAAAAATGTGGTACATTTATACATTGAAGCTCTACTCAGTGCAAAAGAAAAATAAAATCATGGAATATTCATGTAAATGGATGAACTAGAAACTATTATAGTGAATGAAGTAACACAGACTCAAAACACAATCAATGTATGTTCTCTCTCATTTGTGGATTTTATCTCATATGTATATACCCAGCACAAATGTCAATTATAGTGGAAAGAGAGAGAAAAATCTTCCATGACATAAACAAGATGATAGAATACATATCTGGAAAACCAACCTTTCAGAGAATGCTTGAAGCAATTCAAAGGTCAGAAGAAAGGAGCAACTATCTCCAGGCACCTAGAAAGAGAAATTAATAAAAGCATAACTGCAGAAGTAGAAACCTAGACCAAAAATGCAAATGGATAATAAGGTGAAAGACATACATACATCTTTCAGTTATAACCTTAAATATTAATGGACTAAATTCCCCAATCAAAAGACATAGACTGGGAGATTGGATTAGGAAGCAGAACCCATCTATATGCTGTGTATAAGAAATGCATCTTAACTTCAAGGATAGGCACCACCTTAAAGTGAAAAGATAGAAAAAATATTCCAAGCAAATGATTCCAAAAAGAAAGCAGGTGTTGCTATTTTAATATCAGGCAAAATAGACTTCAAAGTAAAATAAATCAGAAGAGACAAAGAAGGCTGCTATATTTTTGTCAAAGGAACAATTGACCATGAAGTTTTCACAATCATGAATATATATGCACCAAACTCTGGTGCATCAAACTTTATAAAGACAATTTTCCAGTACCTCAAGGCACAGATTAACCCCAGCACATTCATAGTGGGGGACTTCAATACCCCACTGAGCACCCTTGGACAGATCAACTGGACAAAGAATAAACAGAGAGACATCTGAACTGAACAATTCAATACAGCAAATGGACCTCACAGAAATCTACTGAATATTCCATCCATGCACCAGACAATACACTTTCTACTCAGCAACCCAGGGAACATTCTCCAAAAACGACCACATCTTGGGACACAGAAGAAACTTCCACAAATACAAAAAGATTGAAACAATTTCATGCATTCTATCAAACTACAGTGCAATAAAGCTCAATATCAACACCAGGATAAGCCCTACTAGCTACAAGAACACATGGAGACTAAACAGCACACTTCTGAATAATGAATGGGTCAAGGAAGAGATAAAGAAAGCAATATAAAAGCATTCCTGAAACTGAATGACAATGATAATACAACACAGCAAAACTTGTGGGATAATTTAAAAGCAGTATTAAGAGGTAACTTTATAGCCCTGGGTGCCTACATTAGAAAAGCAGAAAGAACACAAGTGAACGATCGAACACCACAGCTAAAAACACCTGAGAGACAACAACAAATGAACCCTAAATGGAACAGAAAGGTAGAAATAACAAGAATCAGAGCAGAAATCAATGAAATAGAAACAGACCAATACAAAAAATCAATGAACCCAAAAGCTGGTTCTTTGAGAGAATAAACAAGATAGACAGACCTCTAGCCCAGTTAACCAAAAGAAAAAAGGGACAACTCCAAATCAATACAATCTGTGATGAAAGGGGAAATATCACAACAGACAATGAAAAGATCCAGACAATCATAGGGGAATACTTCAAAAACTTATATTCTACCAAGTTTGAAAACCTAAGTGAAATGGATGAATATCTGAAATCCTGGGAATCACCAAAGCTCAACCAAGAAGATATCAACAGCTTAAACAGACCCATAATATATGAAGAAATTGAGGGTGTAGTAAGAAACCTCCCAACTAAAAAAATCCCAGGCCCATATGGTTTCACGGCAGAATTCTATAAAACATTTAAAAAAGACAACCATTATTACTCAAATTGTTCAGAAGGATACAGAGAGAATTCTCCCAAATTCCTTCTATGTTGGAACAAAATTGAAGATCCAAACTTGAGCACATAGAATTTCAGCCACCTCATATTTTACAAGGGGGCCAAGAAGACACAATGGAGGAAAGACAGCATCTTCAGTAAATGGTATTGGCAAAACTGGATCACCTCTTGCAGAAGAATGAAATTAATCCCCTACCTCTCACCCTGTACAAAAGTCGACTCCAGATGGATCAAAGACCTCAATGTGAAACCCAAAACTTTGAAGGTGATAGAAGAAAAAGTTGGTAGCATCCTACAATACAGGCATAGGAAAAGACTTCCTAAATCAGACAGCAGCTGCACAAGAATTAAGGTTGTTAATTGACAAATGGGACCTCATTAAACTCAAAAGCTTCTGTACATCAAAAGAAACAATCAAGGAAGTGAAGAGAAAACCCACAGAGTGGGAGGAAACTTTCACTGCAGATATATCTAACAAAGCATTGATTTCCAGAATATATAAACTACTCAAAAAACAAAGAAGAAAGAAAGAAAAATAACCTGCTCAAAAGATGGATCAAAGAGGTGAACAGAGACTTCACAAGTGAGGAATTAGAGATGGCTGAGAAACATCTTAAGAAGTGTCCAACGTCGCTAATAATTAAGGAAATGCAAATTAAAACCACTTTAAGATATTATCTCACTCTAATAAGACTGGCTAGGATCAAGAAAACAAATGATACCAAAGGCTGGAGAGGTTGTGGGGAAAGGGTACCACTCATCCACTGCTGGTGGGGATGTAAACTCGTACAGCCACTATGGAAAGCAGTGTGGAGAACCATTGGAATACTCGGAATGAAATTGCCACCTGACTCAGTCACACCATTCCTGGGTATGTACCCACAAGACTCATTTTACTGCTGAAATACATGCACGGCCGTGTTTATTGCAGCTCTCTTCACAATAGCAAAGAGATGGAATCAACCCATGTGCCCCTCAACTGATGATCAGATAGAGAAAATATGGTACATTTACACATTGGAGTTCTATGTAACAGTAAAGAAAGATGACATCATGAACTTTGCAGATAAATGGATAGAGCTAGAAAATATCATGCTAAGTGAAGTAACATAGTCCCAGAAAAACAAACAAACAAGGAATGGTATCCCTTATCTGTGGATGCTAGTACCAATTACCCAATCGTATGGCAAGCTGAGCAACGTTAATGTGATCTGAAAACAACTGTGCTCTTATATCGTGAATCCCTTAAAATAATAAAAATTAAAAAAGAAAATATTTCTATCATGCTTATGCTGAACATGTATAGACTTTATTCTTTGCAATCACTCACTAAACTTTACAGTATAACAACTATTTATATAGCATTTACATTGTGCCACATATTATCGGCAATTCAGATATTATATAAAGTCTGTGGTGGATGTTCACAAATTATGTGCAAATACTTTACCATTTAGTATAAAGGACTTGTGTATTTTTGGATCTTAGTATGAGTGGAGTTCCTGCCAACAATCCCCACAAATACCAATTGATGAATACATTTAGTATATTTTTCTATGTATGCATACTTATAGTAATAATTTATAAATTAGCTGGAGTAAGAGATTTTTAAAATAATACAATATGTATATACTAGAATATAGAAAGCTATGTATATGTAGTTTCTATTAAAGAGTCAAACCAAATATTGTTTTTCAGATTGCAATTCATTTCATGAAACTGACAAATGTGAAACAGGAAAAGTAGGGATGGATAACTCTACTGATTTCTTTTCTGCTTGCATGAAACACAAAGGCAATGTTCTAGAAGGGTTATTTCACATAGTTGATACAAATAAACACCAATAAGGAATTTTCTACACACTTCACTTATGACACACCTCTTTTCCAAGGTCACAAAATCTCTTTTCTAGGATAAATGTGCTTCATTCTTAGGGCCTCTAAATTATGAAGCAGTGTTCTATAGGAGACTGGGGTTCTGAAACGTTTCCTTTCTTGTTGTCTAATACCAAGATTAGCTTTTGTGCTTTCAGAGCTCTCAAAGCCAACATTCACTCCAGATATCAACTTTTAGTTTTCAATTCTCAGTATTCATTTCCTACCCTTTAAAGTATGTATGGGAGTTTTCTTTTGAAAAGCAACATGCAGCCGGGCGTGGTGGCGCACGCCTTTAATCCTAGCACTGGGAGGCAGAGGCAGGCGGATCTTTGTGAGTTCAAGGCCAGCCTGGTCTACAGAGTGAGTTCCAGGACAGCTGGGGCTACATGGAGTACCTGCCTTGAAAAGGCTCCCCCCCCAAAAAAAGAAAATCAATGTGCAGATAATTTTTTTTTCTTTTCTCAGATATGTCATTAGGTGTGTAATATATCATATAATCAAGTGTGTGAAGGGCCCAATCAGAGGCTTCCAGTTGGTAGTATATTTTAGGGTGAAATTAATGGTTATTATCCAGACTTGCTATCAAGACAACAAATACTCACAGAGATCTAATTTAATTAAGACCAGTTTTCCAGCAGAATTTTCTGTCTCTGGCTATTGGTAGCAATTTCTTTGTCTTAAGCAAGAATCTCTTTTCATTGTTGTGAATTAGCTCATATACATAGGTAAAATGACCTGGGAGGGTTTGTTGTTGTCGTCAGTCTATAAAAGTTAGTCACTTATGGAGCTTTTAACAGGCTTTAGAGTAATATTCCACTGTATTTACACAGATAGTGTGGCTGAAATACTTGCATCCTCCATTCTAGGTGCTCACCATATCCAAACATTGCCTCAGTTATATTTCTAACCATGCAGTTACACTGTTGTATCTAGACAGAAAGATTTGAGGAATAAGCCACAGATTTACTTTCTAGAAAACTTGACCTTCACTTTGAAATTTTTCTATAATGAAGGTACTTTATGGAGAATATTTAAGAATTATGAACTACCTTTTAAATAAACTCCGTTCTTTCTCTTGAGGTTTGTCTTTCACTTATTTTTCCATTTATTTGTGTATGAGGTTTTTTATTTGAAAAATATTCATGGCTCAGTCATATTGCAGGCATCATACTGCCACTGTTGAAAAGCTAGAGGAATGAAAACGTTAGAAATGGGGGTAGGTCTAGGAAGATGTCTTATGCGTTAAAGAATATGCATAGTCCCAGCACATAGACAGGGACCACAACTCTGGTTTACAGAAGGGGAAAATAACTCCAGTTTACAGCTGGAGCTGTGTTCTCTTTTCTTCTACAAGATGGAGCTGTGGTCACCTACTGTAAGCTGGAGCTATAGTTTCTTCTTGTGAATCTGGAGTTGCTTGAAGCTAAGGTCACCTTCAGTCAACCTGGATCTGTGGTCCCCTCCTGTGATCTGGAGCTGTGGTTTCCTTTCATGAACCTGGAGCTCTAATCTCTTCTTTTTTGATGGAGTGGTATTCCTATTGCTACCCTGTGAGCAGGAGCTGTGGTCCCACCCTGGAAGCTGGAGCAGTGGTCTGCTCTTGTGAATTGGAGTTGTGGTCTCCTTCTGTGAACCTCTGGCCCTAAACAGTAGATCCATATGATCTTATCCAAAGAATAGGGAGCATCATGGAATAGGGAGTGGAAAGACAGAGTCAGAGGCTAGAAAGAATTGCTATGAAATGCTATCTGTATATGATACAGCCATTGGAATATTGAATACACAGAAGATATAGCTAGCTGCACAAAAGAGACAAGAAAACAGAAAGAGAACTACTTGTGCAGAATAATGGGGTCATAAAGAGCGGAAGGAAATTAAGATATGATCAAAATATATTGTAATCATCTTTAAAAACAATATTTTAATGTAAACTATTTTATTTGCCTAAATTAATTATATAGAATAATGGGTTTCCTTGACTTTTGAATACACGAATATACACGCTTCCAAAATGTCAAATTGTTATTTCATTTTGTTTTGTTATATACATAAAGGCTTTCCCACCTGATAATACGGTACTTCTTGTTGTTTATTGCTTTCATGTTCTAATAGGAAGCATACAAATAGTCATTAACTGTAAAGTATGAGAAAGAGGAACCAGAGTGCTATCATCTGAGGAGTATGGAAACAGCAGCAGGTGTTGCCAGACTTTGGGACTTTTCTCCATTTTCTTAAAAATTAATTTTAAAATAGGGACAGATTTGGGAATAGAATCTGTGTTTCTTAAATCATTTATTTACTGCAGAGATTGACAAAATGTTTTCTCTTTCTGATGCCTAGTGTCACTGGAAACCTTCGAGATAGTTATGGGAAGATACTTTGGAAACTTAAGTGCTCTAGAAATGCAAGTAATTCCTATATAGTTCATTTCCCAGGCTGGAATGCATCCCATTACAGAATGAAAAACATTTTTTCTAGCAGGCAGATACCACAAATTAGGCATACCCACAGTCATCACTGAACTTGACAGCAAACAGAATATAGAAGTAGGACCTGCCATGAAAATATTGAGCCAAATTAATTATTAATTGGCAGGTATGTGAGAAATGTTTGATTTCATATTACTGGTGGGTATATCTCATGAATATCAAGGCAAAATGCCATCAGACTTCACTAAGATAGGAAGGCTATTGGTTATAGAAGAAAGATGCATATCAGTGGCTAAGAACTCAGACCCAAAAGAAATCAGGCAGCAGTGCAAAATTATACTATAATGTATATTTAACTATCCAAAAGTCACCGGGAAAGTTGAAGTTAAAAATATGAATGAGAGCCGGGCGTGGTGGTGCATGCCTTTAATCCTAGCACTCGGGAGGCAGAGGCAGGCGGATCTTTGTGAGTTCGAGGCCAGCCTGGTCTACAGAGTGAGTTCCAGGACAGCTGGGACTACAGGGAGACCCTGTATCGAAAACACCAAAAAAAATATGAATGAGGTAAGGACACATTCAAAATTTAGTGACATCGTCAAAGAAGTAAACAATAAACTGTACTGCATGAATTTTCTTATGTAACATCATATGTTTAAAACTGTACCAAAAATAACATTTATGGAAAAAGTATAACGTGATCCATATCATTCAACACTTACATTAAACATTAATCAGAGTACTAACAAAGGCATTTATGTAAGTCTAATGAAATACTGGCCTGGAGAAATCTGCACTGATATTTGTATGTTGTATTACAGTTGCTACTCTTTTACACTGTGAAAAGCAGAAGTTTCAACATAGTTCCTTGAACACTTTTTCATCTACATTAGATATTTAATTCAAGATAGAGCCTTCTTTGTCATTTTCTTTCAACATAAAACGATGGCTTTGAAGGGCCTTCATGTGCCTTTGCAACTATCTTAGGTAGTTTTCAATTGTAGATTTTAGAATAATTCCTAAAGTCATTTAATTATTTCCACTAAAGAAATTGATTTTTGAGTTAATTTTTTCTTTTTTAAAAAAATAATGTACTTTATTGAGATATGATTGACACAAAAAGTGCTGTATATATTTCATATATACAGCTTGATGAGTTTTGAGTAGTATATACCTAAGGAACCTGTCATTATTATTAAGGACATAACACATCTATCATTACCAAAAAGTTCTTCCCCAAATTTAAATTTTAATTCTTCCTTCTTTCCTTCCTTCCTTCCTTCCTTCCTTCCTTCCTTCCTTCCTTCCTTCCTTCCTTCCTTCCTGTCCTTCTTCTCTCCATGTGTCTTTTTATTTCTTTGATTCTTTCCTACCTTTCATTGCAAAAAAATTAAAATAATCATTTTCATTAAAGTTTTCCAAATTTCATACAATATATTTTGATTATATTTGGACTTCTCTTCCCTATATGTATCCCCCTTATAGCCTCCTGCCAGATTCCATGGACTCTGTCATATATATTAAGGCATATAAAGTAAAATTTGTAACCCCAAATGTCCTTCAGTGTGTGTCTATCCAATGGAGCCTGGTTAACCTATCTACTATCACATCCCTAAAAACACAGACTCAGAAAAACAAGCAAGGAGTGAATATACTCTCTCATTTGTGGATCTTAGCTCAAAATCCTTAGATATCAATATATATCCTATTGTAACTTCAGGAGCCAGGAAAATGGAAAGAAACTGTAGGGGTAAACAAGAAGAAGGAGCTAAAGAGAGGGGGATAGTAGGAGACATATTTTATCAAGGTGAAAAATAGGGAAAATAAGGGTACTTAAAGAGGAAAGGAAGGAGGGAAAATTTAAAGAAGAAGAGATAGGGCAGATTAATAATACTTCAATGGTATGAAAAACTGAAGGGAAATATATTAGTTTTAAAAACCTATTAAAATTAGACATATAATATAGATATATATATATTATAGGTACACACACACACACACACATATATATATATATATATATATATATAATATGTATACATACATATGTATATACATATATATGCACATATATAGCTGAAGGATATATAACAAAAAGCTCAGTCCCAGGCCAGAGAAAACCTCCCTTTGAGTTATTGGTCAGGATTGCCCAGGAGACTAACAGAATAATCGAGGATATTGCCACAGCCCTTGATCGCCTCTGAGAACCTGAAGGTAAGAATATGTCATTGAAGTCTGGCCACAATTTGGACACAGGACTTGGAGCAATCAAGCTGATTGGAACTGACTTGGAAGCCTCTCCCTAAAGACTAGCTTTCACGGTATGAATATACTATGCAGGCTGCCAAAGGAGAAAACCAATGAATTGTCCTTCCCAGCAGTAAAGTATGAGTAAATCCAGTAAGCTATATCTGTTCCTGCAATAGTGGCCCTCTTAACTTGGGAATAATCAATAGCTCTCTAATTAATCTTGAGGCCTGCTCACTAGGAGGGAACATGTGTGGTACTGTAAACATAGCAAAATACACATGGCTGGAGAGGTGATGCTAGAGGAAAAACCCATTCTTATCACATCTGTACACCAATATAATTTTTAGTGTATTGTCATTAAGTATTCTTATATTTACAGGCAAGAGTAACTTCACCACTCATCAGAAAAGCCCCTTTTTTAACACTTTATTGATGTTTTTTGTATTTCGGACATCATTTTTTTCAGTTCAATTTAGACATATTCCCCTTTCCTTTCCCCCAAACCCACCCCAGATCATGCATTCTGCCATACATGTCCTGCATCTTTCAGTGTTTTTTTATTTTTAAATTTTCTTTTATTATTTTTGTTTTCTGTATTTCAGACATTATTTTTCAATTCAGTTCAGGCATATTCCCCCTTCCCTTCCCCCCACCTCACCCTATCCAGATCATGCGTTCTGCCATAAATATCCTGCATCTTTCTCTCAGTCTTTTTTTTTATGCTTGGGAATTCACATTTTCCTCCATTAGTTTTATATTACTCTAAAATATAGATACATACTCTCCACCCATATACATTAATTACAGAGTTTGAAAATAACTGGTGGGTGGATTCTAGAGCCCATTGAGAGAGATTCACATTATAACAACATAGCTGCTTTCAGATAAACAGAAATATAATGATAATGTTATTCATCTTACCTTTCATCTGTGGGATTTGGTGTTAGTATATACATATGAGGGAAACCATTCTTTGTTTTTCTTTCTGGGACTGTGTTAGTACACTCAGCATAATGGCTTAGAGCTCCGTCCATTTACCTGCAAAGTTCATAATGCCATCTTTCTTTACCACTGAATAGTACTCCATTGTGTAGATATACCATATTTTTGTCATCCACTTGTCTGATGAGGGACATTTGGATTGGTTCCAGCTCTTCACTATTGTGAAAAGAGCTGCAATAAATGTGGATGTGCATGTATCTTTGCTTTAAGATGAGTATTTGGGGTATATGCCCAGGAGTGTTATGACTGGGTCAGGTGGTAGGCTCATTCTGAGTCTTTTAAGGGTTCTCCACACCGCTTTCCATAGTGGTTTTACAAGTTTATAATCCCTCCAGCAATGGATGAATGTTCCCTTTTCCCCACAACCTATCCAGCATCTGTTTACTTTGGTTTTCTTGATCTTAGCTAGCTGTATTGGAGTGAGATGATATCTGAGAGTGATTTTAATTTGCATTTCCTTAATTATTAATTATGTTGAACACTTTTTAAGATGTTTCTCAGCCATCTTTAATTCCTCACTGGTGAAGTTTCTGTTCAGCTCTTTACTCCATCTTTTGATTAGGTCATTTGTCTTCTTCTTTGTTTTTTGAATAGTTTATATATTCTAGATGTTAATGCTTGTCTGCTGCTTTCTAAGCCTATGTCTTGTAGGTTGTTGCCAACTTTTTCTTCTATCACCTTCAGGGTTTCAGGTTTCATATTGAGATATTTGATGCACTTGGAGTCGATTTTTATACAGAGTGAGAGGTAGGGGTTTAATTTTGTTCTTCTACAAATGATGACCCAATTTTGACAACACCTTCCTCCATTGAGTGTTTTTTACCCCTTTGTCAAATATGAGGTGGCTGAAATTCTATGAGCTCAAGTTTGGATCTTCAATTTTGTTCAATGTGTCTGGATTGTGCCAGTACCAGACTGTCTTTATGACTATGGCCCTGTAATATAGTTTGAAGTCTGGTAGGGCAATCCCCCCTGTATTGCATTTTTCACTCAGGGTTGCTTTAGCTAGTCAAGGTCTTTTGTTTTTCCATATGAATTTAAGGATTTTTTTTTCCAAGTCTGTGAAGAAGCTCATAGGGATTTTGATTGGGATTGCGTTGAATCTTTATTTCTTCCCTGATCAATTTGTTGTTCAGGATTGTGTTGTTTAGTCTCCATTTGTTCTTATAGCTATTTGGACTTATTCTAGTGTTCATATTGAGCCTTATTGCACTGCGGTCTGATAGAATGCATGGTATTATTTCAATACTTTTGTATTTGTTGAGATTTCTCCTGTGTCCCAGTATATGGTCGATTTTGGAGAATGTTCCATGAGGTGGTGAGTAGAAAGTATATTCTCTGCTATTTGGGTGGAATATTCTGTAAATGTCTGTAAGGTCCATTTGGTGTATTGTATTGTTCAGTTCGGATGTCTCTCTGTTTATTTTTTGTCCTGTTGATCTATCCAAGGGGCTCAATGGAGTATTGAAGTCCCCCACTCTTAGTGTATTAGGATTAATCTGTGTCTTGAGGTCCTGCAGAGTTGTATTTATAAAGTTAGGTACACCAGAATTTGGTGCATAGATATTTAGGATTGTGAAGTCTTCATGCTTCATTGTTCCTTTGACAAGGATGTAATGGCCCTCCTTGTCTCTTCTGATTAATTTTATTTTGAGATCTATTTTGTCTGATATTAGAATATCCACTCCAGCTTGTTTCTTGGTAATATTTGCTTGGAATATTTTTTCCATCCTTTCACTCTAAGGTGGTGTCTGTCCTTGAGGGTGAGATGGGTTTCTTGTAGACAGCATATAGAAGGGTTCGGTTTCCAATTCTCCCAGTCTATGCCTTTTGATTGAGGAGTTTAGACCATTAGTGTTTAAGGATATTATTGAGAGATGTGTGTTGCTTCCGTTCAGTTTATTTTTTGTTTGCATTCTTGGTCTAGGTTTATATGTACTCTGTTATGATTTTGTTGCTTTCTCTCTTTAATTGCTTAGGAATAGTTGCTTCTTTCCTCTGTTCTTTGGATTGCTTCAAGGATTTTCTGAAGTGTTGGTTTCTTAGGCATGTATGCTTTCATCTTGTTCATGTCATGAAAGATTCTTCTTTCTCCTTCAACTATAATTGATATTTTTGTTGGGTATAGTAATCTGGGTTGGCATCTAAATTTGTTTAGTACTGGGAATACTTTGGTCCACATTCTTCTAGCTTTTATAGTTTGCACTGAGAAGTGAGCTGTGTTTCTGATGGGTTTCCTCTGACATGTAACGTATTGTTTTTCTCTTGTGGCTTTCAGTATTTTGTCTTTGTTTTGAGCATCTAGTGTTTTCACAATGATATGGTGTGGGAAGTTTCTTTTCTGGTCCTATCTACTTGGTGTTCTATGTGCTTCTTGTATTTGTATGGAATTGTCTTTTTTTCAGTTTGGGGAAATTTTCTTCTACTTTTCTGTTGAAGATCTGGTCAATAGTGTTCTCTTGGGATTCTTCTTCTTCCTCTATTCCTATGATGCCTAGGTTTGGTCTTTTCATAGTGTCCCACATTTCCTGGTTGTTCCACTCTTGTTTTTTTTTTAATTTTTCATAATCTTTACTTGAGCTTTCTAGTTGCTCTGTATTATCCTGCAGGTCTGATATTCTTTTTTTCTGCTTCTTCCATTCTGCTTCTGAGGCTTTTTCCCATCCTTTCCTGGTGGTTGGATGGATGTTCAATATCCTTTTTCATTTCATCCTGTGATTTGTTTAGATTTTCTACTTCCCTCTGGAGCCTGTCATTCTCATCTTGTAGCTCTTTGGCTTGTTCGTCATTTTCTTTGTTCATTTTGGCTTGGGAACTTTTCAGTGTTTCCACTTCCTTCCAGAGTTTGTCATTTTCTCCCACTAGGTCCTTTTGGAGATTTTCAGTCTCTCCCCTTATTTCTTCCCACCATTTGTCATTATCTTCCTCTAGGTCCTTCAGTTTTTCACTCTCTTCCCTTTGTTCTCTAATTTCTTTGAATATGTCTAAGTTGATCTTCTAAGGTAGGTGTCTTGGATTCTTTCCTCAGAGATCTCATTGTAGGTATTTTCTGTAGGGTTGGTAGAGTTCTATGTGGATTTATTATGAGCTTTTCCCATGTTGTTTTTTCTTTGTGTCTTTGGCATGTGGATTTGTCTGTTTATTTGTTTCTTTGAATTTTGGCACCTCAAAGTTGGCTTCACAGACTATAATCACCAATGCCTTACATGTTAGGTCCTCTGCACCAGAGCTCCACCAGGATGGGGGGGCTGGTTTGGGTTGCTACTTTGACCCACACGCCAGTAGGCCCACAAAGGTCAAGGCAGGTCCATTTTGCTTCACCTGTACCTCACTGACTCTGAGTGGCTGTCTGGAGTCAGAGCTGGGACTTCCTGGGGCAGTCTCTCAGTCTTTTTAAAGATTTTCTCTGTAAAGTTTTATTGCTTTGGGCAGAATTTAACTATATTATTCTGATCTTTGACCCACTCCTTATGTTGTTTTGGTTCCCTGCCAAACGTATTGCTCCAAAATATGGCTATATAAATGTCAAATATGTACCAGAATTATGTCCTCCAGGAATAAACTATATGTCAACTCTGATATACAGTTGCTTTCAGATAGAAAGAAATATAACAATAACGCTGTTCATCTTGCCTTTCAATTGTTACTTCACCTAGCATAATGGCTGCAAGTTCCATCTATTTACTTGCAATGTTCATAATGTCATCTTTCTTTACTATTGCATAGAACTCCATTGTGTAGATGTACCACATTTTTGTTATCTACAGGTCAGTTGAGGGATATTTGTATTGGTTCCAGCTTCTTGCTATTGTGAAGAGGGCTGCAATAAACTTAGATGTGCAAGTATGTTTGCAGGAGAATGAGTCTTGTGGGTATATGACCAGGAGTGGTATGGCTGGATCATGTGGTAGGGTCATTTTGAGTTTTTTTAGGGTTCTCCACACTGCTGTCCAAAGTGGTTGTATGAGTTTAGATTCCCACCAGCAGTGGATGCGAGTTCCCCTTTCTCCACAACCTCTCCAGCATTTGGTCTCTTTTGTTTTCTTGAACTTAGCCCTTCTTATCAGAATGAGATGATAATTTAGAGTGGTTTTCATTTGTATTTCCTTAATTATTAATGATGTTGAATACTTTTTGAGATGTTTTTCAGCTATCTTTACTTCCTCACTGGTGAAGTCTCTGTTCAGCTCTTTATCTTTTGGGTGAGTCATTCATTTTCTAACTTTTTTGTTTTTTGAGGAGTTTATATATTATGGATGTTAATGCTCTGTCAGATGTATCACTGGTGAAGGTTTCCTCCCACACTGTGGATTTTCTCTTCACTTCTCTGATTGTTTCTTTCACTGTACAGAAGCTTTTGAGTTTGATGAGGTCCTACTTGTCAACTGTCCACCTTATTTCCTGCCCAGGTGGAAATATCTTTCCCTACACCTATGTCTTTTTGGTTACTGGAAGTAACCTTGTAGGTTAATGGAAGTAAAGCTGGAAAGTCTTTCCCTTTGCTTATGTCTTCTAGGTTAATGCCAGCCTTTTCTCCTATCATCTTCAGAGTTTCGGGTTTCACATTGAGGTCTTTGATCCATTTGGAGCTGATTTTTGTATGGGTGAGAGGTAGGGGTTTAATGTTGTTCTTCTATATATGGCGATCCAGTTTTGCCAGCACCATTTGCTGAAGATGCTATCTTTCCTCCATTGAGCTTTCTTGGCCCCTTTGTCAAATATGAGGTGGCTGAAACTGTATGAGCTCAAGTTTGGATCTTCAATTTTATTCCTTTGGTCAACTGGTTTGTTTTTTTGCCAGTACCAGGCTGTGGTTGTGACTATCGCCTCGTAATATAGCTTGAAGACTGTTAAGGTGATCCTCCTTGTATTGCATTTTTCACTCAGGATTGCTTTAGTTATTCAGGCTCTTTTGCTTTTCCATATGAATTTAAGGATTTTTTTTCCTAGTCTGTGAAGAAACTCGTGGAGATTTTAATTAAGATATCATCAAATCTGTATATTAATTTGGCTAGAACGGACATTTTTACTATGTTAATTTTTCCAATCCATGAGTATGGGAAGTTTATCCATCTTTTGATGTTTTCTTCAATCTCCTACTTCAGGGGTTTAAGGTGTTTTTTGTAGAGATCTTTGGTGTCTTTGATTAGTTTGCCCCAGGTATTTTATTTTATTTTATTTTATTTTATTTTATTTTATTTTATTTTATTTTTGAGGCTATTGTGAGTTGGGAAGGTCTCCGCATATTCCTTCTTCAATTTCTTGTTGTTGGTATAAAGAAAGGCTACTGATTTTTCTAGATTAATCTTGTACCCTGCCACTTTACTGAAACTCTTAATTGTTTCTGGGAGTTTTCTGGTGGAGGTATTAGCATCCCTCAGGTAAACTATCATATTGTCTGCAAAAAGGGATAGTTTAATTTCCTCTTTTCTGATTAGTACTCCTTTAATTTCCTTCTCTGGTCTCATTGCCCTAGCAAGGATTTCAAACACTATGTTGAAGAGGGGTGGTAATAGGGGGTAGCCATGCTGGGTTCCTTACAAAAGGGGAATGGTTCTATTTCTTTGGTCTCTGGAATGCCAGACAGTGTTACCAAAGGCCACTAAACCAATAGAGCAAATATAGGTCTCCTTGAGTCAAGCAAGACTCCTCCGTCAACACCAGCTACACCTCACCTGCCTGGAAATACTGTGCAGCAGTGGCAGCCATATGTCTGTATATCCCAAATCTAATTGGCTGTTAGCTCTCTCCTTGGAGGAATGACCCATGGCTGATGCCACAAGCTTACATCCTCTAATGGTTAGGAGATGTTATAAATCACAGGAAGACCCTGTCATACTTAACAGAATAAAATGTAATTCATGGATTAACATACCATCCAAACATCTGTGTCTATACCAAAGTAACCTACCATAACAATTAGTACTGTTTAAATACCTATATATCTAATTGCATGTGCTTCATTAGTAGGATCGAAAGGTTATGCCTGGACCAGCTGTCATCCCATGAAAGAAAACAGCCGGAATTGACTAGAGACCAAGACAACAGCTCCAGAGAAAGTAGACTGTTTTGCTTCTCATCCACCTGTGCCCCTTTTCTAAGCCTAGGGAACAATCTGTGGAAGAGGGAGCATGGTAGAATGTAAGGGCTGCGATTGGGGTGAATGGTGAAACTACAACAATATAGACTGGACACTCATTTGATCAACTTGATTGAACATACAAGCCCCCCCTGCTGGATGGTGGGAACCATGAGCTGTGTGGGTTTGGGCACAACTGCTTGCAAATTGATTTTACATGAAGGATGCTTGTACTCACAAATTATCACTTATTGTTAAAAAAATGAAAACAAAATAAAACAAAATAAAAAAACAGAGAAAGATGCAGAAAAGTTACGGCAGAATGCATGATCTGGGATGGGTAGGGGAGGGGTGGGGGGAAGGGAAATGGATATATGCCTGAACTGAATTGGAAAATGATGTACGAAATACACAAAGCATCAATAAAAAAAAAAGAATAAAAGAAGGAATAGTTCTATTTTTTTTCCATTTAGGATGATGTTGGCTGTGGGTTTGTTACATATGGCTTTGATTACATTGAGGAATGTTCCCTCCAGTCCAATTGTCTCTAGAACTTTAAACATGAAGTGTTATTGGATTTTGTCAAAGGTTTTCTCTGCATCAGTTGAGATGTTTGTGTGATTTTTGTCTTTTAGTCCATTTATTTTTTTATGATATTTATTGATTTATGTATGTTGAACCATCCCTGCATCTCTGGTATGAATCCAACTTGGTCATGATCTTTTTGATGTGGGTCTGTAGGCGATTTGCATGTATTTTGTTTAAAATTTTTGCATCCGTGTTAATTAATGAGATAGATCTATAGTTTTCTTTTTTGGTTGTATCTTTGCCTGGTTTTGGTATTACAGCAATGCTGGTTTCATAGAAGGAATTTAGAAGATTTCCCTCTCCTTGTATCCTTCTGAACAGTTTGAGTAGAATGGCTGTAATTCTTCTTTAAATATTCTATAGAATTGTGCCATGTAACCATCTAGGCCTGGGCTTTTTTAGTTAGGAGGTTTTTTTTATTACATCTTCAATTTCCTCAAATGTTATGGGTCTGTTTAAACTGTCAATTTCTTCTTGGTTAAGCTTTGTTGGTTCCCAGGTCAGCTATTCATCCATTTCTCTTAGGTTTTCAAACTTAATAGAGAATATGTTTTGAAGTATTCTCATATGATTGTCTGCATCTTTTCTATCTGTTGTGATGTTTCCCTTTTCATCACGAATACTATTAATTTAGAGTTGCTTTTTCTTTCTTTTGGCTAACTGGGCTAGAGGTCTGTCTATCTTGTTTATCTTTTCAAAGAACCATCTTTTGGATTCATTGATTTTTTGGTATTGTTTTCTTTGTTTCTATTTCATTGATTTCTGCTCTGATTTTTGTTATTTCTTCCTGTCTGTTGGGTTTCAGGTGCTTTTTTTCTCTCCCAAGTGTTTTTAGCTGTAGTGTTAGATCATTTATTTGTTCCCTTCCTGTTTTGTTTTTTTAATGTGGGCACTTAGGGCTATACGTTTCCCTCTTAGGACTGATTTTAAAGTATCCCACAGGTTTTGTTGTGTTGTATTGCCTTTTTCGTTTAGTTCCATGAACACTTAAAGTTCATTCTTTATTTCTTCCCTGACCCATTCATTATTCAGGATTGTGTTGTTTATTCTCCATGTACTCTTGTAGCTAGTCAGGCTTATTCTGGTGGTAATATTGAGCTTTATTACACTGTGGTCTGATAGAATGCATGAAATTATTTCAATGATTTTGTATTTGTAGAGGTGTTTTCTGTGTCCCAGTATGTGATAGATTTTGGAGAATGATCTATGGGGGTGCTGAGTGGAAAGTATCTTCTCTGGTCTTTGGGTGGAATATTTGGTAGACATATGTGAGGTCCATTTGGTGTATTGTATTATTCAGTTCAGATGTCTCTCTGATTATTCTTTGTCCAGTTGACCTATCTAGTAGGCTCAGGGGATATTGAAATCCCCCACTATTAGCGTGCTGGGATGAATCTGTGTCTTGAGGTCTTGCAGAGTTGTGTTTATGAAGTTTGGTTCGCTGGGGTTTGCTGCATATATATTTATGATTGTGAAATTTTGATGGTGCATTCAATTGTTCCTTTGGTAAGTATGTAGTGGGCATCTTTGTCTCTTGTGATTAGTTTAACTTTGAAGTCTAATTTCTTTGATATTAGAATAACAACTCCTGCTTGCTTTTTTTGTACCATTTGCTTGAAATATTTTTCCATCATTTCACTTTGAATCAATATTTGTCCTTGAGGGTGAGATGGGTTTCTTATAGACAACATACAGATGTATTCTGTTTCCTAATCCATTCTCCCAGTTTATATCTTTTCGTTGGGGAGTTTAGACCATTGCTGTTTAATATTATTATTGAAAGATGTTGCTTTCTTTCAACTTATTCTTTGTTTGCACTCTTGGTCTAGGTTTGTATTTATGCTGTCATGCTTTAATTAGTTTCTCTCTTTAGTTGCTTGGGGATAGTTGCTCCTTTCCTCTGTTCTTTGAATTGCTTTGAGTATTTTCTGAAGTACTTGTTTTCTTGACATATATTCCTTCATTTTCTTTATGTCATGAAATATTTTTCTTCCTTCAACTATAATTGACATTATTGCTAGGTATAGTAATATGGGTCGGCATCTAAAGTCATTTAGCTCTGGGAATATTTTGGTCCATGTTCTTCTGGCCTTCATTGTTTGCACTGAGAAGTCTGCTGTAATTCTGATGGGTTTCCCTTTATATGTAATTTGTTGTTTTTCTCTTGTGGCTCTCAGTATTTTGTTTTTGTTTTGAGCAACCTGCGTTTTAACTATGATATGGCATGGGGACCTTCTTTTCTGGTCTTGTCTATTTGGTGTTCTATGTGCTTTTTGTATTTGTATAGGTTTGTCTTTTTTCAGTTTGGAAAAATTTCTTCTATTATCCTTTTGAAAATCTGATCAATACTGATTTCATGGGATTCTTTTCCTTCCTTTGTCCCTATGATTTGTAGATTTGGTCTTTTCATAGTATCCCACATCTCCTGATTGTTTCAATCTTTTTTTTTTATTTTTTCATAATCATCACTTGAGCATTTTAGTTGTTCTGTGTTATCCTCTAGGTCTGATATTCTATTTACTGCTTCATCCATTCTGCTTCTGGGGCTTTCTCCCATCTTTTCTGTTGATTGGATGAATGTTCCATTTCCTTTTTCATTTCTTCCTGTGATTTCTTTAGTATTTCCACTTTTTTTTGGAGCTCGTCATTCTCTAAGTGTAGCTCCTTGCTTCACTGATCTGTTTCTTTGTTCATTTCAGTCTGGGATCTTTTCAGTGTTTCTACTTCCTTCCAGAGTTTGTTATTCTGTCACTCTCAGAGCCTGTGTTTCTCTTCCTCTAGTTCTTTTCCAAATTTGTCATTCTCCCCCTCTAGTTCTTTCCACAATTTATCATTCTTCCCTTCTAGATCCTTCCTGAGTTTTTCATTTTCTCCCCTCACTTCTCTAATTTGTTCTCTATATTCTTTGATTTCTTTGAATATGTCTATGACTGTTCTTCTCAGGTCCATGTCTTGGATTCCTTCCAGAGAATCTCGTTGTAGGGATATTCAGTGTGGATTTATCATGGGCTTTCCTCATGTTGTTATTGTTTTCGTTGTGGCTTTGGCATGTGGATTTATTTTTTGTTTTGATTCTGGTGCTAGTCTCCAATGTTATTATGGAGGATTGGTTGGTCACTCACTGTGCTAACTGCTGTTCAGTTTGTCTACATTGGCTGTGCAACCTTGAATCACTAACACTGCTCCCACTGTATTTTCTGCTACCATAACTCCACCACCTTACTGGATTCTCTGCACCACTACTACGTGGGGCAAGGGCAGGATGGGGGGAGGCATTTGCTCCTTTGGCCCACCGGCCCCCTGAGCATCAGCTGGGCTCCTGTCAGACTGGCTTAGAGTGGCTGGGTAACTCTGCTCATGCCAATCACGTGGGAGGCAGGTCTTGGCATCCTGCCTGGTCCCTGAGGCACGCCTCTGATGCTGGTATGGGGGTTCCATGATTTCCAGGACCATCTGAGCATCTACTGGGCTCTTGGCTGGCTCAAAAAGGCATCTTTTTTCAACAGATGGGGACTACTAAAAAGTTCTACAATTGGCCAATCAAAGAGAATGAGTGTCTGTGAGATACCCATCCTAAGGTGTAACATCCATAATGCAACTTTTTTTTTAACATTTTTTTTATTGATGCTTTGTGCATTTCATACATCATTTTCCAATTCAGTTCAGGTATATCTCCCCTTCCCTTCCCCCCCACTCCCACCCCAACCAAGATCATGCATTCTGCCATGACCGTCCTGCATATCTCTCTCAGTTTTTTTTTCCATTTTTTAGCTATAAGTGATAATCCATGTGTACAAGCATCCTTCATGTAAAACCAATTTGCCGGCTGTTGTGCCCAAACCCCCACAGCCCCACCTTCCAGCGTGTGGTGAGGGGTTGTATGTTCAATCAGGTTAATCAAATGAGGGTCCAGACTATATTGCTGTAGTTTCACCCTTCACCCAA
>VZQC01002364.1:692250-741653 GCA_009823505.1 Rhizomys pruinosus | reverse complement strand
AGTTTACATTCCCACCAGCAGTGGATGAGTGTTCCCCTTTCCCCACAACCTCTCCAGCACTTGGTATCATTTGTTTTCTTGATCCTAGCCAGTCTTATTGGAGTAAGATGATATCTTAAAGTGGTTTTGATTTGCATTTCCTTAATGATTAGTGATGTTGAACACTTCTTAAGGTGTTTCTCAGACATCTCTAATTCCTCACTTGTGAAGTCTCTGTTCAATTCTTTGCTCCATCTATTGAGTGGGTCATTTGTTTTCTTTTTTCTTTGTTTTTTGAGTAGTTTATATATTCTGGAAATCAATGCTTTGTCAGATGTATCTCTAATGAAGGTTTCCTCCCACTCTGTGGGATTTCTCTTCACTTCCTTGATTGTTTCTTTTGATGTACAGAAGCTTTTGAGTATAATGAGGTCCCATTTGTCAATTGTCAACCTTAATTCTTGCACAGCTGCTGTCTGATCTTTTCCTACGCCTATGTCTTGTAGTCTGCTGCCAACCTTTTTCTTCTCTCACCTTCAGAGTTTGGGGTTTCACGTTGAGGTCTTTGATCCACCTGGAGTTCACTTTTGTACAGGGCGAGAGGTAAGGGTTTAATTTCATTCTTCTACAAGTGGTGATCCCGTTTTGCCAACACCACTTGCTGAAGATGCTGTCTTTACTCCATTGTGGCTTCTTGGCCCCCTTGTCAAATATAAGGTGACTGAAATTGTATGTGCTCAGATTTGGATCTTCGGTTTTGTTCCAATGGTCAACAGGTCTGTTTTTGTGCCAGTACCAGGCTGTTTTTATGACTATAGACCTGTAGTATAGTTTTAAGTCTGGTATAGAGATCCCCCATGTGTACCTCTTTTCACTCAGGGTTGTTTTGGCTATTTGGGGTCTTTTGTTTTTCCAAATGAATTTAAGAACTTTTGTTTCCAAGCCTGTGAAGAAACTCTTGGGGATTTTTATTGGAGTTGCGTTAAATCTATACAAGAGTTTCGATAAAATGGACATTTTTACAATGTTAATTTTCCCGATCCATGAGCATGGGTTTTTCCATCTTCTGATGTCTTGTTCAATTTCTTTCTTTAAAGGTTTAAAATTTTTGTTGTAGAGATCTTTGGTGTCTTTGGTTAAGTTTGTTCCTAGGTATTTTATTGTTTTTGAGGCTATTGTAAATGGAAAAGTCTCTTTGAATTCTTTCTCCAGTTGCTTGTTCTTAGTGTAAAGAAAGGCCATTGATTTTTTAAAGGTTAATTTTGAATTTCACACAATATATTTTGTTTATATTCTGAATCCCTTCTTCTCCATTCCCTTCTAACAACCCATAACCCCTCAAATTCATATTATCTATTATTATTTGTATTTTTCTTAACTCTTTTTATGAGGGGGGTGCTAGAGATATGGCTCATCAATTAAGAGCACTGGCTCCTATTGCAGAGGACCCAGGTTCGATTCCCGGGACCCACATGGTGGCTAACAAATGCCTGTAACTTCAGTTCCAAGGGAATCCAGCACTCTCTTCTGACATTGTGGGCATTCCATGTCAAAAGCAGACTTACATCCATGTAGGCAATATACTCATATACAAAAAATAAAAAAATAATAAAATATTTTTAAAAATTTGACTGAATGCAGGTGAATTTCTTATAATAAATCTTGATCATATTTTGACCCTCTCACTTATCCACAATCACTCCCTTCATCCCCTCACCAGAATTCATACATACTGCCATATATGTTAAGGCTTATCTAGCTGTATGTATGTTCCCAAATGTTCTTCAATACAAGACCATCCACTGGAGCCTTGTCCAACTATTTAAAGTCATTCCCATTAAGCAAATGGTTGTCCATAGTTCCTCAGCTAAGTTTGGGTGTTCTCATGCATTTTTCTAGCTCTATACTGAGTTTTTGTCTGGTTTGATCTTGCATGAGTCTTATACATGCTGTCATCATTTCTGTAAGTTCATATTAACAAATTCCTGGCCTCCTAGAAAACTGTGTTTCCTTGAGGTCATCTATCACCTCTGGCTCTTCCAGTCTTTCCTCTCAATGTTCCACAATGGTCCCTGAGAATTGAGTAACAAAGGTTAGATATAGGTGTCCTTCCAAGTGACAAGTACCCTGTGATCTTATTCTCTGTACTTTGGCCTGTGGTAGCTTTCTGTGTTAATCACCATATGTCGCATGAAGAAGCTTTGCTGTTGAGAGTTTAGAGATACATTAATATTCTGTCTGCCCCTTGTTTCTGCTATGTTATCTAAATCTTAGGTACAGAGGTTGCATTGTTACAGGAGTCACTTTGGGATATGTGTCTCACACACACTTATTCCCTCCATTTGACTGGTTGTAGAACTCTTTAGTATTCTCCATCTGTTGCAAAACAAAGCTTTTTTGATAGTTGGTGAAAGGTATGCATGACTGCATAAAAGAGTATGTGCTTTGAATAATAAAAAATTATATCGTGCCCGCAGAAGACCCAGCTGAGACTCCACACAGGTGCCCAGAGTCAATGAGGTGCCAGTGAGGCAAGGCGGACTCTCCTTGACCCTTGGCGGGGTCACCACCCACCCAAGGAAGTCCCAGCTTGGTCTACCTAGAGCCGCCTGGAGTCAGTGAGGTGCTGGCGAGGCAAGGTGGACCCACTTTGACCATTGGGGTCTGATCACCAGCCACCTGAAGTCCCAGCTTGGATTACAGAGAGCCACATGGAGTCAGTGAGGAGCCAGTGAGGCAAGGTGGACATGCCTTGATCATTTGGAGACTCCCCACCTGTGCCTGGAAGCCCAGCTCTCAATCCAGACAGTGGCCAGGAGTCACTGAGGTGCTGGCGAGGCAAGGTGGACCTGCCTTGACCCTTGTGGGTTCCAGACTCCAGACAGGAGCCTGGAGTCAGTGAGGTGCCGGTGAGGCAAGGCAGACCTGCCTTGACCCTTGGGGACCTACTGGTGTGTGGTCCAAAGTAGCAACACAAACCAGCCCCCCTCTCCCCCATCCTGGTGAAGCTCCAGTACAGAGGACCTAACAGGTGGAGCATTGGTGATTATAGTCTGTGCAGCCAACTTTGAAGTGCCAGAATTCAAAGAAACAAACAAACAGACAAATCCACATGTCAAGACACAAAGAAAAAGCAACATGGGAAAAGCTCATAATAAATCCACATAGAACTCTACCATCCCTACAGAAGATCCCTACAATGAGATCTCCAAAGAAAGAAGCCAAGACACCTACCTTAGAAGATCAACTGTAGACATATTCAAAGAAATTAGAGAACTAAGGGAAGAAAATGAAAAACTCAAGATGTACCTAGAGGGAGATAATGACAAATGGTAGAAAGAACAAAGGGGAAAGATTGAAAATCTCAAGAAGGACCTATAGGGAGAAAATGACGAACCCTGAAAGGAAGTGGAAACACTGAAAAAAACCCCAAGCCAAAAAGAAAAAAAGAAAATGACCAACAAACCAAGGAGCTACAAGATGAGAATGACAGGCTCCAGAGGGAAGTGGAAAATCTAAACAAATCAAAGGATGAAATGAAAAAGGATATTGAAAATCCATCCAACCACCAGGAAAGGACGGGAAAAAGCCTCAGAAGTAGAACGGAAGAAGCAGCAAAAAGAATATCAGACCTGCAGGATAACACAGAGCAACTAGAATGCTCAAGTAAAGCTTATGAAAAATTAAAAAAAATATAAAAGTGGAACAACCAAGAAATGTGGGACACTATGAAAAGACCAAACCTCCACATCATAGGGATAGAGGAAGGAGAAGAATTCCAACATAACACTTTTGGCCAGATCTTCAACAGGATAACAGAAGAAAATTTCCCCAAATTGAAAAAAGACAAACCGGTACAAATACAAGACTCACATAGAACACCAAATAGATAGGACCAGAAAAGAAATTTGCCATATAATTGTTAAAACACTAGATGCTCAAAACAAAAACAAAATATTGAAAACCACAAGAGAAAAGCAACAAGTTACATATAAGGGGAAACCCATCAGAATCACAGCTGACTTCTCAGTGCATACTACAAAAGCCAGAAGAATGTAAACCAAAGTATTCCCAGTGCTAAACAGCATTAGATGCCAACCCAGACTACTATACCCAGCAAAAATGTCAATTATAGTTGGAGAAAGAAATATCTTTCACGATATGAACAAGATGAAAGAATACATGTCTAAGAAACCAACACTTCAGAAAATCCCTGAAGCAATCCAAAGAACAGAGGAAAGAGGCAACTATCCCTAAGTAATTAAAGAGAGAAACCAACAAAAGCATAACAGTAAATACAAACCTAGACCAAGAATGCAAACAAAAAATAAGGTTAAAGGAAGTAACACACCTCTCTCAATAATAACTTTAAATACGTAATGGTGTAAACTCTCCAATCAAAAGACATAGACTGGGAGAATGGATTAAAGAAAACTGAATCCTTCTATATGCTGTCTACAAGAAACCCATCTCACCCTCAAGGACAGATACCACCTTAGAGTGAAAAGATGGAAAAAAAATATTCCAAGCAAATGACACCAAGAAACAAGTTGGAATGGTTATTCTAATATCATACAAAATAGATCTCAAAGTAAAATTAATCAGAAGAGACAAAGAGGGTCATTGCATCCTTGTCAAAGGAACAATTAAAAGACTTCACAATCTAAACGTCTATATGCAACAAACTCTGGTGCACCTAACTTTATAAACACTACTCTGCAGGACCTCAAGACACAGATTAATCCTAACACACTAATAGTGGGGGACTACAATACCCCACTGAGCCCCTTGGATAGATCAACAGTATACAATATAAACAGAGAGACATCAGAACTGAACAATATAATACACCAAATGGACCTCACAGACATCTACAGAATATTGCACCCAAACACAAGAGAATATACTTTCTACTCAGTATCTCATGGAACATTTTCCAAAATCAACCACATACTGGGGCACAAAAGAAACCTCAACAGGCCGGGCATGGTGGCACACCTGTTTACGCCTAGCACTCAGGAGGCAGTGGCAGGCAGATTTCTGTGAGTTCAAGGCCAGCCTGGTCTACAGAGTGAGCTCCAGGCCAGCTGGGACTTAAAGGGAGACCCTGTCTCGAGAATACCAAAAAGGAAAAAAAACAAAAAACAAAAAACCTCAATACAAAAGGATTGAAATTATTTCATGCATTCTATGAGACAACAGTGGAATATAGCTCAATATGAACACCAGAATAAGCCCAACTAGATACAAGAACACATGGAGACTAAACAACACAATCCTGAATAATGAATGGGTCAGGGAAGAAATAAAGAGTGAAATAAAAGTATTCATGGAACTGAATGAAAAAGACAATACAACACAACAAAACCTGTGGGATACTTTAAAAGCAGTCTTGAGAGGGAAATTTATAGCCCTAAAGTGCCCACATTAAAAAAACAAACAAACCAAAAAAAAAAAACAGAAAGGGAACAAATAAATGATCTAAGACTGCAGCTAAAAACACTTGAAAGACAACAACAAATGAACCCTAAACCCAACAGACAGGAAGACATAACAAAAATCAGAGCAGAAATCAATGAAATAGAAACAAAGAAAGCAATACATAAAATCAAGGAATCCAAAAGCTGGTTCTTTGAAAAAATACATAAAATAGACAGAACTTTATCCCAGTTAACCAAAAAAACAAAGAGAAAGAGAAAGAGAGAGAGAGAGAGAGAGAGAGAGAGAGAGAGAGAGAGAGAGAGAGAGAACAACTACAAATCAACAGTATTTGTGATGAAAGGGGAAACATCACAACAGACAAAGCAAAGACCCAGACAATCATATGGGAATACTTCAAAAATCTACACTCCACTACATTTGAAAACCTAAGAGAAATGGATGAATATTTGAAATCCTGGGAACCAACAAAGCTTAACCAAGAAGAGATTGACACTTTAAACAGACCCATAACATTTGAGGGAATTGAAGATGTAATTAAGAACCTCCCAACTAAAAAAGCCCCAGTCCAGATGGTTTCACAGTAGAATTCTATAAAACATTTAAAGAGGTCCTACAACCACTGCTACTCAAACTGTTTAGAAGGAATCAGAGGGAATTCTCCCAAACTCCTTCTATGAAGCCAGCATCACTCTAAAATCCAAACCAGGCAATGATGCAAGAAAAAAAGAAAGCTATAGACCAATCTCACTAAAGAACACAAATGCAAAAATTCTCGAAAAATTACTTGCAAATTGCATACAGACCCACATCAAAAAGAGCATCCATTATGATCAAGTTGGATTCATACCAGAGATGCAGGGATGGTTCAACATATGTAAATCAATAAATATCATAAAACACATAAATGGACTGAAGGACAAAAACCACATGATCATCTCAATTAATGCAGAAAAAGCCTTTGACAAGATCCATCATCCCTTCATGTTTAAAGTCCTAGAGGGCATAGGACTGAAAGGAACATTCCTCAATATGATCAAAGTCATATATAGGAAACCCACTGCCAACATCATCCTAAATGGAGAAAAAATGGAACCATTTCCCTTAAAGGTGGGAACCCAGGAAGGCTGCTCCTTATCTTCAACATAGTGCTTGAAACACTTGCTAGGGCAATAAGAAAAGAGAAGGAAGTTAAAGGAGTACTAATCGGAAAAGAAGAAGTTAAGCTATCCCTTTTGACAGATGATATGATAGTTTACCTAAGAGATGCTAAAAACTCCACCAGAAAACTTCTAGAAACGAATAAGAGTTTTAGTAATGTGTCGGACTACAAAATTAACCTAGAAAAATAAGTAGCCTTTCTTTACACCAACAATAATCAAGTGGAGAAGGAATATAAAAAGAACTTCCCACTCACAGCAGCCTCAAAAACAATAAGATACCTGGGAACAAACCTAACACAAGATACCAAAGACCTCTACAACAAAAAAGACCCTGTCTTGAAAGGACAAACAAACAAACAAACAAAAATTATTTTTATTTATTTTTATTTTTTAAGGGATTCACAATATGAGAGCACAGTTGTTTTCAGATCACATTGACATTGCTTAGTTTTCCATACAATTAGGTAATTGGTGCAGCATCCACAGATGAGGGATACCATTCGTCATTTGTTTTTCTGGGATTGTGTTACTTCACTCAGCATAATATCTTCTAGCTCCAGCCATTTACCTACAAAGATCATGATGCCATATTTCTTTACTGCTGCATAGAAATTTTGTGTAGATGTACCACATTTTCTCTATGCACTCGTCAGTTGAGGGGCACTTGGATTAGTTCTAGCTCCTTGCTATTGTGAAGAGAGCTGTAAACATGGCTGTGCATGTATCTCTGCGGTAAGATGAGTCTTGTGGGTACATGCCCAGGAGTGGTATGGCTGGGTCAGGTGGCAAGTTCATTCCAAGTCTTCCAAGGGTTCTCCACACTGCTTTCCATAGTGGCTGTATGAGTTTACATTCCCACCAGCAGTGGATGAGTGTTCCCCTTTCGCTACAACCTCTCCAGCACTTGGTATCATTTGTTTTCTTGATCCTAGCCAGTCTTATTGGAGTAAGATGATATCTTAGAGTGGTTTTGATTTGCATTTCCTTAATGATTAATGATGTTGAACATTTCTTAAGATGTTTCTCAGCCATCTCTAATTCCTCACTTGTGAAGTCTCTGTTCAGCTCTTTGCTCCATCTATTGAGTGGGTCATTTGTTTTCTTTCTTCTTTGTTTATATATTCTGGAAATCAATGCTTTGTCAGATGTTTCTGCGGTGAAGGTTTCCTCCCACTCTGTAGGATTTCTCTTCACTTCCTTGATTGTTTCTTTTGATGTACACAAGCTTTTGAGTTTAATGAGGTCCCATTTGTCAATTTTTGATCTTAATTCTTGTGCAGCTTTTGTCTGATTTAGGTAGTCTTTTCCTACGTGTATGTATTGTAGCCTGCTGACAACTTTTTCTTCTATTGCCGTCAGAGTTTGGGGTTTCATGTTGAGGCCTTTTTCTCTGATATTTTTCATAACAACAAAAGTGATTGACACAGGATGCAATATCCAAGCAGCACCCACCGGGTGGCTGAAACAACAGACTTTCATTTTCTCATAGTTCTGAAGGCTACAAATTTGAAATCAGGGTGTTGGTAGAAATCATTTCTTCTGAGATCTCATTCCTTGCCTTATAGGTAGTTATCTTAATATTTTTATTTTTTCCCTCCGTGCCCATGACTTAATATTTTCTTATAATATGATACTGGGAAATTGGACTAGGACTTAGGGCTCCATTTTGACCTTGTTATCTCTTTTTTTAAAATAATAATAATAATTTTATGTGTATGAGTGTATTCTCTCATATATATGTATACACACACACAAACACACACACACACACACACACACACACACACACACACTTGTGCTATGCAATGCCTGCAGAAGTCAGAAGAGTGCATTAGATCTCCTGGAAATGGAACTACAGATGGTTGTTAGCTGTGATGTGAGTGCTGGGGACCTAACCCAGGTCCTCTGCAAGAGCAGACAGTGCTTCTGACCACTGAGCCACCTCTCCAGACCCCCTGATTATCTCTTTAAAGACCTTATTATCATATACAGTCATAGTCTGTGATTTTGGGCATTAGGGCCTCAGTACCCAGAACTCATGGGGACAAAATTCAGCTCATACCAACTGATAAAGATTCAGAAAAAGTAGCTTCCTTGTGTATTACCAATGGAAATTGAAACAAGTATATTAAGTCTAAAAAACTAGTTTGGAAATTTCTTTGAAAAATTGAAAATATATATAATATACAACTAAGCACTCACATTTAATAATGGTTATCATAGGTAAATGGATATTTATGTCTATGGAAAATACCATACCATAACTTTTCATGACATTTCAACATTCTGTTGCCTCTAAGTGGAAACAGCCAAAATGTATTAATAGTTCAATTTGTGAATAATTAAATATACTCTGTTGTACTCAACTATAAAAAGGAATGAACTGCCATATGCAGTAGTGCATACCTCAAATCCTAGCACTGCTGAGGCTTAGGCACCATGAGTTCAAGGCAGCCTGGACTGTATAACAAGACCTGGACTTAAACAATACAAAAAGGAATGAAGTACTGATACACATGATAACTTAGATGGCTTCCAAAGACATTTTTATTCTGAGAAAACAATTTAAAAATGTCACATATAACTAAATTAAGAAAACTTTCTCAAAAATGACAAAATTATAGACATGAAGAACAAACTGCTGATTTCCAGGGATTAGAGATAGTGTAGGCAAGGATGCCACTATAACAGCATAGTGTGAGTGAGGACTTCTAGTGATGAAATAGTTCTGTGCTTAAATTGGAACTAGATGAGTTCAGGAATTTTTGATAAATCTGCATATAATATGATATATTTGGGGACTGAAGCATAATTTTAAAGAAAGATTTATTTTGTTTCATGTATGGCTATATACATAGCCAAAAGGAAATATTTTTGGATACAGAGTCTTACCATGTAGTTCAGGTTGGCTTGGAACTCATGATCTTCTTGCCAAACTTCATGAATAATGAGAATATAGCCATTTCATATTTCAAAATATGTGTAATGGATGTTTACCCTGTAATTAAATAGCATAGGACTACTTATCCACTTATTTTACTAAAACTTTATTTTACTACCCAGGGTAAGTTGGTGCAGTAGTCAATAGGTGTATGCCAGGAACCACTGCTCTACTGTAATCATCAACAATAAGTTAGATTGTGAATCACATAAATATTGCCCAATTTCCACAAACTAAATTTATATCCTTTTTGGTTTCCCCTAAATTATGAACCCAAGTACCTGAAGCCCAAGCCTAGCCTGTCCTCAGGAAAATACTATTTACATTTGACTCCGGAGAGAATTGTAACTGGGCTCTCTGGGAGGATAGAGGAACCTTTGTCCCATCATCAGCTTTCTCATTTACTTCTTGTTCTCCTCAAAGAAACTGCATGTGAAAACCAAGACTGACAATCACTTGGTTCCATTAAATCATAGTTTTAAAACTTTAGTGCTCATAAGAATCACCCAGGGTACTTGCTCAGAAGGAATAATCTGGCCACCCCAGGGATATGAATACAGGGAGTACAGAGATTTTATTTTCAGAAACATGGGGTTGACCCTCATGTTTTGGAGCAGGCTATAGAATTGGGGCTATTTTTGATTCTTTTTCTAATATTTACCTCCTGCCTATATTGCTGGAGGGAACAAACTAACACAAAGTGGTCTCAAATTATTGTGTTATGATAAAAGTTCCACAAATGCATGGAGCTAATATTAATAGCCTGATCACTTGATGCTTTCAGCTACCATTTCTGCAGTCACCTCTCACTGAGTGCTTCATAGTCCTAAGACAAGATAGCAATTTTACCTCAGGGGAAGCAAATACGCAGCAACAGACAACGTTGCTACTCTTTTTTTATCTATGCTTATGCACCTGAACCACAGATGTGAATTAGACACAGATGCAAGAAGAGTATACCCTGAGTGTGCAAGCGTTCTGTTCCAAAAAGCAAGCAGAATAATTTCTAGCTTCATACTGCTTGAACTAGAAGAAATGTTAATTTGGCATGGCTTCTCCTAAATGCTTCTGTATCTCATAAGCTGTGATTTACAGATGCAATGTAACAATTCATGGAACATTTCCCCGTACAGACAGATTTTATTCTAACTGCACAAAGCAATCAATAAATAAGCCAATTTCCAGGTTCAGAAAGAAAACTCGGTTACGCTCCAGCACTTCAGGTGACTGTGTGCACCCTGTCATGATCTCCACATGGAGAAGTCTTGCCTTAACACAATTCTGGGCTTTAATTCATCATGCAGTGATGGAACCTGAAGTATTTACGAACACACAGGGTAAAAAGAAGCTGAGATTATTGCTTGTGAATTCTTTGTTGCCTCAGAAGCTCTCATTCACCCATTCTATTTCCTATCCTGCTACTTGAAAATAGCCGAACAAGGATTCAGCTTGATGTTACTGAATATCTCTTGATAACCAGCACTATACTAGGCACATTATATAATTTATCCTTTTAAATAAATCTGTAAGGCAAAGAGTATTTTTTTATTAGCTGGGTTCTCCAGAAAACAGATACTTTATTTGGAAAAAGAATTACTAGGGCAGTGAGATTAAGGGAAAAATGTTAGAAGGCCTAAAAGGCTAGAAAATGAAGTGATCAAATTAATTACTGCACTGACTACTACTGCTTTGTCATAAATCTAGAAGAGACACTTCTGATTGTTCAGTGAATTTACACTGTCATACATGGGTGGGGGCAGTTTGCAGAACTTCTGAGACACCATAGCTGGAGAGACCCTACCTCAGTGAAAGAGGAGAGGGAACTGAATTGCTTGATTCCATCCTTTTGTATCCCACTGTTTAACTGTTTACACTGGGGGTAGATGTGAATGCCCTCATACCTTAAGGTTGCTTCAACTAGCCCTTGTATCCATTATTTTGGAAGTGACCTTGTGCTGTGGCAATTCACTAAAGCAGAGAAATGGCTCTAAGAGCCAGATACTATGAACATGTGGTTTTTCAGCTTCAGATAGGAGAACAATGCTGGTGTCAGAGAGTCAACTGGGTCCTCTGGGAAGTAGATGTTGAAATGGAATTAGGAGTGCATGAGGTTTATCATTTTTTTTTATTTATTTTTTATGTGTATGAATGTACTGTCTGCATGCAGGTCTGTGCACCCTTGTCGTGTAATGCCGCGGAGGTCAGAAGAGGGTCTCGGATTCCCCTGGAGCTGGAGTTCTCCTGGAATTGGAGTTACAGTTGGTTCTTAGCCGCCATGTGGATGCTGGGGATTGAACCTGGGTCCTCTGCAAGAGCAGTCAGTGCTCTTAACCGCTAGGCTATCTCTCCAGCCCCCGGAGTGCCTGAGGTTTATTGAAGAGGTAATGCCTATGAGAGATGAAGAGAGAGAAGGGAAGTCAGAATCAGACAAAGAAAGCCTTTAGACCATAATGCAGACCTGGCACCTGTGAAAGGGAGGGAAAGGAAGTCACAGAAGACAGAGGGAGTCCTTTCTACTGAGTAATATTTCATGAAATTCTTCATCAGCCTCCAAAACATCAAGGGCCAACCTGCCTTGTTCAGTTGATGGCTGAAGGCCTCCAGGAAATCCATAGTCATAGATTCAGAGATAGAGAGCTAACAGCTGGAGAGTGTCAGCTAACTGTGCTCTTTGTGGGTAATCAGCAGGTTTCTTTTCAAAGGTATACCAGATCAGTGTTCCCTCATGGGCGTCTCCAGTTGGCTACAAAAGCATCTGAAGTGAAGCAATATCTAGTGAGAAGTGATTAACCTGGAATCTTGGTACTGCCAGTAATCCTAGTATGAAGGAAGCTGAAGCAAGAGGACAGTTTAAGCACAGGAGTTTGAGGACAGCCTGAACTTCATAGTAAGACACTGCCTCACAATAAGTTATAAGAACTGCACTGATGCATAATTAGGCAATTTCTTTGTGGTAGGAATATCACCAAAAGGTACTTATACAAACAGAATAGCTCTGACAACACTGAGGGGTATAATGTCACAGGATGTTATGGGAAGCATGTGGGGACTGAAGGCTTACTTTCTAATTCACATGTGGCTAGCCCTAGCTCTTATTGTTGGCTTCACAAGGTAAAGTGCATACTGTGGATAAGTTATTCAGGCATCAGAAACACACATGGAAAAGTGTGAATCTCTCATTTCCTTAATCCTTGGTCTCTTGGTTTATTGATATTCTGGAGTCTGAGCTATATTTTAGATGACATCTACAAGATAGAATGTATTCCTTACTCACAAGGTCCTTATTCTCTATCAGGGAAAACCAATATACACCAAGGGGTGTGTTTGCTGTGAAAAGCCTGAAGAAAAAAGTAAAACTAGGTTTGGGGCTGGAGAAATGGCCCAGTAGTGAAGAT
Organism: Rhizomys pruinosus; assembly: GCA_009823505.1. Lineage (NCBI taxonomy): Eukaryota > Metazoa > Chordata > Mammalia > Rodentia > Spalacidae > Rhizomys > Rhizomys pruinosus. The sequence continues at coordinate 728,736 of VZQC01002364.1, read as the reverse complement.
CACTGGCTATTTTTTAAAGAGTGCCTGGGTACAGTTTCCAGAATTCACATGGCAGCTAACAACTATTTGTAACTCCAGTTTCAGGAGATCCAACACCCTCTTCTGACCTCTGGAGCTGTTGAATGACATGGGTGCACTTGCATTCATGCATCCAATACAATCAAACACACAAAATTAAAAAAAAATTAAAGTAAAATGAGGAAACTGTGGGTTCACTGAGGAGGGGCAGCCAACTCAACTGAGAAATCAAGAATGGTTATAAGAATGAGATATAATCCCTATGGAAAGCAGTGTGGAGAATCCTTAAAACACTCAAAATGAGCCTACCACCTGACCCAGTCATACCACTCCTGGGTATATACCCACAAGACTCATCCTACCGCAAAGATACATAAATATCCATGTTTATTGCAGCTCTCTTCACAATAGCGAAGCAACCCAAATGCCCCTCAAGTGATGACTGGAAAAATAAATGTGGTAAATCTACACAATGGAGTTCTATGCAGCAATAAAGAAAGATGACATCATGAACTTTGCATGTAAATGAATGTAACTAGAAGCATGCTAAGTGAAGTAACAGAGTCCCAGAAAAACAAATGACGAATGGTATCCCTCATTTGTGGATTCCCTAGTTGAAAGGCAAGCTGATCAACGTTAATGTTATATTTCTTTTTATCTGAAAGCAACTGTGCTCTTATAATATGTGTCATTTAACAGGCTCTAGACTTTACCTACCACTTATTTTCAGACTTTGTAATTTTGGTATATAGGTAGAGGGTATGTATGCATATTTTAGAGGAATAGAAATTTAAAAGGGAAAAATCTGAATTCCTAAATATGATTTGGAATTAACATACAGTTTATTTTCAGATGTCATAATTATGGTATATGTGTGACATAAATATACAAACATATCTTGGAGCAATGCAAATTGGAGGGAACAACAACAAAAGATTGGGACAAAGAACTGACTGAAACAGCAAACTTCTGCCCCAGACAATAAGCCTCTGTAAAACAAAAACAAAAACACAAAGAAACATTACCTGGTTGTGATCAATTAGTGCGTGGTGGTGCATGCCTTTAATCCCAGCATTTGGGAGGCAGAGGCAGGCAGATCTCTGTGAGTTCAAGGCCAGCTTGGTCTACAGATTGAGCTCCAGGCCAGCTGGGACTAAAAGGGAGACCCTGTCTCAAAAGACCATAAAAACAAAATAAAAACCCCCAAACCAAAAAACCAAAAGGAAACAAACAAACAAAAAAGCCTTTAAAAAGACTGAGAAAATGATGTAAGACATGTATGGCAGAATGCATGAACTCAGGTCGGGTGGGAGGTATGGAAAGGGCATGAACCTAAATCAGACTGAGAAATGCTGTATGAAATGCACAAAACTACAATAAAAAATATTACATAAAAAAGAATGAGATATGAGTAGGCAGTGCCCTGAGACCACCCCGAAGGGAGGCCCAGCCAAGATAGGCCCACACAGGCATGCTGAAGCAGACAGTGTCCTAAGACCACATAACAGGGAGGCCTGGCCCAGGCAGGCCCACACAGGCCCACACAGGCATGCTGAAGCAAGCAGTATTCTGAGACCACCCAGCTGGGAGGCCTGGGCCAGGCAGGCTGAAAAAGGCAGTGCAGGAGACCACCTGGTGGGGAGGCCCTGCTCAGGCAGGCCTGCCTAAGCAGGCTGAGCCAGGCTGTGCTCTGAGACCACCCTGTGGAGAGACCCAATCCTACAGGCCGGTGCAGCCAGCCCTGAGCAACCAGTAGACTCACAGCAAGTGGGATGTGGTCCAAGCTGACCTGATTGTTACCTCTCCTGGACCTCTGGAGAAGGTCCTGATTAGAAGGGCGAGAACTGGCTGGTTCCTCCAGTAGCAAAAAAAAATAAAAAATAAAAAACAAACAAACAAAAAAAAACAAACAAAAAAACCTGAAGCCCAGACTACTCAACATTTTATAACTAATAAGTAGTCAAGTAAGGCAAGTAAGGCACCTGAGGAAAATAAGCAAAGTCAGCCATCATTCAACAAAGAAACAGTTGAGTTTTGTTACAGAATACAAACAAAAAAGAAATCCACATGCCCAAAGCACAGGAAAAAAACAATAACATGGGAAAACCAAATAATAAATCCAGAACAAATTCTACTAGTGCTATCGAAGACTCCTAAAATGAGACCTTCTTGGAGGTAACCCAGACCACAAATCTTAAAAGAACTATCATAGGCCCATTCAAAGAACTCAAAGAACTTAATATAAAGGATACACAAACAATTCAAAGAACTCAACTAAAGGGAGAGAAAGACGAACACCAGCAGGAAGTAAAAATACTGAAGGAATCTTAGTCTGAAATGAAAAAGGAAATCTAACACTCATCCAGTCAACAGGAAAGGATGGGAGAAAGCCTCAGTAACAGAATAGATGAAACAGAAACTAGAATATCAATATTGGAAGATAACATGGAAGAACTGGAGTGCTCAAGCAAAGATTATGAAAAATTCAAAGAAACAAAAGAGTGGAATATACAGGAAATGTGGGACACCATGAAAAGACCAAACCTCCACATCATAGGTAAGAGGAAGGAGAAGAATCCCAGGATAATGGTATTGACCAGATCTTTAACTAAATTACGGAATAATATTTCCCCGAATTGAAAAAGACATACACATACATATACAAGAAGTACATAGAACCCCAAATAGACAATACTGGAAAACAAATTCCCCACACCATATCATAGTAAAAATGCTAGTTACTCAAAACAAAGATAGAATACTCAGAGCCTGAAGAGAAACGACAAATTACATATAAAGGGAAACCCATCAGAATTACAGCTGACTTTTTTCTTTTCTTTTTCTTTTGCTACTTTTTATTTTTTTCTTTTCACAGGAAAACAGAAACAATACAAAATGACAATAAAAAACAAACAATAAGAATAACAAAAAAGTTTCCTCCCACTCATTTTTCTTCACTTCCTTGATTGTTAATTTCACTGTACTTTTGAGTTTGATGAGGTCCCAGTTATCAATCGTTGATCTTATTTCCTGCACAGCTGCTGTTTGAAAGAACTGACTGAAAAAGTTAAATTCTGCCCCAAACAATAAATCTCTGTAGAGAAAAATCTTTAAAAAGACTGAGAAAAAGATGCAGGACATCTATGGCAGAATGCATGAACTTGGGTGAGGTGGGGTCAGGAAAAGAGGAACATGTCTAAATTGGACTGAAAATGATGTATGAAATGCACAAAACATCAATAAAAGTATTTTATTTAAAAGTAAAAAAATCAACAAAAACGGGGGTTGACTTCCATTTCTTATTCTGTGGAAATAGAGAATCAATCTGTGGGGCTTGGTGTGTACTTCTGTTTTTTCCTTCTTTCTTTCTTTCTTTCTTTCTTTCTTTCTTTCTTTCTTTCTTTTTTCTTTCTTTCTCTTTTTCTTTTACTGGTCTTTCAGGGCTACCAGAAGAATATGTGTTTACTGGCTAGTCCAGGAAGCCATGATATCTCAGCTGAGAGAGAATTTGGTTAATTTGAGAGGTCTCATCCCTAAACTGCATAATCAATTTCTAGCTCCTGTTTAGTTATGTTACCCTCCGAAAAGAGTCACCCCAATTGCCAGAAGGGAATTGGGATGCCAATCACTCTGACTACTTCCATGCTGAAAAGAGAAGTTGGGTGTGGCAACTGGGGTATCTCCCATTCAGAAGGTCAATCTAAAATACCCCCAAGCATAACTATAGAGGGAAAAAATCCTTGACTGGTGCCATGAAAGCAAAATGAAGGTAGGAGTAGTTCGGTACATGATCTAGGCAAGCGACCAGGAAAAGGAAGAACAGGGTGAATTCCAATGTTCAACTTAAAAGTCTATTAGAATTTCTTGACCAGGGGTTTCGAATCATCCATTTATTAGGTTTCTCCTTCTGTTCATTTGGCCATGATGTCTGGACTCAGGATCTGCTTTTCAGGCTTTTTAATGGTTAGGATATGACTTTCCACTTAGATAGTTGCTAGAAATAAAGAGGAAACTTTATTATTGAGCATTAATTAACAATATAAGTGGACTTGTCCTTTGGCTGCAGGTGACCCTACTCTGTTAATCAAGGCCAAGATCTAAGGTATTTATGCATGTTTAACATTATTTCATATAACTTTATGCCCAATATATGGAGGCACAATTTTTCAGGCTTTGAAACAAATATGTTGACTCTTTATCTTTTGGTTATATTTTCCTTTTGGGTGGTTAAGTCCACAAAATTAGCCCAGATTAACCAAACTTCATTTTCTCAAGGTCATTTGAGGTTCTGGTCTTCAGGGGCACTTGGGATTTTTGGGGGGTGGGGGGTTCCTGGCTCCTTCTGGCTATTCTTAACTAGTTCCATCTGCCAAGGACAAGGTCAGGTCTTGCTAGACCAGGCTTCCCTTTGGAACATAAGGCAACTTTCTTCTATATTGAGCTTCCTCTTTATAGACTGGAAACTGGCTAGGACTGTGTTTATGGATCATCAAGACCTCCCTGGACAGGAAGCCTGGTGACTCACAGTTGCAGAAGATTCTAAGAGATGACCCCATACAAAAATCCCCTGGGACCAACTGACCTCAGAGGGCAAGGAACAAAATTGTTCCTTAAATCCCTTGGCTGAATTGGTATGGGCCTTAAGTATGGGCATTAAGCATCCAAAAAAGTTAAGTTACACCAATCTGGTACTTTTAATTACTGTATCATATTTAGGTAAAGCCAGAAGATAAGCCTGAGAAGCCTTGCATAAACATTGACTGGACGGAATTTAACACCACAGGATAAGCAGGCAAAACACATAAGAAATTTAAACAGTTTTAGGCATATTTTAAATACAAATGATTTACAAACATAAGTAGTCTCTGCTTTCCCAAACCCCATATCCTGGTTTGTAGTTTTCTAATAGCAGGGAACATACCTGTTGATGAGAATTAAGCTGAAAAATTTACCAAGTCCGTCCAAACTCCCCTTCTGTGGTGCATGCCACTAGTTCAGGGAAGTAAACCTAGCTTTTCTTGAGTCAAGTTATCTTGAAATGGGCAGAGCAGATATCAGAAGTAACACATAATAGACAGAGACCAAAATATATCTTTCGGTAGTCAACAGTAACCCACTCCTTGTCTATGCTCCTTTAATCCAAATCTACAACTGGAAGTCCAGTACAATCAAGGAAAGGGCTGAAAAATCAAACACAGCCCTGTGTGGTTATAATCCCATTTAGACCATTAATAAACTGGCTTTAATGTTTATACCATTCCACTCTAGAAACATTTAACCACTTCAATCCAATACAAGTATCTTATTTTCTACTAAACTTTGCAATGTTTATTTTCAGCTGGCTGAATGGGGCAGTTCTCCCAAACACATCACCACAAAATCAAAATCTTAAAGTGACCCTACAAGTCCTAGGGTTGGCTCTGGCCAACCAAATCTTTCCAGATATTCAGAAATGCATCACATAGGCCTGGCAAAATGTCTGTCTATCTGCCCCAAAGATGTTCCACCTAGTAATCAAATATCCTACACACAGAACACAACCAAATGCCTTGAATTCTATTTTATCTAGTATTAGCATAGTGACTCCTGTTTCTTAGTGCCATTTACTTGTATTATTTTTTATCCTCCTTTCACCTTGGGATAATATCTATCATTAAAGGTGAGATAAGTTTCTTGGAGAAAAGAAAAAAAAGAAGATGGGTTGTGTTTCTTTTTTTTTTAATAAAATATTCATTTTATGTTATATTTTTGTTCAACACCATGATAGCATATCACATAAACTCACTACCAATTGATGTATAACTCCTCTTTCAACAGAATCCATTTTGACAATCATTCCATCATATATATATATATATATATATATATATAGAGAGAGAGAGAGAGAGAGAGAGCTGACCTTGAACTCATGGTTCTTCCTGCCTCATTCTGTCAAATGCTCAGGTTGCAGGATTGTGCCACCATGCCCAAAGACAATCTCCTATGCATTGCCATGAAACTTTGGATAGATTTGTAATCTTCTGGAAGCTAAGTAACATTTCTTACACAATGGTATTTTTTGTATCTAGTATCACGTATTTCAGAAGAGAAATGAAGGACAGTTATTTGCTAACCAGTCCAATGAAAAAGTATACAGACAGATAGTACTGAATAAATTTCCTAATGCATCTGAATGAATAGTAAAGATGTAACCTTTCAGTCACTGAAACAATTATTAAGTCATGGGTGGTATTTAATTCTAAGAAAGCATGCACACCTGGTAGTTCTCTCAGTAGAGTTGCTTCTGGGAGCCAGAATCAAGCTGTTTTATGCTACTGACGAACACTCAGTCTCGCCTATTCTCAAAATCTTTCTGTCAATCTTATCTTTCCTGTACTTTGTAGTATATCAATGTCTGTGGGATTCAATCTAAGACTGATTTGAATTTCTGAATTAAAAAAATGACTTGTGTGATGTTTAATCCTGGGTGTCAAATTGACTGGGTTAAGAATGAACAAATATGAGAAAGACATCTTCAGATTGGATTATCTCAAACCAGATGGCCCACCCTAAATGTGGACATTACCTTCTGCAGGCAGCCAGTATAAAAGGCCATGGCAGAGGGAGCTGGTTCCTTTTTCCTGCTGCTTGCTTTCTATCTCACTGGTGAGTTTGTCTTGCTGCTGTGATCAACTCTTTGGATCCCAGCATGGACTGAGCCGGGCAGATCTCTCAGAATCCATCTGGCCTTCAGCACTGTATTTGGGGCTACTGAGACATCCAGCCTCGTGGACTGAGCAACTGCCTGGATTCTCAGCCTCTCCCATGTGGCATGGCTATTGTTGGACTCCTTGGACTCTATCCCATGAGCAAATCAACAAATCTATGATTTGCTTATGGGATAAAGTTCTATTGATTCTGTTTCTTTAGGGAACTCATCTTTAGTGGGCCTTTTTGGATTCTAGAGGCAGCAAATTCCTCATCTGGTTGTGTTACTACGACCCATATATCAGGTGACTCAGAAGGCAGCAAACATTGAGTGGGGCTTGGAACAGGAAAATGCTCTTCAACAGGTCCAGGCTGCAGTGCAGGCTGCTCTGCCCCTAGGGCCATATGATCCATCAGACCCAATGGTGCTTGAGGTATCAGTGGCAGATAGAGATGCTGTCTGGAGTCTGTGGCATTCTCCCATAGGGGAATCACAGCAGAGGTCCTTGGCATTTTGGAGTAAGCCTCTACCTTCATCTACAGGTAACTATTCTCCCTTTGAGAGACAGCTCTTAGCCTGCTATTGGGCCTTAGTAGAAACTGAATGTTTGACAATGGGCCACCAAGTCACTAGGCGACCTGAGCTGCCCATCATGAGCTGGGTGTTATCTGACCCACCACACTATACAGTAGGATGTGCACAGCAAAAGTCCATTATCAAAAGGAAGTGGTGTATACATGACAGGGTCTGGGCAGGCCCTGAGGGTACAAGCAAGCTACATGAAGTTGCCCAAGTGCCTATGATTTCCACTCTTGTTACAATGACTCCTGTGCTCAAGCATGCACCTATGGCTTCATGGGATTTTCCCTATGATAAGTTGACTGAAGAAGAGAAGACTAGGGCCTGGTTTACTGATGGTTCTGCATGCTATGCAGGCAACACCCAGAGGTGGATAGCTGCAGCATTACAGCCAATTTACTGAAGCAACCCTAAAGGACACTGGTGAAGGAAAGTCTTCACAGTGGACAGAATTTCCGGGCAGTGCACATGGTTGTGCATTTTGCCTGGAAGGAGCAATGGCCAGAGGATCGATTATATACTGACCATTGGCTACAGCCAATGGTTTGGCTGGATGGTCAGGGATTTGGAAGGAACATGACTGGAAAATTGGTGAGAAAGACATTTGGGGAAGAAGTATGTGGGTAGATCTCTCCAAATGGGCAAAGGATGTGAAGATACTTGTGTCTCATGTAAATGCTTATCAAAAGGTGATCTCAGCAGAGCATGAGTTAAATAATTAAGCAGATTGGATGACTTATTCTATGGATAGTCAGCCTCTTTATCCAGCTATCCCTGTTGTTGCTCAATGGGCCCATGAAGAAAGTGGTCATGGTGGCAGAGATGGAGGTTATGCATGGGCTCGACAGCATGGACTTCCATTCACCAAGGCTGATCTGGCTACAGCTGCTGCTGAGTGCCAGATTTGCCAACAGCAGAGACCAGTATTGAGCCCGCTATATGGCACTATTGCCCGGGGTGACCAGCCAGCCACCTGGTGGTAGGTGGACTACACTGGACCACTTCCATCATGGATGGGACAGCACTTTGTCCTTACAGTAATAGATACTTATTCTGGTTATGGATTTGCCTTTCCTGCACATAATGCTTCTGCCAAAACTACCATCCAGGGACTTACAGAATGCCTTATCCACCATCATGGTATTCCTCACAGCATCACTTCTGACCAGGGAACTCACTTCACAGCCAAAGAAGTGCGACAGTGGACCCGTGGTCATTGTATCCACTGGTCTTACCATGTTCCCCACCACCCAGAAGCAGCTGGCTTGATAGAACGATGGAACGGCCTCTTGAAGACACAGTTACAGCACCAATTAGGTAACAATACCCTGGTAGGCTGGGGCAACATTCTCCAGCAGGAAGTATATGTGTTGAATCAGCACCCACTATATGGTACTATTTCTTCTATAGCCAGAATTCATGGGTCCAGGACCCAATGGGTGGAAGCAAGCATGATTTCACTCACTATCATCCCTAGTGACCCAGTAGGAAAATTTTTTCTTCCTGTATCCATGAGCTCGTGTTCTGCTGGTCTAGAAGTTTTTGTTCCAAAGGGGGGAGTGCTTTTGCCAGGAGACACAACAAATGTTCCATTGAACTGGAAGCTAAGACTTCCCCCTGGCCACTTTGGGCTTCTACTGCCCTTAAGCCAATAGGCTAAGAAAGGAATAACAAGCCAGGCGTGGTGGCGCACGCCTTTAATCCTAGCACTTGGGAGGCAGAGGCAGGAGGATCTTTGTGAGTTCAAGGCCAGCCTGGTCTACAGAATGAGTTCAGGACAGCCAGAGCTACAGAGAGACCCTGTCTCAAAAAGACCAAGAAAAAAAAAAAGAAAAAAAAAAAAAAGAAAGGAATAACAGTAGTAGTAGGAGTGATTGATCCAGACTACCGGGGAAAGACTGGATATTTTCTCCACAATGGGGGCAAGGAAGATTATGTGTGGAAGGCAGGAGATGCTGTAGAGTGCCTTCTGGTGCTACCCTGTCCTGTGATTAATGTCAATGGTAAATTCCAACAACCCAAACCAGACTGGACAACAAATGGTCCAGACCCTTCAGGGATGAAGGTATGGGTCACTCCTCCAAGAAAAGAGCTGAGACCTGCAGAGGTGCTTGCTGATGGTGGAGAAAATACAGAATGGTTTGTAGAAGAAGATAATCATAAATGTCAGCTGAGGCCACGGGACCAGTTGCAATTCCAATTCCAGGGGATCCAATTCCCTCTTATGACTCTGTGAGCATTGCATGACATGGCTGCACTTACATACATGCAGGCAATTCATTCATACATATAATATAAAATAAAAAGGATAAAGAAAATATTTTAAAAATAAAAATTGGCTTCAGTGGTCTTCTTTGTAAATGCTCATTGTGCATAGATGGGAATGTTCTTGTGTATTTCATTCATTATCTTTCAGTCCAATTTAGACACGTTCCCCTCTCCCTGTCCCCATCCCACCTCTGTTCATGCCTTCTGCCATACATGTCTTACATCTTTCTCTCAGTCTTACCAAAGTTTTACCCTGCAAAGGCTTGTTGTTTTGGGCAGAGTTCAACTGTATCATTCAGTTCTTTAACCCAGTCTTTATGTTGTTGTTTTTCCCTCCCCTTTGTATTGCTCCAACAAATGCCTATATAATTGTCACATAAGCATCCAAATTATGACCTCTGGGAATAAACTGTTTGTTAATTACAAAATATGTTTAGGAATTCATATCCCCCCTGTAATTTTATATTACTCTAAAATATAAATACATAACTTCCACCGATATGCATTAATTACACAGTCTGAAAAATAATTGGTAGGTTGATTCTAGAGCCAGTTAAAAGATTTACATTGTAACAACATAGTTGCTTTCAGATAAAAAGAAATATAACAATAATGTTGTTCAGCTTGCCTTTCAACTGGGGATTTGGTGTTAGCATTCACAAATGAGGGAAACCATTTGCCTTTTGTTTTTCTGGGACTGTGTTACTTCATTTAGCATAATGGCTTTGAGTTCCATCCATTTACCTGCAAAGTTCATGATGTCATCTTTCTTTACTGCTGAATAGTACCCCATTGTGTAGATGTACCACGTTTTTTGTGATCCACTCATCTGTTGAGGGACACTTGGGGTTTTCTTTCTTAATCCATTCTACTAGCCTCTGTCTCTTAATTGGATAATTCATTTCATTGATATTTAAAAGTGTTGTTGAGAGAATTAAATTACTTCCAAAAATTTTGATTTCTACTACATTCTTACTGTAGGTTTTTATTTCCAAAACGGTTCTATCATTTGTTGACTGGTTATAGTCATCCCTGCCCTCTCATTGGAGAGGATTTCTTTCAACTTATTTATTTCATGGAACATTTTCCTTTCTCCTTCAATTATAATAGACATTTTTGCTGGAAAAAGTACTCTGGTCCTTTAGAATTGGGAGTATTTTAGACCAGGCTCTTCTGGCTTTCATCATCTACACTGAGAAATCAGCTGCAATTCTGATAGGTTTTCCTCTGTAGGTAACTTGTTGCTTTTCTTTTGCAGCCCTCAGGATCCTTTCTTTGCTTTGAACATCTAGTGTTTTCACTATGATATGGCATGGAGAATTTCTTTACTGGTTCTGTCCTCTTGGAGTTGTATATGCTTCTAATACTAGTATATGTATCTCTTGCTTTAATTTAGGAATTTTTTCCTCTAAAATTTTTTCAAAGACTTGGGCCATATCACCATCCTGTGAGTCTTCTTCCTCTTCTGTCCCTATGATTCATAGGTTTGGTCTTTTATAATGTTCCACAGTTCCTGGTTATTCCATTCTTGAGGTTTTTTTTTTTTAATTTTTCGTAATCTTTACTTGGTGTACCAAGTCTTCCATATTGTCTTCCAATCTTGATATTCTATTTTATACTTCATCCATTCTATTATTAAGAGTTTCTCCCATCATTTCCAAGATTTTTTGTGGAATGTTGTTTTTCTTTTTTTAATTTAAACTCGAATTTTCTTCAGTATTTCTATATCTTTTGTAATTTCATCCTTCAATTTATTGTTGTCCTCTTTCAACTTATCCCTGACTTCTTTTAGATCCCAGGCTTCCTTGTTTACAAGCTCCTTAAATTCCTTCAACTCAGTAACTCTAATCATATTCATAATTGTTCTTTTGAAATCTGTATCCTGAGTTATATCAAAAGGGTGTTCATTAGCAAGTACTTGAATAGGGGTATTAGTGTTTGGTGGATATCCACTTTCTTTCATTGAGCTTTAGGCATTTGGGTAGCCTCTGTTGGGAGTGGTTCCATTGTGAAGCCTAGGTGCTCATTGAGCTGACACTGATGTTGGTTATACTCTTCAGGTGTTTGTTGACTTTCTAATTGGTGCACAGGTGTAGACACTCTAGGATCCCAAATCACCCTCACTCCACCAGCAAATAGTTCACCCAATGGACTAAGCCACACAACACCCAAGCCTGCCTGAACCATCCAGGCCTGTGAAAACAGCACCCTGAGAGCCCCAGGCGCTCCTGGTCCTGTGGGCTGGAAGGTCACAATGCTTCTGCTGCAATGTAGCTGGAGTTCCTCACATCCAAGTGGGGTGAACACCAATCACCCACCCAGTGAGATGTTCTCACAGAACCACTGTACACCACCCTTAATCTACTGGCCCATCCTCCAGGTCCAGGTGTCAAGGTCTGTACTTGGGTTCAGTAGGAGAAAGGCTCAGCCCACACTGGGCTTTCCCTGTTGTCTCCTGAGGCCCTTGGGTAATGTCTATAGCACCAAATTATAGTCCCTAAGGATCCAAATGCCCCCAGACCATCTCCGATGCTTCCCAATGCTCTTTGGGGGCCCCTAAGTCCCCTTCCCCGACTTTGCCCTTAGCTGCTCAGTATGTACCCGTCACCTCAGGAGCCGCCATCTTGGAAAAGCACAGGTGACATTTCAATGCAAATGATGAAAGCTAGAAGAGCCTGAACCAAAGTATTCCTGGTACTAAATGACTATCAGTGCCAACCCAGGTTACTTTACCAGAAATGTCAATTATAGTCGAAGGAGAAAGAAAATATTTTCATGACATAAACAAGATGAAAGAATATATGTACAGAGTTGGTGCAGAATGGCAGCAGCTGTGTGGACCAGCAGTTTTGGTCCAGACCAGAGGTTTCTTGGAGCCGGGGAGCTGAGGTTTGGGCTTGGCTCGCAGGGCTCGGACAGCTGGTGCCGATCAGCAGCAGCTGTGCAGACCAGCAGTTTTGGTCTAGTCCAGAGGTTTCTGGGAGTTGGGGAGCTGAGGTTTGGGCTTGGCTTGCAGGGCTCGGACAGCTGGTGCCGTTCAGCAGCAGCTGTGCAGACAAGCAGTTTTGGCCCAGAAGTTTCTGGGAGCTGGGGAGCTGAGGATTGGGCTCAGCTCGCAGGGCTCAGGCAGCTGGTGCCAGATCGGTGGCGGAGGATACTGGTGTGAGGGCTAAGCAAGCAACTCAACCAACCCACCACCCCCTCCGAGAGTGGATGGCAGCAGAGGGAGTAGTGCTCAGAAGGTGTCATATGGGTTGTTATTCACCCAGTTCCTGCAGAACAGAAAGGGAAGAGTGAACTATGCCTTCCAATATATAACCAAAATTGAAAGCCTGAAACCTAGACAAGCCAACACTCCATACATAAGGAAAATACAATGAAGGCACCTGAATGAATCAAGGAAAGCAATCCTTCAACCACATTGAAGAGACATTCAAGATTCACATCAGAATACAGGCAAAAGGCAAACCACATGCCGAGAGCACAACGAAAGAACAAAATGGCAAAAGTGCAGAATAACTCCACATCAAACTCTGCAGAGCCTTTGGAGGACTCCTACAATAGGAGATCCCTAGAGGTTACCCAGGACACAGAATAACAATCACAGATATATTCAAAGAAATCATAGAACTAAGGGGAGAGAATAAAAATCTCAGAAAGGACCTAGAGGGAGACAAGGACAACTTTCAGAATGAACTAAAAGGAGAAAATGACACATTCCGGAAAGAGCTAGGGGAAAAAAATGACAAATTCCAGAAGGAAGTGGAAACACTGAAAAGATCCAATGCTGAAATGAAAAAGAAAACCAATGAGTGAAACAAGGAGCTACAAGGAAAGATTGAGAAGCTCCAAGAGGAAGTGGAAATAGTAAAGAAAACACAGGAAGAAATGAAAAAGGAAATCGAACAGGCATCCAATCCAAAGGAAAGAATGGGAAAAAGCCTCAGAAGCAGAATGGAAGAAGCAACAAAAAGAATATCAGACCTAGAAGATAACACAGAACAACTAAAAAGCTCAAGTAAAGACTATGAAAAATTTAAAAATTCATAAGAGTGGAACAAACAGGAAATGTGGGACACTATGCAAAGATCAAACGTCCACATCATAGGGATAGAGGAAGGAGAAGAATCCCAAGAGAATGGTATTGATCAGATTGTCAACAGAATAATAGATGAAAATTTCCCCAAATTAAAAAAGACAAACCCATACAAATACAAGAAGCATATAGAACACCAAATAGACTAGATCAGAAAAGAAACTCCCCCTGCCATATCATAGATGCCCAAAACAAAGACAAAATTCTGAAAGCTGCAAAAGAAAAACAAGTTACATCTAAGGATAAACCTATCAGAATTACAGCTGACTTTTCAGTGTCAACTTTGAAAGCAAGAAGAACGTGGACTAAAGCATTCCCAGTGCTAAACGATTACAAATGCCAACCCAGGTTACTATACTGAGCAAAAATGTCGAATCTAGTTGAAGGAAAGAGAAAAATCTTCCATGACATAAACAAGATGAAAGAATACGTGTCCAGAAAACCAACCTTTCAGAGAATACTCGAAGAAATTCAAAGGACAGAGGAGGGGAACAACTACCCCCAGGCACATTGAGAGAGAAATTAATAAAAGCAGAAATGCAGAGGTATAAATGTAGATGAAAAATGCAAATGGATAATAAGGTGAAAGGAAGCAGCATGCACTTCTCAATTATAACCTTAAATATTAATGGACTAAACTTCCCATTCAAAAGGCATAGACTGGGAAAATGGATTAGAAAATAGAATCCATTGATATGCTGTCTACAAGAAACTCATCTAACAGCACAAGACCAGCATGCACCCTGCTGGGCAAGCAGACTTCACCCATGTCCTGCAGAATGCCAACTTGCAAAGGACCATGTGAGGGCTGCCTTCCTGGTGAATTTGGGGGCCCCTGTGCCCCATAGAGACCTGATATTGCCCAGGACATTCCAAGGGGCGGAGCTACCTGTGCTCCACACAGAACAAGACCAGCATGCACCCCGCTGGGTGAGCGGACTTCACCTGTGGCCTGCAGAACACCAACCTGCAAAAGACCAACCTAGGGAAGTGTGGTGCATAGGAACTAGCTGTGCAGCCAATGTTGAGGCACCAGAACCCAAAGAAACAAATAAAGAAATGAATCCACATGTCAGAGACACACAAATACACACACACACACACACACACACCAAACTCTACCAACCCTAAATACACACACACACACACACACACACACACACACACACACACCAAACTCTACCAACCCTACAGAAGACTCCGACAATGAGATCTCCCTGGAAGGAAACCAAGACATAGACTCTAGAAAAACAATTGTTGATATATTCAAACAAAGTAGAGAAATAAGGGAATAGAATGAAAAATTCAAGATGTACCAAGAGGGTGATAATGATAATCATTGGGAAGAACTAAGGGGAGAGATTGAAAAACTCAAGAAGGACCTGGAGGGAGAAAATGACAAATGTTGGAAAGAACTGAAGGGAGAAAATGACTAACTCCAGGAGGAAGTGGAAATGGTGAAAACATCCAGACTGAAAGGGAAAAAGAAAGTGACCAACGAACCAAGGACCTACAAAATGAGAATGACAGGCTCCAGAAGGAAGTGGAAATACTAAAGAAATCACAGGATGAAATGAAAAAGGAAATTGAACATTTATCTAATCAACAGGAAAGGATGGGAAAAAAGCCTCAGAAGCAGAATGGAAGAAGCAGAAAAAAGAATATCAGACACAGGATAACATGGTCCAACAGGAATGCTCAAGTAAAGATTATGAAAAATTAAAAATAAATAAGAACGGAACCAAGAAATGTGGGACACTATGAAAATACCAAATCTCCGCATCATAGGGATAGAAGGAGAGGAATCCCAAGACAACACTATTGAACAGATCTTCAACAGGATAATAGAAGAAAATTTCCCCAAACTGAAAAAAGACAAACCCATACAAATACAAGAAGCACATAGAACACCAAACAGACAAAACTAGAAAAGAAATTCCCCACACCATGTAATTGTTGAAACACTAGATGCTCAAAACAAAGACAAAATACTGAAAGCCACAGAAGAAAAACAACAAGTTACATATAAGGGGAAACCCATCAGAATCACAGCTGACGTCTCAGGACAAACTATGAAAGCTAGAAGAATGTGTACCACAGAATTCCCTGTACTAAACGACTTTAGATGCCAACCCAGACTACTATACCCAGCAAAAATGTCAATCATAGTTGAAGGAGAAAGAAGAATCTTTCACGACATGAAAAAGATGAAAGAATACATGTCTAAGAAACCAACACTTCAGAAAATCCTCGAAGCAATCCTAAAAACAGAGGAAAGAAGCAACTATCCCCTAAGCAATTAAAGAGAGAAAGCAACAAAATCATAACAGAGTAAATATAAGCCCAGACCAAGAAGGCAGACCAAAAATAAGGTAAAAAGAAGCAACACACATCTCTCAATAATAAACTTAAATATTAATGGTCTAAACTCCCCAATCAAAAGGCATAGACTGGAAGAATGGTTTAGGAAAGTGAACCCTTCTATATGTTGTCTACAAGAAACCCATCTTATCCTCAAGGACAGACATCACCTTAGAGTAAAAGGATGGAAAAAAAAGTATTCCAAGCAAATGGTACCAAGAAACAAGCTGGAGTGGCTATTCTAATATCAGTCAAAATAGATCTCAAAGTTAAATTAATCAGAAGAGACAAAGAGGGCCATTACATCCTAATCAAAGGAACAATGAACCACGAAGACTTCACAATCCTAAATGTCTATGCACCAAACTCTGGTCCACCTAACTTTATAAACACAACTCTGCATGACCTCAAGACACAGATTAATCCTAATACACTAACATTTGGGGAGTTCAACACCACACTGAGTCCCTTGGATAGATCAACAGAACAAAAAATAAACAGAGAGACATCAAACCTGAACTATACAATACACCAAATGGACCTCATAGACATGTACAGAGTATTCCACCCAAGTACCAGAGAATATACTTTCTACTGAGCACCTCACGGAACATTCTCCAAAATTGAGCACTATGTGGAAGACAGTGGAGATAGGGGGCAGCCTTGCTGGGTTCCCACCTTTAATGGAAATGGTTCCAATTTTTCTCTATTTAGGATGATGTTGGCCCTGGGTTTGCTATACATGGCTTTGATTGTGTTGAGAAATGTTCCTTTCAGTCCTATTCTCTCTAGGACTTTAAACAAGAAGGGATGCTGGATCTTGTCAAAGGCATTTTCTGCATCAATTGAGAAGATTGTGTGTTTTTTGTCTTTCAGTCCATTTATGTGTTTTATGATATTTATTGATTTACATATGTTGAAACATCCCTGCATCTCTGGTATGAATCCAACTTGATCATGATGGATGATCTTTTTAATGTGAGTCTGTATGCAATTTGCAAGTATTTTGTTAAGAATTTTTGCATCTATATTCATTAATGAGATGGGTCTATAGCTTTCTTTTTTGCTTGCATCTTTACCTGGCTTTGGTATTAGAATGAAGCTGGCTTCATAGAAGGAGTTTGTGAGACTTCCCTCTGTTTGTATCCTTCTAAACAGTTTGAGTAGCAATGATTGTAAGACTTCTTTAAATGTTTTATAGTATTCTGCCGTGAAACCATCTGGACCAGGGCTTTTTTTAGTTGGGAGGTTATTAATTACATCTTCAATTTCCTCTAATATTATGGGTCTATTTAAACTGTCAATATCTTCTTGGATAAGCTTTGTTGGTTCCCAGGATTTCAGATATTCATCCATTTCCCTTAAGTTTTCAAATTTAGTGGAGTACAGATTTTTGAAGTATTCCCACATGATTGTCTGGATCTTTTTTTGTCTGTTATGATGTTTCCCCTTTAATAACTAATACTATCAATTTGGAGTTGCTCTCACTTTTTTTTTTTGGTTAACTGGGCTAGAGGTCTGTCTATTTTGTTTATTTTTTCAAATAACCAGCTTTTGGATTCATTGATTCTATGCATTGTTTTCTTTGTTTCTATTTCCTTGATTTCTGATCTGATTTTG
Organism: Rhizomys pruinosus; assembly: GCA_009823505.1. NCBI lineage: Eukaryota > Metazoa > Chordata > Mammalia > Rodentia > Spalacidae > Rhizomys > Rhizomys pruinosus. The sequence continues at coordinate 711,106 of VZQC01002364.1, read as the reverse complement.
TTATTTCTTACTATCTGTTGGGTTTAGGGTTCATTTGTTGTTGTCTCTCAAGTGTTTTTAGCTGCAGTGTCAGGTCGTTTATTTGTTACCTTTTTTGATGTGGGCACTTAGGGCTATAAATTTCCCTCTCAAGACTGCCTTTAAAGTATCCCACAGGTTTTGTTGTGTTGTATTGTCTTTTTCGTTCAGTTCCATGAATACTTTTATTTCACGATTTCTTCCCTGACACATTCATTGTTCAGTATAGTGTTGTTTAGTCTCCATGTGTTCTTGTAGCTAGTTGGACTTCTTCTGGGGTTCATATTGAGCTTTATTGCACTGTGGTCTGATAAAATGCATGGAATAATTTCTATCCTTTTGTATTTATTGAGGTTAATTTTGTGCCCCAGTAAGAAACACTTGCTAGGGCAATAAGAAAAGAGAAGGAAATTAAAGGAGTATTAATTGGAAGAGAAGAAGTTAAGCTATCACTTTTTGCAGAGGATATGATAGTTTACCTAGTGGATGCTAAAAACTCCACCGGAAAATTTCTAGAAAGGATTAAGAGTTTTAGTAAAGTGTCGGGCTACAAAATCAACCTAGAAAAATCAGTAGCCTTTCTTTACACCAACAATAAACATGTGGAGAAGGAATACAAGAATACCTTCCCACTCACAATAGCCTCAAAAATAATAAGATACGTGGGAACAATCCTAACCAAAGATACCAAAGATCTCTACAATAAAAATTTTAAACCCCTGAAGAAGGGGATTGAAAATGATATCAAAAGATGGAATGACCTCCCATGCTCATGGATTGGGAAAATTAATATAGTAAAAATGTCCATTTTACCCAAACTGATATACAGAATTAATGCAATCCCAATCAAAATCCCTATGAGCTTCTTCACAAACTTGAAAAAATATGGTTAAATTCATGGAAAAACAAAAGACCCCAAATAGTTAAAGCAACACTGAGTGAAAAATGCAATGCATGGGGGGATTGCCCTACCAGACTCAAACTATATCAAGGGCCATAGTCATAAAGACAAGCCTGGTACTGGCACAAAAAACAGACCAGTTGACCAATGGAAAAAAAAATTAAAGATAACATTTGAGCTCATACAACTTTTTAGCCACCTCATATTTGGACAAAGGGCCAAAAAACTTCTCAATGGAGGAAGGATAGGATCTTCAGCAAATGATGCTGGCAAAATTGGATCACCATATGTAGAAGAACAAAATTAAACATGTACCTCTCACCCTGTAGGAAAATGAACTCCAAGAGGATCAAAGATCTCAACATGAAGCCTGAAAACCTGAAGGTGATAAAAGAAAAGTTGGCAAACAACCTACAAGACATAGGTCGTAGAAGAAAGTCTTTCTAATCACACAGCAGCTGCACAGGAAGATAAGGTTAAACAGTTGTGACAAGTGGGACCTAATAAACATCAAAACCTTCTGTATACGTGAAAGAAACAACAAGGAGGTAGAAGAGAAACCCCACTGAGTGGGAAGAAATCTTTGCCCAGTGACACATCTGACAGAGCATTAAATCAAAGTACACATAACTACTCAAAAAACAAAGAAAAAGACAAAATGATCTCAAAAAAAAAACAAAGAAAGAAAGAAGACAACATGATCTTACTCAAAAGATGGAGTAAAGAGCTGACAGAGTCTTCACCAGTGTGAAATTAAAGATGGCTGAGGAACATCTTAAAAAGTGTTCAACTCATTAATAATTAAGGAAATGCAAATTAAACCCACTCTCAGATATCATCACTCCAGTACAGGTAGCTAATCAAGAAAACAAAAGACAACCAGGTGCTGGAGGGCTGTAGGACAAAGGGGAACACGCATCCATCTGCTGGTGGGAAGTGATAAACTTGTACAACCACTATGGAAAGCGTGTGGAGAACCCTTAAAAATACTGGAATGAGCTTACCACCTTGACCCAGTCATACCACTATGATCCTGGGTATGTACCCCAAAGACTCATCCTACCACAAAGATACATGAGATGCACATACATGTTTCTTGCAAGCCTCTCTTCACAATAGTGAAGAGCTGGAACCAGCCCATATGCCCCTCAACAGACAAGTGGATGACAAAAATATGGTACATCTACACAATGGAGTACTATTCAGCAGTAAAGAAGGATGGCATTATGAACTTTGCAGGTAAATGGATGGAGCTTGAAGCCATTATGCTGAGTGAAGTAACACAGTTCCAGAAAGACAAAAGGAGAATGGTTTCCCTCATTTTTGGATGCTAACACTAAATTCCCCAGATGAAAGGAAAGCTGAACGACAGTATGGTTATATTTTTGTTTATCTGAGAGCAACTATGTTGTTATAATGTAAATCTCTCAATGGGCTCTAGAATCCACATGCCAATTATTTTCAGACTCTGTAATTACTGTATATGGGTGGAGAGTATGTATCCATATTTTAGAGTAATATGAAATTAACGGAGGAAAATGTGAATTCCTAAGCATAAAAAAAGACTGACAGAAAGATGCAGGACAGTTATGGCAGAATGCATGATCTGGGATGGGATGGGGTGGGGTGGGGGGAAGGGATAGGGGAATATGCCTGAACAGAAATGAAAAATGATGTATGAAATACATAAAACATCAATAAATAAATTAAAAAAGAAAGTAATCTCACCCTCAATTATAGGCCCCAACTTACAGTGAAAGGATCGAAAAATTATTTCAAGCAAATGGTGTGAAAAAGACAGCAAGAGTTGTTATTTTAATATCAGACAAAATAGACTTCAAAGTAGAAGCAATTAGAAGAGACAAAGATGGCCATTGCATCCTTATCAAATGGAAAATTTACCATGAAGACCTCACAGTCATTAATATATATGCACCCAACTCTGGTGCACTGACATTTATAAATACAACTCTACAGGACATCAAGGCACAGATTAACCCCAGCACACTCATAGTAGGGGACAATTCCCCACTGAGTCCTTTGGACAGATCAACTGGACAAAGAATAAACAGAGAGACATCTGAACTGAAGAATACAATACAGGAAATGGACCTCACAGACATCTTCCGAATATTCCACCCAAGCACCGCACCCCACAGAACAATCTCCAAAATCGACCACATACTTGGACACAGAAAAAAACTCAACAAATATAAAAAAATTGAAATAATGTCATGCATTATATCATACCATAGTGCAATAAAGCTCAATATCAACACCATAATGAGTCCTGCTACATACACGAACACATAGAGACTAAGCAACATGCTCCTGAAAAATGAATGGCTCAAGGAGAAAATAAAGAAAGAAATAAAAGCATTCCTGGAACTAAACGACAATGAGAAGTACAACAAAACAAAACCTATGGGGCAAAACCTAAAAGCAGTCCTAAGAGGGAAGTTTATAGCCCTGGTTGACCACATTAAAAAACCAAAACCAAAACAAAAACAAAACAGAAAGAGCACAGATAAATGAGCTAACCCTGTAGCCAAAAACACGTGAAAGACAACAACAAATAAACCCTAAATGTACCAGACAGGAAGAAATAACAAAAATCAGAGCAGAAATCAGTTAAATAGAAACAAAGAAAACAATACCAAAAAAATCAATGAATCCAAAAGTTGGTTCTTTGAGAGAATAAACAAGATAGACAGACCTCTAGCCCAGTTAACCAAAAGAAAGAAGAAAAAACTCCAAATCAATAGAATCCATGATGAAAGGGGAAATATCACAAGAGACAATGAAAAGATCCAGACAATCACACAGGAATACTTCAAAAACCTACACTCTACTAAATTTGAATACTTAAGAGAAATGGATGAGTATCTGCAATCTGGGGAATCACCAAAGCTAAACCAAGAAGAGAATGACAGCTTAAACAGACCCATAGTATATGAAGAAATTGAAAATGTAATAAGAGACATCCCAACTAAAAAAAGCCCAGGTCCATATGGTTTCACAGCAGAATTCTATAAAACATTTGAAGAGGACTTACAACCATTATTATTCAAACTGTTCAGAAGGATACAAGCAGAGGGAAATCTCCCAAATTCCTTCTATGAAGCCTGCATCACTCTAATACCAAAACCAGGCAAGGATGCAACCAAAAAAGAGAACTACAGACCCATCTCATTAATGAGCTCAGATGCAAAAATTCTCAACAAAATACTTGCAAACCGTATACAGACCCACATCATAAAGATCATTCACCATGATCAAGGTGGATTCACACCATAGATGCAGGGATGGTTCAATATACAAAAATTAGTAAATATCATAAAACACATAAGTGAAATGAAGGACAAAAACCACACGATCATCTCAATTGATGCAGAAAAAGCCTTTGACAAAATCCAGCATCCCTTCATGATTAAAGTACTAGAGGGAATTGGACTGTAAGAAACATTCCTCAACATAATCAAAGCCATATATGAGAGACCCACAGCCAGCATCATCCTAATTGGAGAAAAGTTAGAATAATTTCCCATAAAGGTAGGAACCAGACAAAGCTGCCCCTTGTCACCACTCCTCTTCAATATAGTGCTTGAAACACTGGCTAGGGCAATAAGGCAAGAAAAGAAATTAAGAGAATATTAATTGGAAAAGAGGAAGTAAAACTATCTCTTTTTGTGGACGATATGATAGTTTACCTAAGGGATGCTAAAACTCCACCAGAAAACTCCTAGAAATGATTAAGTGTTTTAGTAAAGTGGCAGGATACAAAATCAACCCAGAAAAATCAGTAGCCTTTCTGTACACCAACAACAAGCAACTGAAGAAGGAATACAAGGAGACCTTCCCAATCACAATAGCCTCAAAAACAATAAAATACCTAGGAACAAATCTAACCAAAACCCCCAAAGATCTCTACAACACAAATTATAAACTCCTGAAGAAGCAGATTGAAGAAGTCATCAGAAGGTAGAAAGACCTCCCATGCTCATGGATAAGAAAAATTAATATAGTAAAAATGTCCATTCTACCCAAACTAACAATTCAACTCAATTCCAATTCAAATCCTCTGGAACTACATTCTTTGCAGCAATGCTTTCTTCCAGGCTTCTACTAGAATGCCCCATTAAGCTCTGCTTACAGTAGTCAACAGCTTTTCTAGCCCAAAGTTCCAAAGTCTTCCACATTTCTCCAAACATCCACATGGTCAGGTTCTTCACAGCCAGCAGCCCACTCTCTGGTACCAAATAACTCTATTAGTCACTTTTCTGTTCCTGTGATATAACCACCATGAGCAAGGGAAGTTATAAAAGGAAGAGTTTATTTGAGCTTACGATTGATGGTTCCAGGGAATCAGAGTCCATTGTGGTGGGAAGCATGGTGGCCAGGGCTGGAGCAGCAAGCCGAGGGTCACATCTTGCAGTCAGCACAGGAAGCAGAGATAGAGAGAGGCTGGAGACCACAAGGCTTGTTAAACTCACTAAGCCCTCCCCCAATATCGTACTTCCTCCAGCACAGCCACACCTTCTAAGACCTCGAAGAACAGTGCCAACAACTGGAGACAAAATGTCTGAATACTTAAAGCCTATGAGGGACACTCTCATTCAAACCACCAGAGAGGGAAATTTTGTAAATTCCTTCTATGAAGCCAGCATTACTATAATACCAAAACTAGGCAAAGATAAAACCAATAAAGAAAACTATAGCTGGGCGTGGTGGCGCTCGCCTTTAATCCTAGCACTTGGGAGGCAGAGGCAGGCGGATCTTTGTGAGTTCAAGGCCAGCCTTGGTTTACAGAGTGAAGTTTCCAGACAGCTGGAGGGCTACAGGGAGACCGCTGTCTCGAAAGAGCAAAAAAAAAAAAAAAAAAAAAAAAAAGAAAACTATAGACCCATTTCATTAATGAACATAGATGCAAAAATTCTCAACAAAATACTTGCAAACTGCATACAGGCATACAGCAACAAGATCATCAATCAAGCTGGATTCATACCAGAGATGCATGGATGGTTTAACACATGTAAACCAATAAATGTCAGAAAGCACATAAATGGACTGAAAGACAAAAAACACATGGTCATCTCAATTGACGAGGAAAAGGCCTTTAACAAAATTGAACATGTTGTCATAGTTAAAGACCTAGAGTGAATTGGACTGGAGGGAACATTTCTCAAAATAAATAAAGCCATATACAACAAACCTACAGCCAGCATTATTCTAAATGGGGAAAAATTAGAAGTGTTGCCCTTAAAGTCAAGAACCCAGCAAGGCTGCTGCCTATCTCCACTCCTTTTTAATATAGTGCATGAAAAAATCTCTAGAGCAATAAGATAAGAAAAGGAAATTAACTGAGTACTAATTGAACAAAAGAGGTCTTACTTTCCCTTTTTGCAGATGACATGATAGTTCACTCAAAGGACACTAAAACCTCTACCAGAAAAGTCCTCAAAACAATTAACAGTTTAAGTAATGTGGCAGGATACAAAATTAACCTTGAAAAATCAGTAGCCTTTCTTTATTCCAATAATAAGCAATTGGTGAAAGAATACAAGGAGAACTTACCATTCATAGTGGCCTGAAAAAATTAAAATATCTATGAACAAAGTGACCAAAGACTCTAAAAATTTCTACAACAAAAATTTAAGTCCCTGAAGAAGGAGATTGAAGAAGATACCAGAAGATGGAAGGACCTCCCAGGCTCATGGATTGGAAGAATTAATATAGTAAAATTGACCATCATGACCAAAGTACTATACAGATTCAATGCAATCCCAATTAAAATCCTTATGATCTTCTCCACTGACCTAGAAAAAAAATCCTAAAGTTCATATAGAAAAACAAAAGATCATGGATATTGAAAACAACCCTGAGCAAAAAGAGCAATATAGGGGGATTACTATACTAGACATCAAAATATATGACAGGTTATAGTCATAAAAACAGCTCAGTATTGGCACAAAAACAGACACAAAGATCAATGGAATAGAGTTGAATATCCAAACCTAAGCACATGCATTTTCAGGCACCCCATATTTGGCAAAGGGGCCAAGAAGACTCAATGGAGGAAAGACAGCATCTTCAGCAAATGGTGTTGGCAAAACTGGAGCACCACTTGTAGAAGAATAAAATTAAACCCCCACCTTTCACCCTGTACAAAAATCAACTCTAAATTGATCATAGACCTCAATGTGAAACCCAAAACTCTGAAAATGATAGTAGAAAGTATCAGTGTAGAAAAGACTTTCTAAATCAGACAGCATCTGCACAAGAAATAACATCAACAATTAGCAAGTGGGACCTTATTAAACTCAAAAGCTTCTGTAAAGCAAAAGAAGCAAACAAATGAAGAGAAAACCCACAGAGTGGGAGGAAACCTTCACCAATGTTACCTCTGACAGAGCACTAACATCCAGAGTATATAAACCACCCATAAAACAAAGGAGCAAGAAAACAAATGACACACTCAGAAGACGGAGTAAAGATACTTCACAAATGAAAAAGTAAAGATGTCTGAGAAACATCTTAAAAACTGTTCAACATTGCTAATAATTAAGGAAATGCAAATTAATACCACTTTTAAGATTTCATCTTACAATGGTAAGGCTGGCTATGATCAAGAAAACAAAGGACTCCAAATGCTGGAGAGGTTGTGGGGAAAGGGGAACACTCATCCACTGCTAATAGGAATGCAAACTCGTGCAACCCCTATGGAAAGCAGTGCAGAGAAAACTTAAAAGACTCAAAATGAACCTACCACCTGACCCAGCCATATCACTCCTGGGTATATACCCACAAGAGTTATCCTATTGCAGATATGCATGCACATCCATGTTTATTGCAGCTTTCTTCACAATAACGAAGAGCTGGAATCAACCCAAGTGCCCCTCATCCAATGATTGGATAAAGAAAATGTGGTATATCTACACAATGGAATTCTATGCAGTGGTAAAGAAAGTGGACGTCATGAACTTTGCAGGTAAGTGGATGGAACTAGAAGCCATTATGCTAAGAGAAGTAATAAAGTCACAGAAAAGCAAAAGACATATTGTGTCCCTCATTTGTGGATCCTAGCACCAAATCTCTGTAAGGCAAACTGAATAATTCTTTTCTTTCTTAGTAAATATAATACCTGATGTTACTCACCGACTTTCTATGTAACATAGGAATGTAAAATAATACCTTTTCTTTACCTGCTTACAATATACTGTTAAATTGTGAATCCTTAACCATGTTTTGGAATTAACCTATAGTTTATTTTCAGATGTTATAATTTTAGTATATGTGTGGCGTGTATCTAAACATATTTTTGGAGCGATACAAATTGGAAGGAACAACATCAACAACAAAAGGACTATGTCAAAGAACTGACTGAAACAGTAAACTTTTTCCCCAAATAGTAAACTTTGGTTTTGAAAAATTTAAAAAGACTGACAAAAAGATGAAAGACATGTATGGCAGAATACATGAGCTCTCACAGGTTGGGGGGGCAAGGAAGAGGGAATGGGTGTAAATTTGATTAAGAAACGTATGAAATGCATAAAACTTCAATAAAAAATCAAAGAGAAAAATATTGAAGTATAAGTTGGCCCAATATAAAATAGTCAAGAACTTCCCAAGTAGAAGATTGCAGGGAGGGGCACCTGAGCAAGGGTATGTGTGATGCCCTATCACAAAGGAATTTGTTAGGGTTTCTTACTTTAAAATGTAAGCTTCCAGTACATGGAATGATAGAACAGGAGGGTGAGGAAGTGGATGATGGGACAAATTACACAGTTTTGCATGAGCTATTAAATCGTATCTTACTTGCTATAAAGAGTCATTTATGTACTTTGTGGTTGAGTAGAATATAAGGATTTGATTTCATAAAAATACTCTGATTAAAGTTTGAAAATAGTTTGTCAAAAGAAAGATATGAAGGTCGAGATGGTTTGTGGCAGCATAGATTATGCTCACTTACATATTTTAATGTATGTTTTATTGAATTTTCTTGTATTTAATAAAAATATATTTTGATCATCTGAATGCAGCTGCAGATATACTGTACATGAGTAGCTTATAAGTCAATAACATGGAATATATGATATAAAATTCACAGTAACATATTTATGTGTTGTTCCATTACCACCAAATTCTTATATGTGAGTATATACCCTTATGCAACTGCAGGAACCAGGAGCATAGAAAGGAACCATGGAGGAAAAAGAACCTGAGAGAGAAGAAATGTAGGAGATAAACTAATGGGAAATGGGTAAAATGGAGATATTTAAATGGGAGGAAGAGGGGGGAGTTATACAAGGAACTATGAGGATAGAGGGGTAGAAGGAGATCAAGAGAGATGGGAACATAGGAAACATATTATCAAGGGAGAAATGGGGAAAATGGGGAGGGCATGGGGGCAGGTTAGACATGGAAAGAGTCAGGAGAGATAAATATGTAGCTGGTATGAAAAACCAGAGGGAATCATATTAGTCCCAAACATACTAACAAATTACACATGCAATAGCTCTACATGAGTGCATGTGTATAGCTGAAAGCTATGTGTATTAGTCAGGGTTCTCTAAAGAAACAGAATCAATAGAACGAATATATAGCTGTATACAAATTTATTAATTTGCTCATGTGACAGAGCTCAAGGAGTCCAACAATAGCTGCACCACACTGGAGAGGCTGAGAATCCAGGGAACTTCTCAGTCCACAAGGCTGGATGTCTCAGTAATCCCAATCTGGTGCTGAAGGCCCGATGGATTCCAGGGGATCTGCCAGATATGCCAATCTCAGTACATGCTAAGATCTGAAGGGTTGATCACAGCAGCAAGACAAACTCACCAGTGAGAGAGAGAGAGACAAGCCACAGGAAAAAAGGGCCCAGCTCCCTTTGCCATTGCCTTTTATACTGCCTGCTGGCAGAAGGTAATGCCCACATTGGGGGTGGGCCATCCCGCTTGAGGTAGTCCAATCTGAAGATTCTTTTTCTCTTATTCTTTCATCCCTAGTCCAGTCAAGTTGACACCCAGGATTAACCATCATGAGTCCACCCCTTGTCAACTTGACACCCAATAAATAGCCTCTCCTTATGTAATACTTAAATAATTACAAACAATGGCGAAGTCATAATTCTACCTAACATGTTATAAGTGTCCCATGTGCAATTGCAAAGCATTGTACCTTAGTAGGTGGTAATGTCCTTGAGGAACACTTAGTCCTTCAGTATCTAATAACCTAAATATGACAATGCTTAACACTTATCTCTGTTGTACATTCAAAAGGGAACAACACAAGTATCTGCTTAATATATGTATATATCTATTTCTATATCTATATATGAAAAAGAACATTCTTAACCAAATAGGACCAAAGTTAACATCTATTTTAACCCACGTTTCTGCAACTGGTCCTGTGGCCTCAGCTGATATTTATGACTACCTTCTTCTACTACCCATTCTGTATTTCCTGAACCATCAGCAAGCACCTCTGCAGGTCTTGGCTCTTTCCCTGGAGGACTGACCCATACCTTCATCACTGAAGGGTCTGTGCTTTTTGTTGTCCTGACTGGTTTGGGTTGGTGAAGTTTCCCATTGACCTTAATCACAGGACATGGTAGCACCAGAAGGCGCCCTACAGCATCTCCTGCCTTCCAGACATAATCTTCCTTGCCCCCATTGTGAAGAAAAAGTCCAATTTCCCCCTGGTAGTCTGTATCAATTACTCCTCCTACTACTGTTATTCCTTCCTTAGCCTGTTGGCTTAAGGGCAGTAGAAGCCCAAAGTAGCCAGGGGGAAGTCTTAGTTTCCAGTTCAATGGAATGTTTGCTGTATCTCCTGGCAAAAGCACTCCCCCATTTGGAACCAAAACTTCTATACCAGCAGAATGCAAGGTCGTGCTTACAGGAAGCAAAAATTCTCCTACTGGGTCACTAGGGGTAATAGCGAGTGGAATCACTCCCACTTCCACCCCTTGGTTCCTGGACCCATGAATTCTGGTTATAAGAGAAACAGTAGTATATAGTGGGCACTGATTCAAAACATACACTACATGCTGGAGAATGTTGCCCCAGCCTACCAGTGTATTGTTACCTAATTGGTGTTGTAACTGTGTCTTCAAGAGGCCATTCCTTCATTCTATCAAGCCAGCTGCTTCTGGATGGTGGGGAACATGGTAAGACCAGTGGATACCATGACCATGGGCCCACTGTCACACTTCTTTGGTTCCGAAGTGATTTCCTTGGTCAGAAGCGATGCTGTGAGGAATACTGTGACTGAGGATAAGGCATTCTATAAGTCCCTGGATGGTAGAAGCATTACGTGCAAATCAATAACCAGAATAAGTATGTATTCCTGTAAGGACAATGCTCTGTCCCTTCCATGATGGAAGTGGTCCAATGAAGTCAACCTGCCACCAGGTTGCTGGCTGGTCACCCTGGGGAATAGTGCCATATTGAAGGCTCAATGTTGGTCTCTGCTGTTGGCAAATCTGGCACAAGGCAGCAGCTATAGCCAGATCAGCTCTGGTGAGTGGAAGCCATGCTGTCGAGACCATGCATAACTTCCATCTCTGTCACCATGACCACTTTGTTCATGGGCCCATTGGGCAACAACAGGGACAGCCGGAGAAAGAGGCTGACTATCCACAGAACAAGTCATCTGTTCAACTTGATTATTAAACTCATCCTCTGTTGAGATCACCTTTTGATGAGTATTTACATGAGACACAATTGTCTTCACATCCTTTGACCATTCAGACAGCCCTATCTACATACTTCTTCCCCAAATGTCTTCCTCACCAATTTTCCAGTCATGCTCCTTCCAAGTTTCAAGGTTCCACCCTTTCCCCACCAGCAACCAGCCAGCATCATTATTTTCCTTATTTTTCTGCAATTTCTGAAATGTTTTTTATAGAGAGTTGCTAAATTCCTTGCTCCTCAAAAGAGGCATGTTAGGTGAGTCAAATGGATTTATCTTCATAATTACATCAAATAGTCTGCACCAAGGTTTATCATTCCTCTTCATGCCACCAGGAGAGCCTTCAGTAACTCTAGGCTTCTTTGGGTTGGAAAGCTGGTTCCAGAAACTACCAAGCCCACTAAAGAAATTCATCCTTTCAATTCTGTTTCTCTAGAACCACTTCTGGTACCACAATCTATATTTTTCAGGGTTCTCTAAAGAAACAGAATCAATAGAATGAATATATAGCTATATACAAATTTATTGATTTGCTCACGTGACAGAGCTCAAGGAGTCCAACAATAGCCACACCACACTGGAGAGGCCGAGAATCCAGGGAACTGTTCAGTCCGCAAGGCTGGATGTCTCAGTAGTCCCAATCTGGTGTGAAGGCCCGATGGATTCCAGGGGATCTGCCAGATCTGCTAGTCTCAATACATGCTGGAATCTGATGGGTTGATCACAGCAGAAAGACAAACTCACCAGTGAGAGAGAGGCAAGCCACAGGAAAAAAGGGACCAGCTCCCTCTATCATGGCCTTTTATACTGCCTGTTGGCAGAAGGCAACACCCACATTTGGGGTGGGACATCTGGTTTGAGGTAGTCCAATCTGAAGTTCCTTTTTCTGTTATTTGTTCATCCCTAGTCCAGTCAAGTTGAAACCCAGGATTAATCATCACACTATGTAACATAAAACATCACCAGACAGGAGAAATCTCCCTTTGAGTTGTTTGCCAGGGTAGACCAACAGACTCCCAAAATTACACAGGCTATTTCCATAACCCTTGATTGATGCCCAGAATTTGAAGGTAAGACTCTATTCATGAAGACAGGACGTATACACACTTCATACTGCTGGAGGAGGAAGAGCTGATCTTCTTAAAGTGAGAGATTCTAAATAGGCTTTCTATACCCCAGTAGATTAACTTGCATTGAGGGATATCTGGGGACACTTACTTGACATGATAGGGTTTAACACAAATGACAGAATGTTTGAACTCCATTGGAGGGGGATCTATGGGTGGGTGTCAGTGGAGAAGGGGGTATAAAGATGATTTAAATGCTCTGTATGTAATACACAAAAATTCAATAAAATTACATAATAGAATTTTTATTTTACAACTACATGATTAAAGGATTTGGCATAAAATAGAAGACATTCTAGTACAGAACTCTCAACCACAATGACTTTAAGGAGTGGGCAGAGGCAGAGTAATTTGCCAAGGAGACTAAGAGATGAGTGTGAACAACTGAAGGATAAGAAAAGAATCATGAGCCCCGGTGTGGTGGTACATGCCTTTAATCCCAGCACTCCAGAGGCAGAGGCAGGCAGATCTCTGTGAGTTCAAGGCCAGCCTGGTCTACAAAGTGAGTTCCTGGACATCTGGGGCTGCAGGGAGACTCTGTCTAAAAAGACCAAAANAAAAAAAAAAAAAAAAAAAAAAAAAGAATCATGAAAGAAAAGTCCCAGAAATTCTATTTTGGACTAATTAAGGACTTATTATTAACTGGGGAAATGGTTTATTTCTTGGAAAATAAACAATGATCTGTGAATTAGTAACAAAGAAATTGCTGTTGGCAAATTAAGTAACTAAGGGTAAACCTTTGTACCTTACTTGTTTTCTTCACTGCTGTGACAATATACCCAATAGAAATATCATAAAGGATGAGTTTATTTTGGTGCCTAGTTTCAGAGGATATATCATGGTGAGAAGACCTAATGGTTGAAGCTGTTCCAACTACCCTTAGTGGTGTACTTCATCTAGCTACCCTCTACTTCCTAAAGGCCCCACAGCCTTCAAAATGGTACCACAGGCTAGAGGTGAAATATTCATAACATGAGCATATTTGAGACATTCTAGATTCAAAACACAACAATATTTATTTCTCTAATGCACTGATCATCAAATAAACTTTCAGCTGCATTTTATGAAACTAATATGATTCCATAGCCTTTTTCTTGATTGTTTTTACATTTTCTTCTGCGTGAAACCTTATATAGTGGCACAATAAAATGATATTGGTAATATGCACAAAATGAATCACAGTCCTATAATTTTCTATTAACCTGCAAATTTTATTTGCTTTCAAGGTTGTCCAGCCAGGGACAGTGGGGTATCACTATAGTTACAGCTACCATGGAAGCTGAAGCAGGACAATAATTTGAATCCAGGAATTCAAGGCCAAACTAAAAATACACTTAGACTCTGTCTTCTAAAACAAAACAAGATCATTTTTCTTGTTTCAACTTTGTGGTTATAGACGTTGTTTAAATATGCTTATTTACAAAGATTGAAAGTGTATTTCAAATAGATGATATGTTCTACCAACTGATTTTCAATGTCTTCCTGAAACTCTATTATTCAATAATACTACAATTTGATGTTAAATATTTAGACTATTCTTAAATTTTCTATTGTTATGCCCATAACAAATTCTTTAGGAACTCCCAGGATTAAATAATTTAATCACAAATCTCAATAATTATTTTTGAGACAGAGTCTCCTGACATATCCCCAGCTGGTCTGAAATCTCTGAATTTTTCTGTCTCAGCCTTCTGAATGCTGAGGTTAGAGCAGTATAACATAATTTTGAAACTGCAATTTAGTATTATAATATACTGATTCAAAACCTACTTCAATGTTAAGTTCGTTTTCATTGCTTTTAGTATCTATCATAGCTGAAATCATCCTTCACCACGATGACCATGATACAAAAGAGATACTTTGCAAGTGGCTTACTGTTAGTTATAATAGATTTCAATCCACACTTTTTGAATCTCAAGGACAATTTTATTAGATTATAAGAAAAATCATAGTGAAGGTTACCTTAAAAATCTCGGCAGGCAACAGAGGGAGGGATGAAGAAAAAGTCATGCCTTTTAAGTTAGGCATGGAATAGAAATAGACAGCTTATTAAGAAAGGATAAAGCACTTTCAAGAATGTAGGTAGGCCAGGGGGCTTAGGAAAGAGCCCATAAAAGCATTTTAATTAAAAAAGTTTAAAAGATATATTGCTTTTGTTTGTATGAATGTTTGCATGATTATTTTTGTGCAAGGGACTGCAGAGGTCAGAAAAAAAATGATGTTGTATACCCTGGAACTGGAGTTATAGGCATTTCTGAGCCATGTGGTGTTGGGAATTGAACCTACACCTTTACAAAAGCAGTAAGTATTTTAAATAGCTGAACCATTTATGCAACCTCTATCCATATATTTTATAACAGATGCAAATTTATATTTCACATAGTCTCATTGTTAATACTGCACATTAGTTATTAATGTCCAGTTAAATCTGATTAATACATTGCTGTCTTAAAATCACATTTTGTATTCAGTGAAGAGTTTAGACTAAAATTAAATATTTTAAGCATTTTTATTTCTGTCCTCTTTGCTTACATATATGTTACTAGTGTTATCTGAAGTTGTAGTTGATCAATTTATTGATCTATACCAACCTATGTATCCAGTAGAATTAATTTCCAGATCCTTAATACTTTTGCTAGATAGTTATACTTGCCAGCTTAACATACCTGGGTAGAAGGAACCTCACCTGAGGAATTTCCTCTATTGGATTAGCCCAAATCCATGGCTGTGATGGTTAATCCTGGGTGTCAACTTGACTGGACTAAGGAACAAATAAGAAAAAAAGGATCTTTGGATTGGACCACTTCAACCCGGATGGCCCACCCCAAATATGGGCGTTACCTTCTGACAGCAGGCATTATAAAAGGCCATGGCAGAAGGAGCTGGTCCCTTTTCTCCTGCAGCTTCCCTCTCTCTCACTGGTGAGTTTGTCTTGCTGCTGTGATCAACCCTTCAGATCCCAGCATGTACTGAGACTGGTAGATCTCCTGGAATCCACTGGGCCTTCAGCACCAGGTTGGGACTACTGAGACATCCAGCCTTTCGGAATGAGCAGTTCCCTGTATTCTCAGCCTCTCCAGTGCAGCATGGCTACTGTTGGACTCCTTGAGCTCTGTCACATGAGCAAATCAATAAATTGTATATAGCTATATATTAGTCTTGTTGCTTCTGTTTCTTTAGAGAACCCTGACTAATACAGATTTTGGTGCCAGGAGTGGTTCTAGAGAAACAGAATTGAAAGGATGAATTTCTTTAGTGGGCTTGGTAGTTTCTGGAGCCAGCTCTCCAATCCAATGAAACCTAGAGTTACCGAAGGCTATCCTGGTGGTATGCAGAAGAATGATAATCCTTGGTGCAGACTATTTGATGTAATTATGAAGATAGATCCATTTGACTCACCTAACTCGCCTTTTGTGAGGAGCAAGGAATTTAGCCACTCTATATATAAAACGTTTGAGAAATTGTGGAAAAATAAGGAAAATAATGATGTTGCCTGGTTGCTCCTAGCATCTCTGGATAAAGTGGTAGAGGAAAATAAGGAGCTCAGTGATAAAAATGACCAGCTCCAGATTCGAAACAACAGTTTAAAGGTTTCCATGTGTACTCTGGAAGAGAATCTTCTCTCCAGCAGCCAAAGAGCTAAAGTGGCAGAAAAATCAAGCTGGGGCCCTTATTATACGTTTGGCTGATTTACAACACAAATTTAATTTCCTGCCACGAAGAGTGTCAGCAGTTAAAGTGAGAGCACTGGTGGGGAAAGGGTGGAACCTTGAAACTTGGGATGGAGATGTGTGGGAGAACCACGATGATGAGGATTTTGAACCCTCTGAGGGATTTTCTTTATCTGAGGAATTAATCTCCCCACCCTCAGCAGAGAATCCACACCCTGCAAATCCCTCCTCCCCACCCTTGCCTGAGGAAACTAATCTCCCCCTCCCAGTGGGAGCTAATGTCCCTCAGGTCCCAACAATTATTGCCTCTAGACCTATAACCAGAGTCAAGGCTAAGCAAGCCCCTCAAGGTGAGATAGAAAGTGTGGTCCATGAGGAGGTGCGCTACACCACTAAAGAAATTAATGAGTTTGCCGATTCATTCCAGCAGAAGCCTAAGGAATATGTGTGGGAATGGATTTTAAGGGTGTGGGATAATGGTGGAAGGAATATAAAATTGGATCATACTGAGTTTATCGATATGAGCCCACTGAGTAGAGATTCTAGGTTTAACATGGAAGCTCGAGCAGTTAAAAAAGGTGTTAAAAGTTTATTTGAATGGTTGGCTGATGTATTTATTAAAACATGGCCTACTAACAGCGAGTTAGAGATGCCTGATATTCCTTGGCTTAGTATTGATGAAGGGATTGTGAGGGTCAGGCAGATGGGCATGCTCGAGTGGATTCGAAGTGTAAAACCACATTCTCCACAATATGAGGACCCAGAGGACATGCCATTCACTGAATTTATAAGATGGAAAGTACTGAGAGAGAC
This sequence comes from Rhizomys pruinosus, assembly GCA_009823505.1. Classification (NCBI taxonomy): domain Eukaryota; kingdom Metazoa; phylum Chordata; class Mammalia; order Rodentia; family Spalacidae; genus Rhizomys; species Rhizomys pruinosus. Next base: position 693,884 of record VZQC01002364.1, on the reverse strand, counting down.
ACCAGAACATTTGAAGAGCTTTGTTTTTGCTCTATTTCTTATCCCAGATCTTACAGTTAGAGAAGTTGTTGCTCGCTTGCATAAATTAAATGTACACATAACAGGTTTAACAGGACCTCAGGGTAGATGTCAGGTGGCAGCACTGAATCGCAGAAGGCCATATGATCATAGTTATCGTAATTACCATATGGGTGGCAAAGGCAAAACAATGCCTATAATGGCATGACCCAAAATGATCTTTGGAACTGGCTAATTAATCATGGCTTTCCCAGGAACCAAATATATAAGAAGCCTACTAAGTTTTTATTTGATCTGTATAAGCAGAAAAGCTCTAGAACAAATGACAGGAAGTTAACATTGGATTTCAGCAGTAGTGAATCCCGTCCAGTTAACCAGTTTCCAGACTTGAGACAGTTCACAGACCCAGAACCCCTTGTATGAAGGGCTGGCCAGTTTCCAATGAGGAAGGACCTTTGGTATTGTCACAATACCAAAGAGATATGCTGTTTGCCTTCCTCCTGTCCTTCCCCAGAGGGACCTGAGGACTTTTACTAGAGTAACTGTACACTGGGGAAAAGGAAATAATCAGACTTTTTGAGGGCTATTTTTTACTGGTTCTGAGTTGACACTGATCCCAGGAGACCCTAAAAAGCATTGTGGCCCTCCAGTTAAAGTAGGGGCCTATGGAGGTCAGGTGATAAATGGAGTTTTGGCTGAAGTCCGACTCACAGTGGGCCCAATGGGTCCCAGAACTCATCCTGTGGTTATTTCCCCAGTCCCAGTATGTATAATTGGGATGGATATAATTAGAAATTAGCAGAATCCCCACATTGGTTCCCTGACCTGTGGAGTGAGGGCTATTATGGTTGGAAAGGCCAAATGTAAACCATTGGTATTGCCTCTACCAGAGAAAATAGTGAACAAAAAACAGTATCATATCCCTGGAGGGATTGCAGAAATTAGTGCCACCATCAAGGATTTGAAAGATGCAGGGGTATTGATTCCTACCACATCTCCATTTAACTCTCCAATTTGGCCTGTGCAAAAGACAGATGGATCAAGGAGAATGACAGTTGACTATCGAAAACTCAACCAAGTTGTGACACCGATTGCAGCCGCTGTACCAGATCTGGTGTCTTGACTTGAGCAGATTAATATGTCTGCTGATACCTGGTATGCAGCTATTGATCTGGCCAATTCTTTCTTCTCAATACCAGTTCACAAGGACCACCAGAAGCAATTTGCTTTCAGCTGGCAAGGCCAACAGTATACCTTTACTGTCTTACCTCAAGGGTATGTTAACTCTCATGCCTTGTGCCATAACTTAGTTAGAAGGGATCGTGATCGCCTGACTCTTCCACAACATATCACACTGGTCCACTATATTGATGATGTTATGCTGATTGGACCCAGTGAATAGGAGGTAGCAGCTAGTATAGACTTGTTGGTAAAGCATATGCGCATGAGAGGATGGGAAATAAATCCAACTAAAATTCAAGGGCCATCTACCTCGGTGAAGTTTCTAGGAGTTAAGTGGTGTGGAGCATGCAGAGACATTCCTTCTAAGGTAAAGAATAAGTTGTTGCACCTGGCCCCTCCCTCCACCAAGAAAGAAGCACAACGTTTGGTGGGTC
>VZQC01002364.1:658081-673399 GCA_009823505.1 Rhizomys pruinosus | reverse complement strand
ATATATATATACATTGACCTTTAATTAGGCTCTAGGTTAAGACAACATGAAAAAAATCAATAGCTTATTTTCTCTTCCCCTTTCTATTTTCTATTTTTCTGCTCACATTTTCATGTTTGCTGAGACAGAAGTGCCATAACACTAAAAACAAGGAACTTCACAGAACATCCAATACACTTAGAAGGCCATGGTTTGGCACAATCTTTTAAATCCAACAAACTGGATCTGTCAATATACACACATCCCTTTGTATACAACAATGTCTTTGATGGAATGAAGGTACGTTTCCCAGTGTGCATCTTATACTCCATCCTTCACCCTCAATCCCATGTACTCTTTGCAATGATCTTTACAGAAAAAGTGTTAGGAAATAAAAACTCTGATCATAGGGGAATAAATCTCTGATATTGAAGCATGTTGTTCAATTTCATTACTCTTTGCAGATGTCACATTGTGCATCACCTTCCACTGGGGAAGGATGAAATGCTAATCCCCATCAAACATATCCATTGGGAATCTTACTGCAATAAATCTGTAGACAAGACATAATTATAGAATGTCTATCAATTTGCAGTAAAGGAAAAATAAAACATTCAATCTGTGAATGCGTACCTCTTCTACCTTCTACTGTTTGTTTTGTGTACTGTGTACTTTGTCAACTGAATTCATGTAGATAATGTAGGTAATCAACAACTGCATTTACAATAGATCATCACTTTCATGCAGAATAATTAGAGAATTGTTAGGAACTGAATGGAAATTTCTGATCTAATATTTCCCTTTAATACACAGCTACAAAAACAAATAGCATTATGGGTAGTGCATTGTATTTTCTTGAGGATGTTTCATTTATATCGATGCATCAGTTCTAGCACAAAAATTGGGTAATTCATTATTTCACTGATATTCCATTCTATTTATCTAGTGCAGCAATTCATAGCAAGGTCATAAATTGTCAAAGGTTTTCATTCACTGTTTCAACACATTGGGGTAGTTAATACATATCCAGATTCTGATACAAGCTAATGTGGAAACTTAAAAAAAGTGGGAGAACCATTTGTACGAGGCTCACATGTTGGCTCTTATTAATGTAAAGACAACTAATAAGTTTAATACATACATACTTTGATAATCATATCAACTAATGGACACAGACTACACAGAAAACACACACCTGTGAACATAGGGACACACACAATCACACAGGGAGGGAAGGAGAGAGGGAGGGAGGAAGAAAAGGAGGGAGAGAGAGAGAAAGAGAGAGATTTACACTTTCTGACATATTATAGGCAGCATTCTAAGAACTTAATATTTACATTTCCTGAGTTATGTTCTCTTCAAGATATTATTCTTAGCTTACAAGTGATGACAATGAGTGTGGCATACATTGTTAGGTAATGTGAGTAAGTTCTACATAATTAATGGTAGAAGTGAAATTAGGAAACAAGTCCTGTGTCCTAGAGACTGCAACTGTGTCTGCAACACTGTATTGACTCTTAAACCTGGAGAATAGAACAGCCTTCCCATTCCAAGCACACAATTTCTTTTTTTTTTTTACTTTTTTTAAAAATTTTATTTATTTTCTATGTGTATGAATGTACTGCCTGCATGCAGGTTTGTGCACCCATGTCGTGCAATGCCTCAGAGGTCAGAAGAGGGTGTCGGATTCCTACGGAACTGGAGTTCTCCTGGAATTGGAGTAACAGACAGTTCTCAGCCGCCATGTGGGTACTGGGGATCGAACCTCAGTCCTCTGCAAGAGCAGTTGGTGCTCTTAACCACTAGGCTATCTCTCCAACCCCGCAAGCACACAATTTCTAAGTATCGACTTGTACTTCTGCAATTTTAATGTGTTATTCAATACTCTTAATAAACAAGCAATATTTATAGCCAGATTTTTCTAGGTCTATCTAAGCCATTTTCTTATAAAAAGTTAGACTTCAGAAGATTAATTAATAGTTTTACATCATTAAGATAACTTTAAATTTACTACCACAGTAATGTAGCAATGCATTAAAACTGAACCCTTGAATGCATTGTGTCAAATATAAGCCTATTAAAGTATATATGTATATATACATACTTTATAAAGTATATATATATACATATATACTTTAATAGGCTTATATTTGACACAATGCATTCAAGGGTTCAGTTTTAATGCATTGCTACATTACTGTGGTAGTAAATTTAAAGTTATCTTAATGATGTAAAACTATTAATTAATCTTCTGAAGTCTAACTTTTTATAAGAAAATGGCTTAGATAGACCTANCTATATATATATACTTTATATATATATATATAAATATATATATATATATATATACAGCTAGGGGTAGAGCATGAGGGGACCCGCAGGTCCAGCTGACTGGGAAAGGTGTCCCGAAGGCCTTGGGAGCTAGGAGCTGAGGCTTGAACACAGAGGGTACCAGTGTGTGGGATAAGCCAGCAACCCAAACACCCCCCTCTCACCCACCCCCCAGCTGCCAACTGGAACCCCCAACTGGAACTCAGGAGAGAGTGGCTGAAAGCAGAGGGAATACAGTATTCAGAAGGTGTCACCCAGGTTGCTACCCATCCAGCTCCTACATAACAGAAAGGGAAAAGTGAACTATACCTTCGAATATATAACCAAAATTGAAAGCCTAAAACCTAGACAAGTCAACAATCCATTAATAAGCAGAATATAACAAAGACACTGGAAGGAATCAAGGAAAGCAATCCTTCAACAAAGTGAAGAGGCACTCAAAATTTGCATCAGAATACAGGCAAAAAGCTAACCACATGCCAAGAGCACAACAAAAGAACAATATGGGAAAAGCACAGAAGAACTCCACACCAAACTCTACTGAGCCAGTGGAGGACCCCTACAATGTGATCTCCGTAGAGGTAACCCAGGACACAGATCCCAAAATAACAATCACAGATATTCAAAGAGATCATAAAACTAAGGGGAGAGAATAAAAAAAATAACTCAGAAAGGACCTAGAGGAAGACAAGGACAAACTTTGGAAAGAACTAAAAGGAGAAAATGAGAGATTCTGGAAAGAGCTAGGGGGACAAAATGACAAACTCCAGAAGGAAGTGAAAACACTAAAAAGATCCCATGCTGAAATGAAAAAGGAAACCAACGAACTACAAGAAAAGTTTGAGAAGCTCCAAAAAGAAATGGAAATTTTAAGGAAAACACAGGAAGAAGAAGAAGAAGAAGAAGAAGAAGAAGAAGAAGAAGAAGAAGAAGAAGAAGAAGAAGAAGAAAGGGAATTGTACAGTCATCCAATCAAGAGGAAAGAATGGGAAAAATCCTCAGAAGCAGAATGGAGGAAGCAGAAAAAAGAATATCAGGCCTAGAAGACAACACAGAACAACCAAAACACTCAAGTAAAGACTATGAAAAATTAAAAAATACACAAGAGTGGAACAACCAAGAAAGGTGGGACACTATGAAAAGATCAAACCTCCGCATCATAGGGATAGAGGAAGGAGAAGAATCCCAAGAAAATGGTATTCACCAGATTGTCAACTAAATAATAGAGGAAAATTTCCTCAAACTAATAAAAGACAAATCCATGCAAATACAAGAAGCAAGTAGAATACCAAACAGACTAGACCAGAAAAGAAACTCCCCCCACCATATCATAGTTAAAATGTTAGATACCCAAAACAAAGACAAAATTCTTTGTCTTTGTTTTGGGTATCTAAGAAAGCCACAAGAGAAAAACAAGTTACATACAAGGGAAAACCTATCAGAATCACAGGTGATTTATCAGCACAAGCCATGAGAGCAAGAAGAACGTGGACCAAAGCATTCCCAGTGCTAAAGGACTATGGATGCCAACCCAGGTTACCATACCCAGCAAAAATGTCAATTCTAGTCAAAGGAAAGGGAAAAGTCTTCCATGATATAAACAAGATGAAAGAATACATGCTTGGAAAACCAACCCTCCAGAGAATGCTTGAAACAATTCAAAGGACAGAGGAGAGGAACAACTACCCCCAAGCACCTAGAAAGAAAAAATAATAATAAAAACAGAAATGCAGAGGTAGAAACCTACACAAAAAATGCAAACGTATAATAAGATGAAAGGAAGCAACATATACCTCTCAATTATAACCTTAAATATCAATGAGCTAAACTCTCCAATCAAAAGACATAGACTGGGAGAATGGATTAGGAAACAGAACCCACCAATATGCTGTCTACAAGAAACCCATCTCACCCTTAAGGATAGGCATCAACTTAAAGTGAAAGGATGGGAAAAATTATTCCAAGCAAATGGTACTAAAAAGAAAGCAGGAGTTGCTATCCTAATATCAGACAAAATAGACTTCAAAGTAGAAGCAATTAAAAGAGATAAGGAGGGCCATTATATCCTTATCAAAGGGAAATTATCCATGAAGACCTCACAGTCATGAATATATATGCACCAAACTCTGGTGCACCAACCTTTGTACATACAACTTTACAGGACCTCAAGGCACAGATTTACCCCAACACACTCATATTAGGGGACTTCAATACCCCACTAAGTCCATTAGACAGATCAATGGGAAAGAGAATAAACAGAGAGACATCTGAACTGAACAATACAATAAAGGAAATGGAACTCACAGACATCTTCCGAGTATTCCACCCAAGCACCAGAGAATATACTTTCTACTCAGCGCCCCACGGAACATTCTCCAAAATTGACCACATACTTGGACACAGAAAAAAAAAAACTCAAAAAATAAAAAAAATGAAATAACTTCATGCATTCTATCAGACCATAGCACAATAAAGCTCAATATCAACACCAGGATAAGTCCTGCTACCTACATGAACACATGGAGACTAAACAACACACTCTTGAATAATGAATGGGTCAAGGATGAACTAAAGAAAGAAATAAAAGCATTCCTGAAACTAAATGACAATGACAATAAAATACAACAAAACCTATGGGACACTTTAAAAGCAGTCCTAACAGGGAAGTTTATAGCCCTGGGTGCCTATAAAAAAAAAAAAAACCAGAAAGAGAACAGATAAATGAACTAACACTGAAGCTAAAAAAAACACTGCATAGACAACAACAAATAAACACTTAACGCAACAGACAGGCAGAAATAACAAAAATCAGAGCAGAAATCAATGAAATAGAAACAAAGAAAACAACACAAAAACTAAACGAATCCAAAAGTTGGTTCTTTGAGAGAATAAACAAGATAGACAGACCCGTAGCCCTGTTAACCAAAAGAAAGAAAGAGCAACTCCTAATCAATAGAATTCAGGATGAGAGGGGGAAATATCACTACAGACAGTGAAAAGATCCAAACAATCATACAGGAATACTTCAAAAACGTATACTCTACCAAATTTGAAAACCTAAGAGAAATGGATGAATATCTGCAATCCAGGGCATCACCAAAGCTACACCAACAGGAGATTGACAGCTTAAACAGACCCATAACACATGAAGAAATTGAAAATGTAATAAGAGACCTCCCAACTTAAAAAGCCTAGGTCCAGATGGTTTCACAGCAGAATTCTATAAAAAATTCAAAGAGGAGTTACAACAATTATTACTAAAACTGTTCAGAAGGATACAAACAGAGGGAAACCTTCCAAATTCCTTCTATGAATCCAACATCACTCTAATACTAAAACCAGGCAAGGATGCAACCAAAAAAGAGAACTACAGACCAATCTCATTAATGAACTCACATGCAAAAATTCTCAACAAAATGCCTGCAATCCATATACAGATCCACATTAAGAAGATCATTCACCATGATCAAGTTGGATTCATACCAGAGATGCAGGGATGGGTTAACATACAAAAATCATTAAATATCATAAAACACATAAATGGACTGAAGGACAAAAACCACACCATCATCTGAATCGATGCAGAAAAGGCCTTTGACAAAATCCAGCATCCCTTCATGATTAAAGTCTTAGAAGGAATTGGACTGGAAGGATCATTCCTCATCATAATCAAAGCCATATATAAGAAACCCACAGCCAGTATCATCCTAAATGGAGAAAAGTTAGAAGGAGTTCCCATAAAGGTAGGAACCTGACAAGGCTGCCCCTTGTCACCACTCCTCTTCAATATTATGCTTGAAACACTGGCTAGGGCAATAAGGCAAGAAAAGGAAATTAAAAAAATATAATTGGAAAAGAGGAAGTAAATCTATCCCTTTTTGCAGATGATATGATAGTTTACCTAAGGGGTACTAAAAACTCCACAAGAAAACTCCTAGAAATGATTAAAAGTTTCAGTAAAGTAGCAGGTTACAAAATTAACCTAGATAAATCAATAGCCTTTCGTTACACCAATAAAAAACAACTGAAGAAGGAATACAAAGAGTCCTTCCCACTCACAAAATCCTCAAAAACAATAAAATACCTAGGAATAAACCTAACCAAAACCACTAAAGATCTCTACAACAAAAATTATAAGCTCCTGATGAAGGATATTGAAGAAGACATCAGAAGATGGAAAGACCTCCCATGCTCATGGAGTGGAAAAATTAATATAGTAAAAACGTTCATTTTACCCAAATTAATATACAGATTCAATGCAATCCCAATTAAAATCCCAAGAAGTTTCTTCACAGGCTTGGAAAAAAAAATTCTTAAATTCATATGGAACAACAAAAGACCCAGAATAGCCAAAGCAACCCTGACTGAAAAGAGCAATACAGGGGGGAATTCTATACCAGACATCAAAGTAAATTACAGGGCTTTAGTCATAAAAACAGACTGGTTCTGGCACAAAAACAGACCGGTAGACCAATGGAACAAAACTGAAGATTCAAACTTGAGCACATACAATTTTAGCCACCTCGTATTTGACAAGGGGACCAAAAAACTCAGTGGAGGAAAGACAGCATTTTCAGCAAATGGTGTTGGCAAAACTGGATCACCACTTGTAGAAAAATAAAATTAAACCCCTATCACTCACCCTTTACAAAAATCAACTCCAAATGGATCAAAGACCTCAATGTGAAACCCAAAACTCTAAAGGTGATAGAAGAAAGGTTGGCACCAACTTACAAGACATAGGTGTAGGAAAAGACTTTCTAAAGCAGTCAGCAGCTGCTCAGGAAATAATAAGGTCGACAATTGACAAGTGGGACCTTATTAAACTCAAAAGTTTCTGTGCAGCAAAAGAAACAGTCAGGGAAGTGAAGAGAAAACCCACAGAGTGGGAGGAAACCTTCACTGCTAATACATCTGACAGAGCATTAATCTCCAGAATATATAAACTATTCAAAAACCAAAGAAGTAAGAAAACAAATGACTCACTCAAAAGATGGAGTAAAGAGCTGAGCAGAGACTTCACATGTGAGGAAACAGAGATGGCTGAGAAACATCTTTAAAAAAGTGTTCAACGTCTCTAATAATTAAGGGAATGCAAATTAAAACCATTTTAAGATACCATCTCACCCAGATAAGGCTGGCAAGGATCAAGAAAACAAATGATACTAAATGCTGGAGAGGGTGTGGGGAAAGGGGAACACTCATCCACTGCTGGTGGGAATGCAATCTTGTACAACCCCTATGGAAAGCAGTATGGAGAACACTTAAAAGACTCAAAATGATCCTACCACCTGAGCCAGCCATACCACTTCTGGGAATATATCCACCAGGCTCTTCAAACCACAGAGATACATGTACAGCCATGTTCATTGCAGCTCTCTTCACAATAGCGAAGAGCTGGAACCAACCAAAATTCCACTCAACTGATGAGTGGATAGAGAAAATGCGGTACATCTACACAATGGAGTTCTGCGCAGTGGTAAAGAAAGATGACATCATGAAATCTGCAGGTAAATGGATGGAACTGGAAGAAATTATCTTAAGTGAAATAACGCAGTCCCAGAAAAACAAAGGACAAATGGCATCCCTCATCTGTGGATGCTAGCACCAATAACCCAGCTGTAAATATTCCATGTGGGGAGTGATGCATATTAGAAAGAACAACAACAGAAAAGACTGCAACAAGAACTGACTGAAATGGTGAATCTGGTCGGGTGGGAGGGATGGGAATGGGACATGGGTCTACATTAGATTATAGTATAATTAATTGATGTGAGTTTAACAGGTATCCAAATTTGCCCAAACTTTGTCTTCATAGTATAAGGTATTCTAGGTCTTAGTAAAAGTAACAACGTCTGTATTAAACAACATTGGTTAAACGATTTTAATAAAAATTGTAATACATTTAAGCTAATTGGAAACATAAATTGTAGTCCACATCTGCTTCACTTATAATTTGTATAACAACAACTTTGGGGTTAATGGATACAAATATTCTTGACAATGTTTGTGTTGTACAGTATCAACTTGTAACATTTTCTTCTACCTATAGGATAATTTGCCTAAAGGAATTAAGATTAACAACATACAGGAAATTATAAACAGCTTGAGTAAATTTAATGCAGAAAAGTTGGCCCAGCTAAATATTAAAAGGAAGAAAAGCCTCAGAGTGCTACAGGCATCAAACATCTCTGTGGATCCTAACTATAACAACTATTTATAATGTGTTCTAATGAATTTTACCTTTCAGGTGCCACAAAGTTTTAATACAAGAGACTTCCTTACCTCCTTTTCATAAAAAAAAGGAAAACATGATGGCAATGAAGTCATTCCCTAAATATAAATTAGAGCTGACTGCTATAGAGGTAATGTCTTATAAAAAGGAACATAGTTGTCTTCTTTAATTGACTGATAGTCAAAGGAACTGTGGAAAGGAAAATTCTCTATTCAGAGCCAAATATAATACTAAAGTCTATATAAGCTGGGTAATTGAGTAAAATATATTAATAGAGGAGAGCTCTGTTATCAGAAATGGATTATTCAGCCAAGGAGATGTTGGATAGGGGATCCAAGCCCCCCAAAAGATAAAGGCTTTTGCCAGAAAACTGGGATACCTGCAAGAAGAGAGGCGGTAAGGCCCTGCTGTCAAAGACCTGATGTAAGCATGGGAAAGAATTATTGAGACCACACTTTCAAGTGTACGTCGGCCTCTGGAATGCCAGAGAGTGTTACCAAAGGCCACTAAATCAACAAAGCAAATATTGGTCTCCTTGAGTCAAGCAAGATTCCTCCGTCAGCATCAGCTACACCTCACCTGCCTGGAAATACTGTGCAGCAGTGACAGCCCAATGTTTGTATATCCCAAATCTAATTGGCTATTAGCTCTCTCCTTGAAGGAATAATTCAGGGCTGACGCCACAAGCTTAAGTCCTCTAGTGGTTAGGCGATATTATAAGCCACAGTAAGACCTTGCCAACTTTTACAGAAAAGCTATAGTCCATGGATTAGCATACCATCCAAGCATCTGTGTCTATACCAACATAACCCACCATAATAATTTGTACTGTTTAAATGCCTGTATATCTAACTGCTTGTGCTTCATCAGTAGAAATAAAAGGTTATTACAGGATAAACTGCCAACCCATGAAAGGAAACAGCCTGAACTGATCAGAGTTCAAAACAACATCTCCAAAGAAAGTAGACTGTTTGGCTTCTAGCCCACTTGTGTCCCTTTTCTAAAGCCTAGGGAACAATATGTGGAAAAGGGGGCATGGTAGAATGTAAGGGCTGCGATTGGGGTGAACTACGAAACTACAGAAACATAGACTAGACTCTAATTTGATCAACATGATAGTACATATAAGCTCCCCCAGCTGGACAGTGAGGGCCTTGCGTTGTATAAGTTTGGGCATAGCTACTTGCAAATTGGTTTTACATGAAGGATACCTGTATTCATTACTTATGACCTACTGTTAAAAAATAAACAAAATAAATAAAGGAAAAAATATATANATATATATATATATATATCCCTCATGCACAAGCCATAATAAGAGGTTTTGGCCAAATCTTCATAATGTTAACTTTGAATCATGTAGAAACATTTTTCTAGCCTAATTGATATTAGTCACTTTGCTTATGATATGGAAAAATCTATATCTCTTCAGTCAGAATATTCAGAAAGAGGTACAATACAAATAATATTATTATTAGTGCAATGAATTCAGTTAAGAGCTTTGAAATATTTCATTCTTATTGGTGTATTTAATTCCAGTACCTGATATCAAGGATATAATTCATTCACTGTATTTCTGCTTATCTAATGCAGCATCACTTTTAGAAAGAACATGAGAGGACTTCATTTGCTTCCACACCTTTGCTATCTTGCCTCTAAATTCATTCTTAATCATGTTGTTAAAAGGTTATATTGCCAGACTAACTTTGACATATGTCACTTATTTCTTCAAAAGTCGTTATTACTCTAGCTTTCTCTCTGTCTCTCTCTGTCTCTCTGTCTCTCTCTCTGCGTGTGTGTGTGTGCATATTCATTACCTCTCTAATGAACTAGAAACTCTTTAGCATATTTTTTTTTGTCTATCAGCTTGCTCTAGGTTTATCGATCATTTATTATTTTTTTACTCTCTGGGTCCTATGATTTCCAGAGTACCTGGCTTGTTTAAACCATATTGGTCTATTTTCACTTCTGTTTATTTAATCATAAAATACAGTGAACAGATAAAGACATTAGCTCTGTGGTCTGATTATCTTAATTTGAATTTCACTTCTAATACCTACCAGTGGTGTGGGCTTGGGCAGGTTATTTCATCATTCTTATTTTTCTGCAAATAATATTCTTAATCTGGAAAGTGGATTGTAATAGTAACTACTGCATAGAGTTGTACTGAAGATGAAATGAGCTAAATTATGAACGCTTTATGAGACTTTTCTGGAGAGATAATGTGCTTGTAGCAAGCTTTATAATTTATTATTCTTGTGCATAGAGGTTAGTCTATTTTGTTCTGCAAGTTCTACTCAGTGATGATGTATAGTGCCTTTAAAATCAGTTCAAATGCCACCTCCTCCATAAAGACACTGCAAGTAGCCTTATGTATATTTTAAATACTACCTCGTTAAATTGACTATAGTAATGTGACTACCTCTTCCCCACTTTACATCATATACAAATTTTAGATTAATTTGCTGAACAACGCATCTTGCATATAGCAGGTGATCAATATGCATTTATTGAGTACAGCAGAAAGATCTTGTAATATTTCACACTGAAGGACTCTTTTGTATGGTTATGTATTTTTGAACTATAACAGTAACAAATTTTTTTTGGTATTTTTGAGACAGGGTCTCCCTTTAGTCCCAGCTGGCCTGTAGCTTGCTCTGTAGATCAGGCTGGCCTTGAACTCACAGAGATCTGCATGTCTCTGCCTCCCGAGTGCTAGGATTAAAGGCGTGTGCCACCACAGTATCTAATTTTTGCTCATAGTTCATCAACATGAATATGGAAACACTCAGAGGGAGGACTATCATGCCATTTAGATTATATGCTTTTTCTCTACTCCTTTCAGTCATCTACCACAGCATGCCACAAACTGCTAATTTAGACATGCTTTATGGACAGTTTCTCTTAGCTCACATAGGATTAGATATTTTCATATGCTGTATAACAATTTCTTAATGAGTGTGGCTTTCTTATGGTGCCTATAGAGTCAAAATGCATTTTATTTGCTGTGCTCTAACTCAGAGACTTCTGATGGGTTTCTTTGAAATACTTAGGACAGAAGTTTTCAAATAGTTTCTGGTTAACCAACCATGCATCTACTATACCAAAGTTTTATTCATGATACTCAATTACATTTATACTCTACTTTTCTTAATTCAAGGGTTAGTTGAAACTTCACAAATTGGTTGATTTTACATGTTTTACTAGGCATTGAAGAAATATAGGAATGAAATTTTCTATAAACACATAATTCATCTCAGTAGATCACAGAGGTTAGAATCCCTAAGATGAAAGTGATGCATTCCAAAATAAGCTCAACTGAACAATGTTATGATAATAGTTTGCTAAACTACTGGCATTTATTTAAAGGGGTATTAGTCTATATTCAGGTTTTTATTCATAATGCTTCCTTTGTTTACAATGTCAGTGTTCCTCTTATGCATGTTGCTTTTTGCTTGCCTTCCTCTTTGAATCTGGTATTTAAGTATTTTTTTTTAATTTTTTTATTTTTTTGTGTGTGTATGAATGTACTGTCTGCATGTAGTTCTGTGCACCCGTATCGTGCAGTGCTGCAGAGGTCAGAAGAGGGCGTCGGATTCCCCTGGAACTGAAGTAAAAGACGGTTCTCAGCCGCCAAGTGGGTGCTGGGGACCGAACCCTGCTCCTCTGCAAGAGCAGCCGGCACTGTTAACCACTAGGCCATCTCTCCAGCCCTTAAATACTTTTTTTAAATTTATTATTTTTGTTTATGTGTATGAATGTATTGCATGTATGTATGTATGTATGTATGTATGTATGTAAGTACACCTGTATTGTGCAGTTTACACAGTGGTCAGAAGAGGGCATCAGATGCCCTGGAACTGGAGTTGTAGGTATTTGTTTGACACCATGTGGGTGCTGGGAATCAAATCCAGGTCCTCTGCAAGAGCAGCCAGTTCTCTTCACTGCTAAGCCATCTCTCCAGCTCTGCATTTGAAGTCTAAGTAAACTTCAAAGATGTTTTCTGCAAAGTTACTAAGCTATCATGTTCCCCTATCTGTCCCTGCAGTGCTGTGTCCTTATACGCAGGGTACCAGGCCCTGTGGGAATTGTGATAATCAATTTACATGTATGCTCTCTTTTTCTGTTTTCACTTATCCAATAAGTATTTTTTCAAGACTTATTACGAACAGTATTTTTTGTGCTAGTAGAGCCAAGGAAAAGCATCCTCTTTGCTCTTGTGCCATTTGTCTTCTTGCTGCTAGTGTAGCTATCTGGAATGTGGGTGACCTGCTATTGTTTCCTGCAGGTGAGACAGAGAAGCCATGAGTCCTGCAGCTGATGGATGATGAGCTCTTTTTGGATATGAAGGAGCTGCTCCTGGTGCTTGGCTCTCCATGTAGCAGTTCTCTCTTTGGGGCTGCCTTTGGTGAACAAAACGAGATCCAAGATGATACTGATAGTGAGAAGTCATTACTTTTGTTCAACAGTGAATCCAGCAATCAAGTCTGTCCTCGAAAAGGTCTTGGGTAGATCGAAAACTAGCCCTGTCCTGAGCAGGGTTTGGACACAACTGAGAACTAAATAGGTTAATGGGGAACAAACAGATATCAAAACTACTGAAGTTAGTGACTTGGGAAATGGCTCAGTGGATAAAGTCACAAAAATGTCAGGACAGGAGTTTAGATCCCCAGCCCCTATATAAAAGCTAGACAGGCCATCTGTACACTTGCATGTATGGTCTCAATACATCTTGGGGCCTCTGGAATACCAGAGTGTTACCAAAGGCCACTAAACCAATAAAGCAAATATGGTCTCCTTGAGTCAATCAAGACTCCTCCGTCAGCACCAGCTACACCTCACCTGCCTGGAAATACTGTGCAGCAGAGGCAGCCATATGCCTGTATATCCCAAATCTAATTGGCNCCAATCGCAGATATCATCTCACTCTTATACGACTGGCTAAGACCAAGAAAGCAAAAAACAGATGACTGAGAGGTTGTGGGGAAAGGGGAACACTCATCCACTGCTGGTGGGAATGTAAACTTGTACAGCCAGCGGGGAAAACAGTGCGGAGAACCCCTAAAAATATTAAAATGAGCCTACTACCTGACCCTGCCATACTACCCACAAGATCTATACTACTGCATAGATACTTGCACATCTATGCTTATTACAGCTTTCTTCACTATAGCGAAGAGCTGGAACCAACCCAAATGCCCCTCAACAGAGGAGTGGATGAAAAAATGTAGTACATCTACACAATGAAGTTCTATTCAGTGGTAAAGAAAGATGACATCATGAACTTTGAAGGTAAATGGACCTGTGCACCTTTTCTAAGCCTAGGGAACAATCTGTGGAAGATGGGGTGTGGTAGAATGCAAGGGCTGCGATTGGGGTGAATGGTGAAACTACAGCAATATAGTCTGGACACTCATTTGATCAACTTGATTGAACATACAAGTCCTCCCTCCCCCGCTGGATGGCGGGACCCATGGGCTGTGTGGGCTTGGGCACAACAGCCTGCAAATTGGTTTTACATGAAGGATGCTTGTACTCATAAATTATCACTTATTGCTAAAAAATGAAAAAAAAACTGAGAGAAAGATGCAGGACGGTTATGGCAGAATGTATGATCTGGGATGGGGTGGGGTGGGGTGGGGGGAAGGGAAAGGGAAATATGCCTGAACTGAATCGGAAAATGATGTATGAAATACACAAAGCATCAATAAAAGAAAATAAATATTAAAATAAAAAAATAAAAATAAAAAAGCTAGACAGGTGTGGAAGACCTCTAGGAAACTGAGAGTTAGCTCAGGAGGCAGAGAGCCATCACCAGGGCAAACTGGTGAGCTAGACTAGCCAAATTAGAGAGCTCCATTTTAGTGTAGGACCCTACATCACGAAATACAGTGGAATGCAATTGAAGAAGACACCCAATATCAACCAACATCTCTGTAGACTTGTACACACATACACACAAGAACTCTGATCAGCTTGATAGCTTGGGATGTAGTTCAGTGGCTGAGGACTTGACTTAACATGTCAAGACACCAAGTTCAATCCCTAG
The DNA here is from genome assembly GCA_009823505.1 of Rhizomys pruinosus. Classification (NCBI taxonomy): domain Eukaryota; kingdom Metazoa; phylum Chordata; class Mammalia; order Rodentia; family Spalacidae; genus Rhizomys; species Rhizomys pruinosus. The sequence goes on along the minus strand of VZQC01002364.1, from coordinate 658,805 downwards.
CACTCCAAAAAAGCAACAAAATGGCAAAGCTTGGAGGCTGTGGCTTAAAGTGCAAAGAACTGAGACTTATACCATATTTTATTAGTCTTTGAACTTCTCGCACTTTCATGTACAGTTTATAATATTTTATCATGAGAAACAAAACCATAATAAAAAGGTTGTGCAATCAATTCAAGCATTTTTCATATAGAAACAACATTCATACTGTATATCATTTTCATCACTCCTAATTCAATATAGACACAGATTATACAGTATTCCCTACAAAATCCTCTTAAATTACTAAAGTGTTTAGTGGTTAACACAGTCATTGGAGCCACACAGAGACAAAGATCCACATTAGAGCTGTGCCTTTTAGTAGCTCTGTGGTTTCAGGAAGAAATCTGAGCCTCTATATCTACATTTGTGAACTGTGCATCATTCACTGCCTTATGTCAGACATAAATTGATGTCAGATATAATACGATATGCAAAAAAAATGCTTCATGGTTCCAGATGTACTATAAATGATATATCAGGAAAAAATTAACTTTAAAATTAATTATAGTCATAATATATATATGCTTTTTTTTTTATTTATGTGTATGAATGTACTGTCTGCATGCAGGTTTGTGCACCCGTGTCGTGCAATGCCGCGGAGGTCAGAAGAGGGTGTCGGATTCCCCTGGAACTGGAGTTCTCCTGGAATTGGAGTTTCAGACGGTTCTCGGCTGCCATGTGGGTG
>VZQC01002364.1:616701-657201 GCA_009823505.1 Rhizomys pruinosus | reverse complement strand
TATATATATATATATATTCCAAACAGCCAGAAGATTTTGAATGGTTTTATGACAGGAAAGCATCAGCCAGTTAAAGTAAGGGAACCATTATCCATTGTATGTACATACTAAAGCATAATAGTCTATTCCAATCATTTTAAAATTATGTATCAAATAAAAAGTAAGAATGAAAATCTATTTTTAATGCTAAAGGTTATCTGTTCTTGTAACAACAATTAAAAGTAACTATTTTTCAGTATTCCAAGAACTAGTTACCACATCCATTTCCTGGAAAAGTGTGGTAGGTTTCTACTTCAATTTATTTTCCTGATCACAAATATGTGTGCCATCTATCTCACTGACAACGTGGAAAGCAGTACAGTTTCTTTCCATTTTACTTTAAGAATGCTGTCACATAGTCTTTGTCTCATTTATATTCTATCGAATTTGACATTACAAAAAACAAAGCTTATCCAAGTAATGAATCAGTGCCATTTCACACATCCCATGAATGTCCAGCTATTTCACGCATGCAGCGTTCTACCCAAAATTATAGTGTTCTAAAAAATTATACTGTAAATAAATCTACACAAGACCCATGGGGTCACAATATGCCAAGATTCCTGAAAATTAGGCCACATATATTTAACATTCTTTAAAAATATTATCATTTATCACTGTCATTCATATGAGTAGAATTGAGCCAACATCTCCCATTGGCTGGAATTTGTTCTCCTTGATAATTGTCAAAAGTAAGATGTTTTCTTAAAATTGGGGCATTTCAAAGGTGTTTGATTCATTAGTTTGTAATTCAATTAATGGTAAACTGCAATGTCTCATAGCTTTCTCTTAATGAGTATTGACAATTCAGGTTGGTTCAATAATTCTTACTGTCGTTTTGTGTGTCTATATTGTGTGTGTGTGTGTGTGTGTGTGTGTGTGTGTGTGTGTGGCATGTGCATGCCAGGGTACATGTATAGAGGTGACAGGATAATCTTGGATGTTGGTCCTTTTCCTACACCTTAGTTGAGGCAAGGTCTCTTTTTTCACTTCTGTATATGCCAGACTGGATAACCCAAGATCTTGCAGGACTTAACATTTATTTGTCTCCCATCTCACTACAAGCAGACTTGGAATTTGTATTTGCACCACCGTAACCAGTTTTGCATGGGGTCTGAATATTTGAACTTCACACTTATCCAAGATGTACTTTATTCAATAAACCATCTCACCAGCCATTTAATTGACTTACTTATCTTAAAATAGTAGTGCATATATGTATGGAAATCTGTGAATTACCAGTTTCCCCAGACATTACATTGCATATAATAAATCAATTTTTTTCTTTATGGAGAGATATAGATATTTAAATTTTTTCAACAGATGATAACATGGAAATGTATAAGATAGAAAAGCAAACAAGAAGCTATGTTTAAGAAAGGCTAGGAAAATAGAAAGGGACCATGAGTAGAGAGGGGAAAAAGAGCTCTTAGGATATGACTAGTAGGTACAACGGCTAACAAGGGGAAAATGGAAAAGATGGTGGGGAGTTGTTAAAATTGGGAAGCAGGGAGGGAGTGTAGTACAGAGAGAGGACAGATAAATAAAACTAAGGATGCCTGAAAAAGCCATAGGGGAACATTATTTTATAAGCCTGCTTAAAAATACATATATTGTGTGTGTGTGGGGGGGGGGTTGTAGTGTATTTATAAAGCCCAGTGCCAAGCAATGGAAACCTGTTTTTAAATTATTGATCAGGATAGTCCAAAAGAGTCACAAAACAATGCAGCCTTCCTCCCTCCCTGGATCTGAGGTTAAGGCCAAATAGCTGAAGACGTCACACATTTCAAATACAGGGCTTGGGGGATTTGAGCTGGAATCCAACTGGAAGCCAAAGGACTAGTTCTCATTGTTAGCAGAAAGGGATATGCAAGATACCAAGGGAAAAAAATCAATATTCCTACCAAACCGTAAAGCCTATGAATCACAAATTATGACTGCCACAACAACCAACCCTAACAGTGCATTCATAGCCCTTTTATTTTGTGGATAACAAACAGCTGTTCAGTTGGACTTAAGGCCTGCTTAATAAGAGGGAATTCATGCTTGACATCTTAAACCTAGCCAAATATCCACGGATTGAGAGACCATAGAGCCTAGAAGAGAGCTTACTAAACCAATATAATTCCTAACTTTTTAAAAATGTATCCTTAATGCCAATGCGCAGCTGTCACCCCTCATCAAAGAAAATTCTTTGCAGCAGATGCAGATGATTACAAAGCTTCATAAATGGTCAAAATACAAGTAATAAGGGACTATGGGGTTTCCATCCTCAAGTGATAGATCTACAATACAATACCTACAGATAATGCTCAGGTAACTTCACAGACTGAAGAGCGGAGAGATTGTGTATGAGCCAGAGGATGAGGATTCCTGATTCTAGGTAGTATGCTCAGACATGATAGAGAATCTGCACCTGGGCTGGAGAGATGGCCTAGCGGTTAAGAGCGCCGACCGCTCTTACAGAGGACCCGGGTTCGATCCCCAGCACCCACATGGCAGCTGAGAACCGTCTGAAACTCCAATTCCAGGAGAACTCCAGTTCCAGGGGAATCCGAAACCCTCTTCTGACCTCCGCGGCATTGCACGACACGGGTGCACAAACNCGTGGGTGCTGGGAATGGTATGGAAGCAAGAAACATAAAAGAAAACCACCATGGCTGTCTCTTTCCACGGCCCTCTTCCTCCTACCAAGATTAAAAACAAGGTTCTACCATGACTTCCTTGTACCACACATAAAACACAAACAAACAAAAAACACCTTTCATATTGATGGACATTTTCTCTTATGCCCGGATTATTTACCACCGTGTATCCGCCTGCATGGAGAGCAGTCCACCTTAGAGGGGAAAGCTCCGAGGTGCTAAACCTTTCTCCTACCACTCATACTGACCATGCCCGCCCACTGTGCACATGACAACCCCCAGGAAGGGCACTGGGGCGGCACGTCGACGAACCGCACGGCCTTCCTTTTTCTTTTTCTTTTTTTCCCCCCTGTTTTCTGTTTCTCCTTTTTTTTTGTCTTGTTTTTTTTTTTCTTAATGACCCAAACAGCTGACAAGATGGAAGTGGTAGTCTTATGCCTAAAAAATGTATGCAAAAGGGGCCTACACAGAGTGCTGCCCTGATATGTTGTATGGACACCTCTGACCCTCAAGGGGGCCCCCAAGTCACTTTCTTTTCCCCGCATTCAGCCGCTGTCTTTCTCTGGCCCTTGCACCATTGGGTTGGCGCCCGGCCGTGCCTCCCGCATTGCCAGAGGCCACCTCGCGGCGGGCCACGGCCCCCGCGGCGGGGTCCAGTGGAAACCGAGTGGTCACACACACCACCCCACACCTACCACCCACACACCACACACACCACACACAATACACCACACAAGTATTAATAAACGTATAAGAATTAGAAAACAACGCAAAAGGAAAAGAGAAAGGAAGGATTAGCGAAAGAAGAAGCGAAAGAAAGAAAGCGACAGAAATGAAGAAAGGCAAAAAAAGAACGAAATTCGAGAGAAAGCAAGCACGAAAGAACAGCAACGACCAGAAAAAAGATAAGCAACCAACAGAAGCAAAGAAGAAAGAAAGAAAGAAAGGAAGACAGGAAGAAAGAGAAAGTTTTCGCCAGCGCAGTCTTCTATAGCAACCGGCCACGGCATCTCGCCCCCTGCATATAATGTCAGCCATTTGATCACTGTGACATGAAAAGCAGCCAGTCCTCCTCCATAAGGATTCCCAGGCCAGGCGACAGGGAGACCCTGCTCAAAAGGACTTGAATGAAGGACTGATATTCTGACATGCAAGAAAATAAATAATCTGCAATAACATAAATAAAATACCAGCTAGAAATGCCTGTATACAATTGGACACCTCTTTCCAAGCTAACTCTTGGGAAACTTGTGAAAGGCACACCAGAACTAAGCGGGGCGTGGTGTCGGCCGCCTTAAAAACTAGGCACGGGACAAGCGGTATCTTGTGCCCAGCCCTCAAGCATCAGCGGTTACAAAGTGAGTTCAGGACAGCTGGAGCCTACAGGGAGGACCACGTCTCAAAAAGACCCAACTTTTGCATATATAAGACAATAATAAGACCCAGAATAATAATCATATACTCAAATTTAATAATTTTTTTGAAAATTTATTTTTAAAAAGGCGCGAACAATGATGAAATTAACAAAGGTATACCAAGCAGGCAGCCACAGTAAAAACTACCAAAAACAAAAAAAAAAAAAAAAAAAAAAAAAAAAGGTGGGGAAAATATTAATGAGTTAAATAATTAAGTAAACAGGTAAATAAATAAATACCAAGTCTAAAAAAAAAAGCCACGATTAAAGCACGGATGGTACTTCCGATTCTGATCAATGATTATGTCCTTCTTACGTGTTCATAGATACAATCTCCCTGTACACGTCTTAGAAATCTGAAGATAGGGCAGAAATACACACGAAACAGGTTCTTATTTTTATTTATTTAAAATTCATTCTAGGGCTGGAGAGATGGCCTAGCGGTTAAGAGCGCCGACCGCTCTTACAGAGGATCCGGGTTCAATCCCCAACCCCCACATGGCGGCCAAGAACCATCTGTTAACTCCAATTCCCGGAGAACTCCAGTTCCAGGGGAATCCGAGACCCTCTTCTGACCTCCGAGGCATTGCAGGACACGGGTGCACAAACCTACATGCAGGCAGTACATTCATACACACACAAAAATAAATAAAATTTAAGAAAGAGACAACCGTCGGGCGTGGTGGCGCACGCCTTTCGTCCTAGCACTTGGGAGGCAGAGGCAGGTGCATCTCTGTGAGTTCAAGGCCCGCCTGGTCTACAAAGTGAGCTCCAGGCCAGCTGGGACTAAAGGGAGACCCTGTCTCAAAAAGATTAAAAAAAAAAAAGAGACAACCACCCCCGAAAAAGATATTTTAATAAGCATATCATCAGAAATGGATTAGTAGGGCCGGAGAGATAGCCTAGCGGTTAAGAGCACCGACGCTCTTGCAGAGGACCCGGGTTCGATCCCCAGCACCCACATGGCGGCTAAGAACCGTCTGTAACTCCAATTCCAGGAGAACTCCAGTTCCAGGGGAATCTGAGACCCTCTTCTGACCTCCGCGGCATTGCACGACACGGGTGCACAGACCTGCATGCAAACAATACATTCATACACATACAAAAATAAATAATAAAAAAAAAATAAAAAAAAAGAAAATTTGATAACATGAAGCACAATCACAGTCTACTTATCAAACCACCAGTTTCCTAGCAAAAACGTTCATATAGGGACAATGGTTTTGGGGAATCATCTGAAAACTGCAAGTAATGAAGAAGTCAGATGTCTTAGAGCTACAGTTTCATATTCTTGCAAAACTAGTACCATACAGACAATTAAAGTTATCATTTTACTTAGCTTTGGCCACATGTTTTACTCTACAGTTTTTTAGACCAAGCCTACCTTTGAATATACAGCAGTTTTAAAGATACCAGCAGATACTTTTCAAAACAAATACACCCACAGCTGCAAAAGTAGTTAACTGTATAAAAGAAAGAAGAAAGAAACTCACATTTAAAATGACTATAAAACTTTAGTCATTAGTTGACATGATGATTCAATCATTCTACACATAGACATTGAAAAAAATGTTTTCTGCTAATGTAACAGCCAGACAAAATGTACAGATACATGAAAATATTGCTGTATAGGGAACAGAAAGACATGGGGTATGGGGTGTCACTAAACAAATAGTGTAAAGGAAAGGGAATAGATGGGAATAAAAAACATCATATGATTGGACCTGAGTAGGAAGGGCCTTCAAATTTTTGGAATGTGAGTTATACTTGGGGTTTGGAAGAAGTAAAGGGAAGCTTTTATACTTACAGTAACATGATTTGGTTTATGTTTTCGAGAGTTCACTCTGCATAAATATTATGTTCTTGGCTATATTATCCTTTTAATTATTTCTAAAGTGAGGGATATTGATGCTTCTCTATAAATAAAATCATGCAGCATTTATGTACATGCTCGTATGTTCAAGACACACAGGTTTTTTGTGTACTGCTGTAATGATTTAATTTATTTTTAGCATGTACCTTGGCCCTAGTTCTGTGTAAATAGGGCCTGAGTCTAAATTCATGTGCTGACCTCTTATATGAGAGGGCAAGCCATCACGGACAGCAAGGAATAAAGGGGAAGAAAGGCAAGAAACATATGTATCAACATGAAACAATAAATTCCTGAGCTGAGTTTTGTTTCTGTCACTTTTTATGAGCATACATACAGGCCAATTTTAGTGTATTTCTGTGTCACTGCTGTTGATAATCTAGATATCGGCACACGTTTGGGAGCAAACATTATGTAATATAGCCTGTCATCCATATCTTGAAATGTGGGCATTACTTATAGAATTTAGGCCTGGAGAATGGAGGTGACGAGTACATAGTACATATTCTTGGGATTTGTCTTAGTTTGCTTTCAATTGCTGTAACAAAACACTCTTACCAATAACAATGTGTAAAGGAAAAGGTTTCTTTGGCTTACATCTTCTGGGTCACAGTTCGCCACTTAAAAAAACCCAAGGTATGAACCTGGAGTCAGGAGTCGAAGCCTAGGCTACAGAGAAACACTTCTTACTGGTTTATTCCCTTGACTTATGTCCAGCCTGCTTTCTTATACAATAAAGAACAACCTGCACAGGGGTAGAAACACCCACAGTGGGCTAGGCCCTCACACATCAGTCAACAATCAAGAAACCACAGGCCTGTCCAATGGAGGAAATTCCCCAATTGATGTTCCCTTAACCCAGTTGTGTCAAGTTGAAAACTAAAGCTATCCAGAACAATAGACCCATTGTCAGCATGTCACACAAGCATATCTCTATTAAACCAGAATTTGTCCGTTTCTTAGCCCTAAGGTATGATGTTAATATTACAACATAAAACAATATAACATTAAATGTCGCACAGTCCTTAAAAAAATACTCAAACCCTTAAAAATTCAAAGACTCTTTAAATAGTCTGTCAACTGTGTACTCCTGAAAAATTATAAAGCAAGTTAAGTGCTGCTTTATTTCAAAGGGAGTAATTGGGCACACTTAAGAAAAACCTTAGACCATCAAAGTAGCTCAAGGTTGGAAATCTGGGATTCACTCACAATCTTCTGGGCTCCAACAGGCTTGGGCATCTCCACTTCTCTGGCTCTGCAGTTCATAACACACACAGCTCATATACCAGACCTAGGCTGGCTTCATTCCACACCTGCTGCTACTCTTGGTGGTCTTCTCATGGTTCTGGCATCTCCAGACCCTGGTGTCTCCACTGAAACTGAGGCTGAAACTTCACCAATTAGCTGATCTTGCCTCTTGTGGTTCAAAGCTTCGGATTCTCTCCACAAGCCCTTCAATCTTATGGGTCTTCATTGCAACTGAGGATGCAATTTTAACAATGGACTTTCCTGGACTATCAGGGTGCCAAGCCTCAGCTTCTTTCTGTGACCTTTTCATAGTTTCAACACAAGAAGCATGCAGAAGACTCTTACACTTTACTAAGTCCTGCTTCCTGCTTGAGATGGAGGCTTCAGCCCATTCTGTACCATAGCTTCAGAAGGTTTCACCTTGATGATACTGGCCTCTTGTTATGGCTCTTTCAGTCCCATCTAACCAGTACCAATTGTCCCAGTAAAACAAAGTTTTCACTTCAGATTCTCATCTCATCTTAATCACAGCTGATTCTTCATTCACAATGGACCAGAATCCCCAGATCCTCAATTCAAACTATCACACAAACAGCCCTGATATTTTCCACTTCTCTTTGAAGTTTCATCAGCCAGTCGTCTATCGTCGGCATAACTGTTCCATGCCCCACAGCAATAAAGTCTGAACCTTCAAAGTTCCAAATACTTCCACAGTCTTCCTCAAACACCAAGGTCAGGGTTATCACAGTAATGCCCCAAGATCCTCGTCCAATTTGTGCCCTAGTGATAAAGACACCAAGGACAACTTATTATTTGTATTACATCTCCCCAATCACATTTCATCATGGAGGGAACCCAAGGTAGGAACTGGGGCATGAAGCTGAAGGCAAGAGCTGAAGCACAGGCCATGGAAGAAGAGGAACCCTGTTTATGGGCTTGCTCCCATGATCCAGGCTCAGTCTGCTTTACTTATACAATATAGAACAACCTGTCCAAGGGTGGCACTGTCCACAGTCGGCAGGGCCCTCCCACATCACTCAGCAATCATGAAAATGCCCCACAGACATGGCCACATGCTTGTCCAATGGAGCAAATTCCCCAATAGAGGCTTCCAAAACCAAAGTGTGTCAAGTTGACAACTAAGGCAGTCTAGCACAGGATGGAAGAATGGGAAGAAATTTTAGAAAGTATTCTCATGATATTTTATTTTTCTCAGAAAAATATCTGAAAGATTTGGGTGCTAATATGGGACAGTTGTTATACACATTCCTTACCTTGGTCTCCCTAAGAGGTTAGCATTGAACCACGAGTTTAAAGAAGTAGAATTTCCTTATTGAAATTTTACACAAACAGCATGAGTAGGGCAGCAAAAGCCTTTAATCTTTGGTGTGAAACCTGACCTGGACTGTGGTTGAGCAAGGATCACCCTTGCTCAGCTAAAGGTGAGAACTTCTGCCCATTTCTTTGGCTCCACTTGGAGATTCTGCCTGGATTGACCTTGGGTAAGTCTTGTGCATCAGTTTATTTATGTGTGGATATTTGTGAATATATGGAATATGTGCTGATTTTGAATATGTTTGGATAATACTTTTTATTTGTCTACCACTTCTAGGTCTTAAAATCTTCTCATCTCCTCTTGTACCATGATAAGGAGCTGAATCACAGGCTACTGAGGAACACACTGTTTACTAGCTTGGTCCACTGGCCCACGCTCAGCCTGCTTTCTTATACAATACAGAACGACCTGCCCAGATGTGGAACAGCCTACAGTGGGCATGGCCACAGGCCATTCCAAGGAATAAAATTCCCCAACTAAGGTTCCCATAACACAAGTGTGCCAAGTTGACAAGTAAATCTAATCAGCACAGGGCTTTAGTTTGCATTTTTACTAACTGAATGAACTCTAAACAAGGGTGGCAGTTCTATCCAGGCAGGGGACAAAAATGTTTTGAGAGTTAGCTATTGATGTTATTGGTGACAATGTACAAATTATATTAAAAAATTAAAAAGTGATTTATGGGGCTGGCAAGATGGCTCAGTAGTTAAGAGCACTGACTGTTCTTGCAGAGGACCTGGGTGTGATTCCCAGCACATACATGGAGGTTAACAACTCATACACAGAATATAATAAATAAAATGTAAAACATTGATTTGCTAGAAAGCAATACAAAATATTCTACCTCTGTCTCCATTGCTATATGAGACTTGAAGAAAGAAAGAATGATAGAATATTTGTAAAGAAACTAGCTAGGAAGGAAGCACCTTGTCCATGTTGGTGACAAAAGATTAAAAGAGAATTAATGTGGAGATAAATCAAAGAGACTCAGAAAGAAGTATCAGTAGGATTAGGTTACTGAGTGGAGATAATATGGAAAATGATTAAGAATAACAATAACTCATCTAGGTAGGACTGGAGAAGAGGAAAACCAGAGAAAGAACAACTGCATTTGACTTGAAAGGGAATATAACAAATTCATTTTGTGTTCAATATGAGAAAAGTTAGAAATAATGTGGTAAATATTCCTTCTTTCTGGAGTTCAAAGGAAAGAAGTAGATTGGAGAATTACATTGGATCATGAGGGTATGTATTGCATGTAAAATTTTTGGAAACTACAAAAATTAGGATATTGTTAATTCATATTTTATTATCCCATGTCTAAAAATCAGAGGTACACATACTACAGCTACAGAACAGTAGCTGAACTGTAGCATGAAGATTATTTAAAATGATTTAAATATGAATGATTAATATATTGTCCTTATTAATAAAATACATAACTCCAGATGGATTAAAGACCTCAACGTGAAACTCCAAACTCTGAAGGCAATAGAAGAAAAAGTTGGCAGCAGACTACAAGACATAAGCATAGGAAAAGACTTCCTAAATCAGACAGCAGCTGTGCAAGAATTAAGGTTGACCATTGACAAATGGGACCACATTAAACTCAAAAGCTTCTGTACATCAAAAGAAACAGTCAAGGAAGTGAAGAGAAATCCCACAGAGTGGGAGGAAACCTTCACCTAAGAAACATCTGACAAAGCATTGATTTCCAGAATATATAAACTACTCAAGAAACAGAGAAGAATGAAAACACAGGACCCACTCAATAGATGGAACAAAGACCTGAACAGAGACTTCACAAGTGAGGAATTAGAGATGGTTGAGAAACACCTTAAGAAGTGTTCAACATCACTAATCAGTAAGGAAATGCAAATCAAAACCAATTTAAGTTATCATCTTACTCTAATAAGACTGGCTAGAATCAAGAAAACAAATGATACCAAGTGCTGGAGAGGTTGTGGGAAAGGGGAACACTCATCCACTGCTGATGGGAATGTAAACTCCTACAACCACTATGGAAAGCAGTGTGAACTCTGGGAAGACTTGGAATGAATTTACCACCTGACCCAGCCATACCACTCCTTGGCATGTGCCCTCAAGACTCACCCCACCACAGAGATACATGCATGGCCATGTTTATTTCAGCTCTCTTCACAATAGCAAGGAGCTGGAACCAACCCAAATGCCCCTCAACTGACAAGTGGATAGAGAAAATGTGGTACATCTACACAATGGAATTCTATGCAGCAGTAAAGAAAGATGACATCATGAGCTTTGCAGGAAAATGGCTGGAGCTAGAAGACATAATGGTGAGTGAAGTAACACAGTCCCAGAAAAACAAACGATGAATGGTATCCCTCATCTGTGGATGCCAGTGTCAATTACCTAGTTGTAAATATTTCTTGTGCACGGCCCCTTGAGCTTTTGTCCAAGTAGTTGGGAGTGATGCATATTGGAAACAACAACAACAAAAACAACAACAGAAAGGACTGCATCAACGAACTAACTGAAACAGTGAACTTCTGCTCAAAACAGTCAAATTCCACATGGAGAATAACGAGAGAGTGAGAAAGAGATGGAAAGCATTCTTGGCAGAATACATGAGCCCTGTTGGGGTGGGGGTATAAGGTGGGGGACATGGGTCTATGGGTGTAGATTTGATAATTTTGTACAAAGTATATATTAAAAAATAAATATTTGCCAAATGAAAAAAAATATATAAAAACAAGAAAGAAAATACATAGAAGCCACAGTTCTACTTTCCAGTCGACATAGAATACACCTCCATCATCAACTTTAGTTTTCCAAACAATAGTAAAAACATGATCGGTAGAAACCTCACTTAGATGCTGATTAAATTAAGACATAATAATATGAACCACATCATGACAACTATTAAATATAGTATTAATCTACTTCCATAGTGCAACAAAAACTTATAAGCATATACGAACAAAAACCAGTTGTCCAAGTGGAATTTTTCTATGTGATTTCTTTGCTATGTCCAACACATAACAATAATTATATCAATAATATTATCTTGATCAATCAAAAATTCTATTTATTTCAGTCCAGTGTCTGGTGTAAATACTAAATGATAATAGCTGACAATTCTTTTTTTGAACTAAAATGAGCATCACTCACAGAGCATTTATTTACTATATGTGAAACTCTTGTATGATACCTTAAGTATATGACTCATATAGAGTTTACCATTCTTCAAAAGTTGAAAAATATTGTTCCCATTTTACCTTTAGGAAACTGAGACTCAGAAAGGCTGTTATTTCCACAATTGTGTTCAGCCAAACATGGCGGTCATGATGAAAACTGTAGGCTTCATTGCTAGAATTTTCCAATAGTCAATTCTGTTTTTCTTCCATAGACAGTATTATTTTTACTATTTCCTTTTTCCTTAACGTTAGAATATGTCATATTATCAGTTTTTCCTATTGTAATAAAATCAAAAGTCAAACTTGATCATGGTGGTTCAAGCTTATAATTTTAATATTTTGTGGCTAGAGGTGGCACTGATACAAATTTGAGGCCATCTTGGGTACAAAGTAAGACTCTTCCTATAAACAACCAATAAATGAATAAATATCTAAAATCTAAATTTATGTATATGTTGGTAACACTGCATCTACAGGATCAAAGGGGGCGAAAGGGGGAGGGGAGAATAATCCTCTGCTCCCCCATGGGAGCTGAACTCAAAGAAAGGCATGCATTAGCATGGCTGCAGGGAATTTCCACAGCCCAGTATGCCCAAGCTATTTGCCCCATGCTGACCCTTGACCTCGGAGTGGCAGCTGCCACCCCCATTATGGCCCAATAAATCTCACCTGCCGGGAACACACCTGGAGATGGATTTCATAGACTGGTAGATAAACTGCAAGCCTCTGTCCAGTGTAAACCAGCTGTCTAATACACACTTCCCAGGCTAGTAGTCTGCAGGTCGACCCCATCCAGCAAATATCCATTAGCATTCACCACAAACCCTAAGACTAAAGGGCTTAACTTACACATAGAAATTAATGAACCACAGGCCCCTCAGATGATGATGAAGGAGAATCCATTATTTGTTCACAGCACTTTATTTTTATAAGCAGAGTGGCATGACATCATCTGAGGGGCCTGGTTTAAGACCCCCTGCTTCATGCTCTGTAAACATGAGGAGATCTGTATCAAGGGTCTGTCTCACACAGTTTGCTAATACAAGCAAATCTCGCCTAGGGCCAGGTTTCTGTGTAAATAGACAGGCAGACAATTCAACCCAATGCAGCCACAGGTGGCCTCTTTCTACTTACATGTATCCATGTGAGGATACTATTTATAAACAATGTTTTGATTCTTCAGGTCTGTCCTTACTGCCACAGAGTAAGTCATTTTGTACTAATATGATAGTTGTTGAATTTCATGGAAATTCCATGAGCCAGAGAAATACACGCCATCCTCTGAGCTTTTCAAACTTCACCTCCAGTCCCTATGTTTAGTTATTATGCAGAAAAAAAAAATCTAAATTAGATTAAGACATGTTGTATGAAATGCAGAAAAGATAAAAAAATAATAATAATAAATAGTCTTTGACGTTTTATTTAAATCACAGATTTGGGAGATTTTTTTATGTCACAGAATCACACAGTAGCATGTATCTTCATTAACATGCAATCCACATATTTTCATTGTATGCCTCATCTCCTTTCCACCACTCTTCTGAACTGACTGTTATATAGCTTAAACACATGACATAATTCTTTCTCCATTTTCTTTTTGCTTTGGTTCGAATTATGTATTTCTCATTTTTTTCATTTCCTAAATAAAGTGATGGGAGACAGAGAGATCTCTCTTGGACTTCTCAATTAAGCTGAAAGGAATAATAATGGGATAGAAAATGACTCTCTACCTAGACAGTCTTCTGCAAATGCATGAACCCAAAATCATTCTATGCCACTTGACTAGAAAGCAGACAAGAGAGAGAAACTTTTACTTGTGTGGGTTTCAAATCTTGTATTCAAGCTGCCAAAGCAAGCTGCAGGCTCATTGGTGCTCATTGGGTGTATGTATCTGCTAAGTATCTGGGGCCTTAACTCTTAGTGTTCAGCTTACAATGGAAGTTGGTTTTCAGCTAATTGACAACTTCATGAGTAAATTCTAGTGTGAAAGGAGTCACACTAGAACTTATGCTTATGTTTTCCCTGAAGTGTAACATGATATTTTGGAACTCAGCCAAATTAAATATTGCTCTCTCATTGCTTGAATACTACTTAAAGGGCATATTTAGTAGGAAAATGAAAATTAAAGTAGCTTTGTGCTCCTGGAACTGTTTTATCATCAATATTAAAAATCATGCTCATACCAGAAGACTAGGTTAAATGGGAAAAAAAATGCTTGATTATGACTCAGCAAACTCTGACACTAATGAATAAATGAGTTATAGAACTGATAACGGCTGCTGGTAGCAATGTCAGGTTACATTTCTCTACTATCTATCATGATCATGACCTATTTATTCTTTCTGGCAGTGTGTTTGACATGACAAAGGCTTCTGTGGGCTTTTCTATCAAGGAAATATAAGAAATCAAGCTATTTTTCTTCTGGATTTGAATTTACATGTCAGTAGATCTAACATTATTTTTCATGTACCTTGTATCTACATATAATTTTTTAAGAAATACATTATTGCTCATGTCATAAAAATATTTCCTGATAAAGTATAACTTCAAGTAAGTTATACTTTATGGATACAATTCTCAAGATTTGGGTTGAATTGGTATAGAAAGCAGTGTGCCTTCATCATATTTAAATTTGTGTTTGTCATATATTTAATTTGTTTTCATAATTTCTATTCTCTTATAATATGTTTTTGTTACCAGCTTGTAAATAGTAATTGGAGCTCTGCTAGTGACCAAATTCAGAGTGAACTGTTGTGATCTGGAGATAGCTATAAAATTCAGATATTAAAATTTATCTACAGTATTCTCTGGAAGCTTAATGTTGCTTTCCAGAACAGATTATTCAAGGCATGTCTATAAGAGACTATTCATTTACTATTTGCATGGACCAGCTTTACTATACCACTTAAAACCTTTCATTCTGACCTCTTGTTTCAGGCACATTTTCAGTAATCAGATCCCAACAGACTTTGACCTGCTTGATGTAGGTAAGAACTGACAACACCTCAATTTAATCTCATTCTAAATGCCTCTTGTATTCTTCCCTCGGGTATCTCTGACACTATAGCAAAAGCTGTGATGGAAAATTGTTCACAGTTTACATAAGTACTAGCTACAAGTAAAGGGGTATGCTACAGGTAAAAGTTAATGCTTCATATGGTAACATTTGATAGATGAGGTATTAAAGTCCATGAATAAATGTTCCTTCTTATGATAAGTAGACCACAGTATACATCATGTCATGCATTTTCTTAACAAGGATAAGCAACACATGATACAATATCCTTGGACTGGTTTTCTCACCTTTCTGGACTTAGAAACTCTGATCCTGATTTCATGGTATCAGAATGTATTGAAATGCTCTTCTTTGAAAAAATATATGGCATATCAATTGTTTTGAGAAGACAACCAATTGAATTTAGAAATTTGATGTTTATTCAAAACAGAGGAAAATAAACATCATATACAAATTACGCAGTATCAAGGGGAGTCCTTGTTTATTTACTTATTTCTTCAATAAAAGAGTATTGGATGTGCTATGTCAGGCACTATCATGAATATTAAGAGTACAGGGTAAATATACTAAGCACATTCCCTGTTCTCAAGGACCTTATAATTTTTAGGATTTTTTGATCAACTATTAGAAACCCATTCAAGAAATTTAACAAGCAGAAGCAGAGTGAAATATGCCCTCAAATCAACATAAACTTTGATCCCAAACATCTCTAGAAGTAAATCCATGGGCAAAATCAAGAAGACAGAGTGACCATAGTAAAAAGAAACAGTTCCCTATTTAGCCCTTTGCATCGTGACTTGGACTGCTTCTTTAAAAATTCATTTGTAAATGTTTCTGTTCATGGACTTCCTTACACAACAGCATCAAGTAGTTATGCTCAGTGAAATCATTGTCACCAACTTTGACTAAGACAGCTTTGAGCTCAGTGTGATGTTCTTCAGTAACACTAGATTTACAAATGTGTCAAGGAGTCAATAACTCAAGAACTTGTTGAAAGTAGAAGAAAATAACCCAGCAAAATTTATTCAGTTTAGAATACACAGCACTCCAGCTATCTAGATTAATTTGAGCCTAGGACTGAAATACCATCTAAATTATGCATCTGTGCTCTGAGGTTCACTAACACTGTTTTCATGCTTCAAGGACTGCCACCTCACCTTAGCCTCATGTGACTAGATGTGACTAACAATGTTCAGTGTCTCAGTATATTAGGACATTTACATCTCCTTCTAATTCTTTAATCCCAGGGCCTCTGAACAGCTCACAATTCAAGAAGCAAAAGGTACAGAGTAATTTTCACTAACAAAGAATATTTAAAAATAAATTTCATTTGTGTTAAAGACTAATGAAATTCTTCAGAAAATATGGCTTTCTTGTTGACTGATCTTTCTTTATATTGAAAGGTCATTATAATTTTTCAGGGGAGGTTGAGATTTTTTCAAAATTAAAATCCTCTATTCTGTTTGGGTAATTACAGTATTTTAATTTTGTGCTTGAAATCCTGGAAAATAATAGATAATATGAATATGATCAAAAGGCCATTTTATTAAAAATGCTTCATAATTATGCTCTATGTATATTTTATTGAGTTTTTCAGCATTTCATATAATACACCTTTAATAAAATTTAGACCCTTCTGCCCCACATACAACCTTCCAAAACCTCCTAACTGAATTTCATTCATTCTGTCATATTTGTTGAGGTCTATTCATTCCAGCATTTGCACCCAGATGTCCCTCAGTGCAAGTTCATCCACCAGAGTCTAGTCAGCCTAACTAGAGTTACTCCCTTAATGAAGATACAGTCTCCCTCAGCCCAAAATAATCTGTCACCAAAGGTTCCTCTGCTAAAGTTTCCCATTTCCCCGTTTATTTGCTGGGCTTTTGTCTGATTTAGTCAGCATGAATCTTGTACATGTTGTCACAATTGTTCCAAGATCATATGAGAAAGTCTGTAGAGTTCTGAATACCTTTATTTCCTGATGTTCATGCACCAATCCTGATCGTACAATCTTTCTGCCTCTTCTTCTGCAGTGGTCCCTGAGCCATTGGTAGTAAGGTTTGATATAGGAAACTTACCCAGGAACATGTACTCTGTAATCTCTTAGTCTCTAAAACTGGGCCAGTTGCAGCCTTCTGTGTGCATTGCACTCTGTTTCATGAAGAAACTTTGCTGGTGAGAGTTGATGCAAGTATTAGTATTAACTTTTCCCATTGTTCCTCTATATTCTATGAGCCCTAGGTGTAGGGCTTTCACTATAAAGGTGTCACTTAAGTCTGGGCATCTCTTAGTCATGAATTCCGTGTGTTATTAGTTGTGGAACTCTGCAGTAGCCTCCAGCTGTTGCAAAAAGAAGCTTCTTTGATCAGTTGTGTACAGTATATTTGTCTATAAATGTAAGGATCCATATTTAGCATAGAGTAATGTTTCATTTGTTTAGAAATATGACAGGGTTTTCGCTAAGATCTATATCTCCAGTCATGTATATTTACTATAGTTACAATGCCACCCCTGAGATTCCTTCCACTAAGAGGAATTTAAGTTGAATTTTATAGCTATTGATTACTTCCTAGATAAAAGTGCCACTACTGTACCAGTTTGTTGTACCAGTCGTGATTGTTACAAGGATTTGAAGCTGGGGTGGAACATTGATTAATTTTATCCCTTAGATGCTTATATGGTATCCTCTAGAAATATAAGAGCTAGTCTTCAGGAAGGAGACTTCCAGGTCAGTTCCTGTGGGTCATCCCTTTTATCTGCACGATGTGCCATGTAGAAAACATGCGCAAGAAAACACAGAACACAGATGCATTGTATGGTATCAAAATACAGAGAGAGCTTTATTCAAAAATTGTCAGGTTTTATAGCCTGTGTGACTTCATTTCCAGGGCCAAGTCCCCGACAATTGCATCATCACATCCCACCTCATGGGCATGGCCAGGGAGGTCCCATGACTCCCACTTATGCACTAGGGAGCACAAGTTGGAGTACTAGCCCATTCATACCTAACTTAAATGAATTTTCCCACATCTCACACTTTTAAGGTTTTATTTTCTTTTTGAGAGGCAGGTGAACCCATGGGAGAGGCTAACATCACAAAGGAATCTAAGCTTTGAATAGCCAGTTATTTAAGGCTATCTTGAGTGCCAGGTGGGGGTCAGACCTGAGATTTTTATTTTTTACACTAAGGCCAATTGATATCCAAAAAATCCAGCCATGAAGTGAACCAATTGTCCAGCATAAGCAATGAATATAAGTAACAGTCATGCAAAACCAATTAGCACGTACCTGTACCTAATTTTTTAACAACCCAATGTCCCCATAGTGCAATTGCAGAGGCTTGTATGCACAAGCATGCTGATCAAATAAGAGTCCAGTCTACATTTTTTGGAGATCTCAGGAATAATCCATATCTCCTCATCCCTTACATGCTAACATACCTAATTCTTCCGTGAATGTTCCCTAGGCTGTAGGAAAAGGGGTGAGAATAGGTGAGAAGCAAAAAGAGTCCACTTTAAGTGACACTTTGGACTCTAACCTTTGTACAGGCTATTCTTTCTATATGTTGCCAGTCCATCCAGGGGTCCACTTTTTTAATTGCACTAACAAAGCACAACCAATGAGAGATATAGACATTTAAATGGCATTGATCATCATGATAAGTTACTCTGTGGGCACAGATACAAATATTTAGATGGTATATTATTCCAGGAACTATATCTTTTTTCATACAGTTCCTTAGTTGCTAGTTTTTTAAAACTTTTATTGAGGTTTTGTGCATTTCATACATTATTTCTCAGTTCATTCCAGACTCATTTCGCCCACCATGCCCCCCCTCCCCTCTCAAGTTCATGCAGTCTGCCATACATGTCCTGTTTCCCCTTCTGAGTCTTTTCAAAGTTTTTCAAAGCATAATATTATTTTTTTTGGGGGGGGGGAGTCTACTGCTTCAGTCAGTTCCTGGTCCCAGTTCTCTTGTTGTTCCCTTCAATCCATATTGTTTCACCATATGCATTTATGTATGTCACACATGTATGAAAATTATGTCCTCTGAAAATAAACTATATGTTATTTCCATATCATATTTAGGGATCCACATTTTTCCCTTTTAATTTTACATTGCTGTAAAAGGATTCACATTCTAAGAGTACAATTACTTTTAGATAAAGAAAAAATATAACATTAATGTTACTCAGTTTGTCTTACTTGATACTGGCATCAACAAATGAGAGATACCATTCATCCTTTGTTTTTATGGGACTGTGTTACCTCACTTAACATAATATCTTCTAGTTCCATCCATTTACCTACCTGCAAAGTTCATGATGTCATCTTTCTTTACCACTGCATAAAACTCCATTGTGTAGATGTACCTCATTTTCTCTATCCACTCGTTGTTTGAGGGGTACTTGGGTTGGTTCCAACTCTTTGCTATTGTGAAGAGAGCTGCAATAAACATGGCTGTGCATATATCTCTGCAGTAGGATGAGTCTTTGGGGTATACCCAGGAGTGGTATGACTGGGTCAGGTGGTAGGCTCATTTTTGAGTCTTTTAAGGGTTCTCCACACTGTTTTTCACAGTGGTTGTACAAGTTTACATTCCCACCAGCAGTGGATGAGTGTTCCCCTTTCCCCACAACCTCTTCAGCATTTGGTATTATTTGTTTTCTTAATCCTAGTCAGTCTTTTTGGATTGAGATGATATCTTAAAGTGGTTTTAATTTGCATTTCCTTAATTATTAATGATGTTGAACACTTTTTAAGATGTTTCTTGACAATCTTTACTGCCTCACTTGTGAAGTCTCTATTCAACTCTTACTCCTTCTCTTGAGTGGGTCATTTGTTTTCTTACTTCTTTATTTTTTGAGTAGTTTATATATTCTGGAAGTTAATGCCTTGTCAGATATATCTGTGGTGAAAGTTTCTTCCTGCTCTGTGGGTTTTCTCTTCACTTCACTGATTGTTTCATTAGCTGTACAGAAGCTTTTGAGTTTAATGAGGTCCCATTTGTCAATTGTTGACCTTATTTCCTGTGCAGCTGCTGTTTGATTTTGAAAGTCTTTTCCTACTCCTATGTCTTGTAGGTTGCTACCAACGTTTTCTTCTATCACCTTCAGAGTTTCTGATTTCACATTGAAGTCTTTGATCCATTTGGAGTTGATTTTTGTACAGGGTGGGAGGTAGGGATTTAATTTTATTCTTCTACAAGTGGTGATCCAGTTTTAACCTTTAACACAAGCCATATGTAATTCCTCCAAAGGAGCAGGCTAATAGTCAATTAGATTTGGTGTACACTGCTATTTTTGGATGACACTTGCTGCATGGATCTTCCAGGCAGGTGTGGAATAGTTGAGTTTTGCTTGACTCAATGAGATCAACATTTTTCCTTTCCAGTGGCTTTTGATAACACTCTCTGTCATTCCAGAGACCTACTGTTCACTTGCAATCATGGTCTCTATGTTCTTTTCATGCTCACACCAGGTCTTCAGCAGCAGGGTCTTAATGTCCACTTGTGTGTAGGCAAATAGCCTTTGTTTTTGGGGACTACTAGCCCACAGTCAATACTCCCCAGCAGAATGACCCATTGCTGATACCAAAACTTTCTTCTATTAACACATTTTCCCTAACTATAAAGCCTTTAAAGATTTTACAATAATTTCTAGCTCTGAATAAAATTTTCTTTTACAGTTTTTATGCCCATTAGTTAATAAAAATAGTGGCTATATATGCCCATGAGAAATTACCATAGCAGTTGGCTGTTTTGTAGTTAAGGAACAATTCCATTCCATCATAATTTGTTTTGTTTTTCTATAAAAAGGAGAAGTAGAAAGTTTGTTTTTGTTGTTGTCGTTGTTGTTTTATCAAAACTTAGCAGCACTTGGAAAGTAAATATCATTAGGACACATTATAAACAATTGTTTAAATAAAATTTAGAGATGTTTGGTGCCTGTGGCTCAGGCAGTCAGAAGTTTTCTTCCTCTTGATATTTTGATAGGCCATCTTCTCTGCTGGCTTTTCTTAGTCCATCCTATACAATCCAATGCTGTACCTTTTTCAGGCATTTAAGTTGGTGATGTTTTTACCTGTGGTAACATGCGAATGTTTTCCCATAATTAGTTTTAAGATTTCAAATGAAAAATTTATTAAAAGTTGGCAAGAGTTCTCTATTTGAATGTATCCCAGAGAGAGTAGTCAACCTCCTCCCCTTTTTTGTTTTTTTTTTAATTTTTATATTTTGACCTATAAATGTTGAAAGGGCCATTGTATTACACATATCTATAGACAACAACCAAGGTGTAAAGGTCCAGTAAGTCTATTTAAACAGTTTCTATATTGGCCTGTATATCTTAATGCATTTCTACCAGCCACTATGCTGATGGCACTGATACTGGACTTCACAAAGTAGCATTGTATTAGTTCTCCCAGGCCAAATTTCCACTAGTACACATCATTCAAAGCAAGGGAGTTGTGGTTAGCACCCTGTCTGCAGGAAAAAAAGGGAAAAAAAGGGAGGAGGAGGAGAAGAGGAAGCTGCCTGCTGCTTCTCCTGAGAACTGACACAAAGACACAGTATTTCAGCTGGCCATGAAGAATTCTGCCCCATAGCCCAGTCTGACCAAGCTAAATGCCCCGATGATGCAGACCCTTGGCTTTTGGGCATAGGCCACTGCATTATGGCTGAATAAATCTCACCTACTAGGGACCACACCCTGAGACAGATTTGCAGACTGGCAGTTATCTGCAACCTTCTGTCCAGTCAAACCCAGCCAGCTCCTCTATAGTCATTTCCCAGGTTGGTGGTCCAAGAAAAAGACCCCCTTCCAACCAATACCCACTAGCAGATTGACAAGGTCAGAAGATGTTAGAGATATTTACAAAATGACTTCTTATCTTTTCAGTTTAACATGAAAAACTTTTTCCTTTTTTAAAAACTGCTCTTGTCTCGTAAGATAGTTACTGTGAAAGGCCTTAATTTGCATCAGATGGGAGTGGGTTCTAGACTTTTTACTGAACACTTGAGCAAGCCTGAGGGAAATTTACATATGAAAGAGTTAAGCTGGAGCTCAGCCAGAAAAACCATTTTTTTCTACAATAGGAGGGCAAGACACATTTCTGGAAATTAAAACCCAAGGCTTATTTTAGGCCAATAAAATTATGAAAAATTATTCCAAGGCCAAGAGTGGCTACTAAACCTTGATTTTAAACTCAGCCTGGAAGTTGCTGCCTTTTATAGCTAGCAGGAGTGACTAAATTAGGAGGCACATGCCTGGATGGGGGAAGAGCGGGCAAGCTCATTCAGGAGCTAAAACAGAGCTAGGCCAGGTATCTGCCAGTCTTTATGACATGTGGGCAGACAAATAGGAACCAGGCCAAGGATATGATAGTTTCCTCCATGAGTGCAAAGCCACATGTTCCCAGGTTGGCCTCCTTTCCATCCAACCAATCAGGGGAGACAGCTCCATGGCACAAGACAGATGTTAGGAAAGAGATAAAAAGGTTGACAGTAAAAAGGCAAGATTTTGAGGTTTACATACTAAATTTTTCAGGAATCCCTCCATCTGCACAGCTGGGTACCATTTCTGGGTTATCCAATTTATTCACACTGTAAGCTATGTAGAAAACATGCACAGGAAAGTACAGCACACAGATGCACTGTAAGGTATCAAAATACAGAGAAAGCTTTATTAAAAAATGGTCAGGCTTTATAGCCAGTGTGACTTCATTTCCCAGGGACAAATCCCAGACCTTCGCATCACCATATCCCACCTCATGGGTGTGACCATGGAGGTCCCATGACGACCAGTTATTCACTAAGGGGCACTGGTTGCAGTGCTAGCCCAATCATACCTAACTTAACTGAATTTTCCCACAAGATCCAGCTCCATTCCTCTAAGACCTTTGTCCAAAGATGTCCTGTCTTCACCAATATGGTCTTACCTTCAAGTTCTGGGAGGTAATCAAGGGCTGTAGCAATGGCCTCGGTCATTTGGGGAGTCTCTTGGAGTACAATGACCAAAAGCTCAAAGGGAGGTTTTTCCTGCCTGACACTGTGTTTCTTGTTATATAACCTTGAGATTACACATATACTCATCTTCAGATATTATATGTGTATTTTCAGGGATTTTTTTTTAGTTAATACATTTCCCCTTGGCTTTTCATACCAACTAAGCTTTATTTATTCTCTCTCTCTCTCTCTCTCTCTCTCTCTCTCTCTCTCTCTCTTTCTCTCTCTCTCTCTCCTTCTCTCTCCTCTCATCTCCATTCTCTCTCCTTAGTTAAAATAGTCCCATTTCTCCTTGGTAATACCTGTCTCCTATTATTTCCCTTCTCCTGAGTCCATTCTTCCTCTTTACACCATAGTTCCTTGTATGTCTTTTCCTTCTCCCTTCCCACTTGAATATCTCCATTTTCCCCATTTCACTCTTGGTAACATCTGTTTTCCACTATCCCCCTCTCTCAGGCTCTTTCTTTCCCTTTACCTCTGTGTTTCCTTTCCATTTTCTTGGCTTCTTCTGTTACATCAGGGTATACACTCAGATATAATGTATTGGTTCTAAGGCCAACAAATGAGGGAGAAAATATGTTGTTTGTTTTGTCTTGACTCTGTGTTACTTAACTAAGTACAGCACAACAAAGAAGCATATACATTAGTTACATTTTCCAGTTGGTTCACAGAGGTTGTCAAACTTTTCTAAAGTTCACATTCTTTGACTGGTAGAACTGGAACTAGAATCATGATTCAGAAAAAATGTTTGTTTGAGAGGACATACTTCATATTTTAAAAGGTGGAATGGGAATAATACCCAAATTTAAGACACAATATAATTAAAAAATTGCAGAAATAAAGGAAACTTATACATTAAAGATTAAAAATCAATACCTGGAAAAGTTATTAGCAAATGCTTAGTAATATAATATATTCTTTTAAAAATCATTGAACTTCAAAGACAAATTGATAAGTGCTATTACAGAAGAGGTGTGTTTTTAAGAAATTATTTATTATTTTTATTTTATGTGTATGAATATATTGCCTGCACATGTGTAAGTGCACTCATATCATTTGATGCCATGGAGTGCAAAGGATCCCCTGAAACTGGCATTACAGATATTTGTTAGCTGCTATGTGAATGCTGAGAACTGACAGTGCTCTTAAACACTGAGCCATCTCTCCAACACCAGAAGAGATGTCTTAATATAACAAGAGAAAAATCTCATACTGGTCTCAAAATTCTCATTAACACTGATTCATGAAACCAGTGAAGCAATTACTGTCATTACTGTCACCTACTGATGAGGGTTATTTTTTATATACTGGAAGCCATTCCCAAATATGTTACAACTAAAGAGTTTAATCATTCTATCCCCCTTCTTTTTTTACTTTTTTTTTTCCTTTGTTATTTTTGAATGGATTCTACAATACAAGAGCACAGTTATTTTCAGATCACATTGATGTTTTTTCAGTTTGCCATATAATTAGGTAATTGGTGCTAGCATCCACAGATGAGAGTTACCATTCATCGTTTGTTTCTCTGAGACTGTGTTACTTCACTCAGCATGATATCTTCTAGCTCCAACCATTTACCTGCAAAGTTAATGATGTCAGCTTTCTTTACTGCTGCATAGAACTCCATTGTGTAGATATACAACATTTGCTCTATCCACTCCTCAGTTGAGGGGCACTTGTTTTGGTTCCAGCTCCTTGCTATTGTGAAGAGAGCTGCAATAAACATGGCTGGGCATGTATCTCTGCAGTAAGATGAGTCGTGTGGGTACATACCCAGGATTGGTATGGCTGGGTCAGGTGGCAAGTTCATTCCAAGAGTATCCCCTTTCTTAAAAGTTCTTTTAGCCCGGCGTGGTGGCTCATGCCTTTAATCCTAGTACTTGGGAGGCAGAAACAGATGGACCTTTGTGAGTTCAAGGCCAGCCTGGTCTGCAGAGTGAGTTCTAGGACAGCTGGGGCTACAGGGAGACCCTGTCTCAGACAAAAAAAATGTTCTTTTAAAAAAGCGCTTCTCTGTCACTATTACATTCTACCTTAAAGAAAAACCTTGAAGCATTTCCTAGGAGGTTATTTTCTAGATACTTTAAAGGTATTCTTTGCCAAACAGAGTTTTATAGTAATTCTTCAATTAAATATTTCCTTACATTAAAACATGAGGTTTTACAAATTCAGTGCTCTACAAAAGTTAAGATATAAAATATTTTACTATCACTGAAATACCTTAATGAAATTCTTTAATTAATTAAATTCTTCCCAGTAAGAGTTAAGCAGTGTTCATACCCGCTACATAAGTATTCTGTTGGAAAGAAGATAGAAAAGCCTAGGTGGCTTACAAACACCAATAAATATTTTTTTCATCCTTAAAGCAAATTGATAACTTTAATATGGTATCAGTTTAAGATGATGAATGTAAAAAATTAAGCAAAATTTAGAGTGAGGCAAAAATAGACAGTGTAAGTACCTTTAAACATGAATGATCAATACTGTTGTCCTAAGATTTGATTTTATATTTTCCCTAAAATAGCATAATTTTAAAACGTAGTCTTGTTATTTGAGGGATCCAGTTTTAAAGGTTTAATTGAAATGATGTTTCCTTAATGCATACTCAGGTTAAAATATAATAATGGATGATAAACATGATCAACCATGTAAAATAAACATTATCTGCAGTACATTTTATACCATCATTAGTGGCTTTCTCTCTGTTGTCTTAAATTTAACTAAGGCTCAAACCAATTTTATTTTACCTCGTTGTCTATAAGAAATTAAATATAACAGTTCATGGACATATATGTCTGTCACACATTTTCTATAGTGATAAGACTGAAAAATGTCTAAATATGTGACTGTGTCTAACATTTAAATTTTAGTACTTAAACAATTTATTGTATTGTAATGAATATGTAAAATAAAATTCTAACTTGAAGCCATATGGAGTTTTATGACTCCTCACAGCTTAGCAAAATAAAGGAAAAAGGAACCAAAATTGTAAATGAAAACCCCTCTAGATATTCAATACAAGTTCACGTCATAATGTTCAGAATACTCAGAATTAGGTACAGATAATGCCAGGGTTCCGTTTTGGGAGAAAATGTGCTTATACTACATTGTGAGTTAAGGTATTCACTGAAGAGAAAGAAAAACAGAAACTATATTATCTATAAAAGGGCAAAAACATAATTTCAACTTATATTTTACTAGTATGCCAAAAGCTTCATTTTTCATATTCTCTTATACATGGTATTTTATGATATAGAGATTAACGGCATAACTTCCAAAGCCTAATTTCCAGGGTTCAAATTCTATCCCTGGAATTTAGTGCTTGTTTGACATGAGGAAAGTGATTTAACTTCCTTTTGTTTCAGATTTCTTTTTATTGTATTTAATTTTTTAAATATATATTTTGTACAAGATTATCAAATCTAGACCCATGTCCCACACCCTATCCCTCCACCCCACCAGAGCTCATGTATTCTGCCAAACATGCTTTTTTTTTTCATCTCTTTCTCAGTCTTTCTCAAAATTCTCCACGTGGAAGTTGACTGTTTTGAGCAGAAGTTCACTATTTCAGTCAGTTGTTTGATGCAGTCCTTTCTGTTGTAGCTGTAGTTGTTGTTGTTTCCAATATGCATCACTCCCAACTACTTGGACAAAAGCTCAAGGGGCAATGCACAAGAAATACTTACAACTAGGTAATTGGCACTAGCATTCACAGATGAGGGATACCATTCCTCGTTTGTTTTCTGGGACTGTGTTACTTCACACAGCATGATGTCTTCTAGCTCCAGCTATTGTCCTGCAAAGCTCATGATGTCATCTTTCTTTAATGTTGCATAGAACTCCATTGTGTAGATGTACCACATTTTCTCTATCCACTCGTCAGTTGAGGGGCATTTGGGTTGGTTCCAGCTCCTTGCTATTGTGATGAGAGCTGAAATAAACATGACCATGCATGTATCTCTGTAGTGGGGTGAGTCTTGTGGGTACATGCCTAGGAGTGGTAGGGCTGGGTCAGGTGGCAAGTTCATTCCAAGTCTTCCAAGGGTTCTCCACCTGCTTTCCATAGTGGCTGTAGGAGTTTACATTCCCACCAGCAGTGGATGAGTATTCCTCTTTCCCCACAACCTTTCCAGCACTTGGTATCATTTGTTTTCTTGATCCTAGCCAGTATTATTTGAGTAAGACTATATCTTAAATTGGTTTTGATTTGTATTTCCTTAATGATTAGTGATGTTGAACACTACTTAAGATGTTTCTCAGCCATCTCTAATTCCTCACTTGTGAAGTCTCTGTTCAGGTCTTTGCTCCATCTATGGAGTGGGTCATTTGTTTTCTTTCTTCTTTGTTTTTTGAGTAGTTTATATATTCTGGAAATCAATGCTTTGTCAGATGTTTCTTTGGTGTAGGTTTCTTTCCACTCTGTGGGATTTCTCTTCACTTCCTTGATTGTTTCTTTTGATGTACAGAAGCTTTTCAGTTTAATGAGGTCCCATTTGTCAATTGACAACATTAATTCTTGTGCAGCTGCTGTCTGATTTAGGAAGTCTTTTCCTATGCCTATGTCTTGTAGTCTGCTGCCAAATTTTTCTTCTATCACCTTCAGTGTTTGGGGTTTCATGTTGAGGTCTTTAATCCATTTGGAGTTGACTTTTGTACAGGGTGAGAGGTAGGGGTTTAATTTCATTCTTCTACAAGTGGTGATCCAGTTTTGCCAACACCACTTGCTGCAGATGCTGTCTTTTCTCCATTGTGTTTTCTTGGCCTCCATGTCAAATATGAGATGGCTGAAATTGTATGTGCTCAAGTTTGGATCTTCAGTTTTGTTCCATTGGTCAACAGGTCTGTTTTGTGCCAGTACCAGGCTGTTTATATGACTATATCCCTGTAGTATAGTTTGAAGTCTGATACAGAGATCCCGCCTGTGTTGCTCTTTTCACTCAGGGTTGTTTTGGGTATTTGGGGTCTTTTGTTTTTCCAAACGAATTTAAGGACTTTTTTTCCAAGCCTGTGAAGAAACTCTTGGGGATTTTAATTGGGATTGCATTAAATCTATACAAGAGTTTGGGTAGAATGAATATTTTTACTATGTTAATTTTCCCAATCAGTGAGCATGGGAGGTTTTTCCATCTTCTGAGGTCTTCTTCAATTTCTTTCTTTAAGGGTTTAAAATTTTTGTTGTAGAGATCTTTGGTGTCTTTGGCTAGGTTTGTACCTAGGTATTTTATTGTTTTTGAGGCTACTGTGAGTGGGAAGGTCTCCTTGAACTCCTTCTTCAGTTGCTTATTTTTGGTGTAAAGATAGGCCACTGATTTTCTTAGGTTAATAGTGTATCCTGCCACTTTGCTGAAGCTGTTAATAGTTTCTAGGAGTTTTCTGGTGGAGATTTTTAGCATCCCTTAAGTAAACAATCATATCATCAGCAAATGGGGATAGCTTGACTTCCTCTTTTCCCATTAGAATTCTGTTAATTTCCTTTTCTTGACTTATTGCTCTAGCAAGTTCTTCAAGCAGTATATTGAAAAAGAGTGGTGACAGGGGGCAACCTTGCAGAGTTCCTACCTTTAAAGGGAATATTTCTGTCGTTTCTCCATTTAGGACAATATTGGCTGTGGGTTTCCTGTATATGGCTTTGATTACATTGAGGAATGAAACCTCCAATCCAATTCCCTCTAGGACTTTAAGCATGAAGGGATGCTGGATTTTGTCAAAGGCTTTTTTCTGCATCAAATGAGATGATGGCATGGTTTTTGTCTTTAAGTCCATTTATGTGCTTGATGATGTTTATTGATTTTCGTATGTTGAACCATCCCTGTATCTCTGGTATGAATCTAACTTGGTCATGATGGATGATCTTGATGTGAGTCTGTATGCGATTTGCCAGTATCCTGTTTAGAATTTTGGCATTGGTGTTCATTAGGGAGATGGGTCTATAGGTCTCCTTGTTTGTTGTATTTTTGCCCAGTTTTGGTAATAGAGTGATGCTGGCTTCATAGAAGTAATTTGGGAGAATTCCCTCTGTTTGTATCCTTCTAAACAATTTCAGTAATAATGGTTGTAGGTCTTTTTGAAACGTTTCATAGAATTCTGCCATGAAACCATCTGGGCCTGGGTTTTTTTTAGTTTGGAGGTTTCTTTTTTTTTAATTTTATTTATTTTTCTATGTGTATGAGTG
Source organism: Rhizomys pruinosus (assembly GCA_009823505.1). Taxonomy (NCBI): domain Eukaryota; kingdom Metazoa; phylum Chordata; class Mammalia; order Rodentia; family Spalacidae; genus Rhizomys; species Rhizomys pruinosus. The sequence goes on along the minus strand of VZQC01002364.1, from coordinate 628,280 downwards.
TACTGTCTGCATGTAGGTCTGTGCACCCATGTGATGCAATGCTGTGGAGGTCAGAAGAGGATCTCGGATTCCCCTGGAACTGTAGTTCTCCTGGAATTGGAGTTACAGACGGTTATTAGCCGCCATGTGGGTGCTGGGGATCGAACCCAGGTCCTCTGCAAGAGCAGTGGGTACTCTTAACCGCTAGGCTATCTCTCCAACCCCCATGGAGTTTTCTTATTACACCTTCAATTTCTTCATATATTATGGGTCTGTTTAAGCAGTCGATCTCTTCTTGGTTGAGCTTTGGTGATTCCTAGGATTTCAGATATTCATCCATTTCTTCTAGGTTTTCAAACTTAGTAGAGTATAGGTTTTGGAAGTATTCCCGTATGATTTTCTGGATCTTTTCTTTGTCTGTTGTGATATTTCCCTTTTCATCACGGATTGTATTGATTTGGCGCTGTTCCTTCTTTCTTTTGGTTAATTGGGGTAGAGGACTATCTTGTTTATTCTTTCAAAGAACCAACTTTTGGATTCATTGATTTTTTGTATTGTTTTCTTTGTTTCTATTTCATTGATTTCTCCTCTGGTTTTTGTTATTTCTTCCTGTCTGTTGTCTTTAGGATTCACTTGTTGTTTCCTCTCAAGTGCGTTTAGCTGCAGTGTTAGATCATTCACTTGTGCTCCTTCTGTTTTTCTAATGTAGGCACCCAGGGCTCTAAACTTCCCTCTTAGTACTGCATTTTAGGTATACCATAGATTTTGTTGTGTTGTATTGTCATTGTCATTTAGTTCCAGGAATGCTTTTATTACTTTCTTTATCTCTTCCTTGACCCATTCATTATTCAAGAGTGTGCTGTTTAGTCTTCATGTGTTCTCGTAGGTAGTACAGCATAACCTAGTGTTGATGTTGAGCTTTATTGCACTGTGGTCTGATATAATACATAAAATTATTTCAATCTGTTTGTATTTGTGGAGGTTTCTTCTGTGTCCCAGTATGTGGTCGATTTTGGAGAATGTTCCATGGGGTGCTGAGTAGAAAATTTTTTCTCTGGTATTAGGGTGGAATATTCGGTAGAGTTCTATGAGGTTCATTTGGTGTATCATATCCCTCAGTTCAGATGTCTCTCTGTTTATTCTTTGTCCTGTTGACCTGTCCAAAGTGCTCAGTGGGGTATTGAAGTCCCCTACTGTGAGTGTACTGTGGTTAATATGTGACTTGTAGTCCTGGAGAATTATCTTTATAAAGTTTGGTGCACCAGAGTTTGGTGCATATATATTCATAATTTTGAAATCTTCATGGTGAATTGTTCCTCTGATAAAAATGTAATGGCGTTCTTTGTCCCTTCTGATTTCTTTTACTTTGAAGTATATTTTGTCTGATATTGAAATATCAACACCTACTTTCTTTTTGGTACCATTTGCTTGGAATAGTTTTTTCCATCCTTTTACTCTAAGGTGGTGCCTGTGCTTGAAGGTAAGATGTATTTCTTACATAGAGAGCATATCGATGGGTTGTTTCATAATCCAGTCTCCCAGTCTATGTCTTTTGATTGGGGAATTTATTCCATTAATATTTAAGGTTATGACTGATAGGTTTGTGTTGCTTCCTTTTGCCTTATTATGCATGTGCAGTTTTGGATTAGTTTTCTACTTCTGCGGTTATGCTTTTATTGATTTCTTTTAGTAGGTGCCTGGGGATGGGTGCTCCTTTCTTCTGTCCTTTGAATTGCTTCAATTATTCTCTGAAGGGTTGGTTTTCCGGACATGTATTCTTTCATCTAGGTTATGTCATGGAAGTTTTTTCTCTCTCCTTCAACTATAATCAACATTTTTTTCTGGGTATAGTAACCTGGGTTAACATCTATTGTCCTTTAACACTGGGAATGCTTTGCTACAGGTTCTTCTTGCTTTCATAGTTTGCACTGAGAAGTCAGTTGTAATTCTGATAGGTATCCCCTTATAGGTCACTTAGTGTTTTTCTCTTGTGGCTTTAAGGATTTTGTCTTTGTTTTGGGTGTCTAGCATTTTAACTATGATGTGGCATGGAGAGTTTCTTTTCTGATTTTGTCTGTTTGGAATTCCATGTGCTTCTTGTATTTGTATTGGTTTGTCTCTTTTTAGTTTGGGAAAATTTTTGTCTATTATTCTGTTGAAGATCTCGCCAATACCATTCTCTTGGGATTCTTCTCCTTCCTCTGTTCCTATGATGTGGAGGTTTGATCCTTTCATAGTGCCCCACAGTTCCTGTTTGTTCCAATTTTTGTGTATTTTTAAGTTTCTTTATAATCTTTACTTGAGGTTTTTAGTTGTTCTGTGTTATTTTCAAGATCTGATATTCTTTGTTCTGCTTCCTCCATTCTGCTTCTGAGGCTGTTCCATTCCTTTCCTCTTGAGTGGATGAGTGTTTGATTTCCTTTTTCATTACCTCTTCTGATTTCTTTAGTATTTCTATTTCCTTTTGGAGCTTCTCAATCACTTCCTATAGCTCTTTGCTTCGCTGGTCCATTTTCTTATCTTTTGCAGCATGGGATCTTTTCTGTGTTTCCACTTCCAGAGTTTGTCATTCTCTCTCTCTAGGTCCTTCTTGAGTTCTTCATTCTCTTTTCTTAGTTTTTTGATTTGCTGTTTATAATCTTGTACTTCTTTAAGTATGTTCACAATTGTGCTTCTGATATGTATGTTCTCGGCCATCCCCAGGGGGATCCCACTGTTGGAATCTTCAGCACGGTTGGTAGAGCTTTTGGTGGGATTATCCCACCCCTTTCTCATGTTGTTTCCTCTTCATCTTCCTGGCATATGGGCTTCTCCTTGCCCGTATTCCAAAGTGAGTCCCAAATGCCTCTTCATTGTCTTGAAGGCTTGATTTGCTTGTCAGATGCCTTCTTAATCCCAGTTACCCGGGGTGGGGCGTAAGAGGGTTGGGGGGTGGGGGGGGTGGGAGGGCATGCTCTTTAGCCTGTGCCCCAGTACCTGTGCTCCAGGTGGTCTTAGGAGATCTCCAATCTCAAGCCTCAGACAAACCCACCTTTTATACCAGATGGGAGGATAACTCCACCCCCACAGCCACAAAAGCCAATCAAGCCAAAGACAACTAGATTAAATCAAACAACAATCTGCCATGCTGAAGCCCCCAGCTCCTACTTATCTGTGCTTCAAGTGGTCTTGGGAGATCTCCGATCTTTTTCAGACTTCTTATCTGTGTAACTGGGCTATATGTATATTACTATCTAATTTTTCAGGCATTAAAGAAGTCACAATGTAACTTCTCCCAGTGGCACTCCCTTTAATCTTGGCACTTTGCAGGCAGAGGCAGTTGGAGATCACTGAGATCTAGCCCAGCCTGCATGGTAAGTTCCAGGCCAGGTAGGGCTGCAGGGAGACCTTGTCTCAACACACTGTATCCCCAAATGAGAATGCATAAAGCACTTAGGGCAAATTATCTACCACATACAAATACTACACATACTAGATCTAGTTATATAGAATTAGCCTCTGTACTTGATAGGAGTTACCATTAACGTTAAGACACAAACATTCCATGTTTATTAAATTGACATTAACATAAAAATTATGAATATGTATTCCAAGAAAGCTGAGATTAATCAGTACCGTAACTTTCAAAAAATGAATCATTTTATATTTAACTCAGTTATTCATGAAATGTCAGTGACTCCAAAGTTTCATGTATGATGTCCAGGAAGAAAAGGCCAAGTGGGGATGTCATATGAGCAGCCATCTGAAAAGGAATCCTTTTTTTTTTTTTTGAGACAGGGTCTCCCTGTAGTCCCAGCTGTCCTGGAACTCACTCTGTAGACCAGGCTGGCCTTGAACTCACAAAGATCCGCCTGCCTCTGCCTCCCAAGTGCTAGGATTAAAGGCGTGTGCCACCACGCCTGGCTGAAAAGGAATCTTAATGACATTATTATTTTACTTTTAAGGAAATGTCAGATAAAGACTAAATTTAAAGGGTGAGATTTTGTTGGTCATATGCCATGTTATAGAAAATGCTTAATGAGATATTTCCTTTTTATTTTATATTTTTATTTTTTCACACATAACAGCCCAATCATCTCGATATCCCCTTCCTCCACTCTCCCCCTCCCACATCCCCCACTAGAATTCATACATACTTTCATCTGTGTAAAGGCCCATCATTTCTAGCTACTGACCTCAGACATCCCTCAGTGCAAGTTCATCCACTGAGGTCTAGTCGCCCCATCCAGAGTCTTCCCCTTTAAGAAGATAAGCTTTTCCTCATCTCACCCAGCAGTAATTAGTTGCCAATAATTCAATTAACATTAGGGCCTGCTTCCTATTTCTACCTGTTCTAGTTTGTCTTCCATTGCTGTGACAAAACACTCTGACCAACACCAACTTAGGGAGGAAAGGGTTTATTCAGCTTAAATCTCCTGGGACACAGTTCATCACTTAGGGAGACCAAGACAGGAACTCAGGGCAGGAACCTGGAGGCAGGAGCTGAAGCACAGGCCATGGAGGAATGCTGTTTACTGATTGCTTCTCTGGCTCATGCCCAGCCTGCCTTCTTATACCATACACAACCACCTGCCCAGGGTGGCACCACTCATTGTGGGCTAGGCCCTTCCACACTGCTCGAAAATCAAGACAATACTCCACAGATGTGACCACAGGCCAATCCAATGGAGCCAATTCCCCAATTGAGGCTCCCTCAACCCAGGTGTGTCAAGTTGACACTAAAGCTATCCAGCAAATTTTATCCCTTGTCAACTTGACACACAAAACACATCACTATTAAACCACCACCTTTCCAGGTCTTATCCCCAAAGTATGATGTTAACATTAATCACAAACTAAGACAGTACAACCTTAAAAGCCCCATAGTCCTTAAAATGTACAAACACTTAAAAGTTCACAGACTATTAAAAGCCACTTATCTGTGGACTGCTGTAAAATCCAAAACAAGTACTGTCTTATTTCAAAGGGAAGAATCAGGAACCCTCAAACAAAACCTAAGTCCAGCAAGTAGCTCAAGGCTGGACACATGGGATTCACTCACAATCTTCTGGGTTCCAAAGGGTTTCGGTAGTTCCCCCTCTCTGACTCTGCCGTCCACGGCACACACAGCTCATCTCGAAGGCCCAGGCTAACTCCATTCCACACCTGCCGTTGCTCTTGGTGGATGTCCCATGGTCCTGGCATCTCCAAAAACCTGGGGTCGCCACTGAAACTGAGGCAGCACCTTCACCAATGGTCTCTTCTGACCTCTCCTGGTGCAAATCCTCAGCTTCTCTCCATGACCCCTGCAATCCTGGGGTCTTCACTGCAACCAAGGTGCACTTCCACCAATGGTCTTTCTTGACCTCTCACAGTGCCAAGCCTCGGCTTCTCTCTGTGACTCCCTCAAATTTCAACACCAGAACCATAAAGGAGACTCTTACATGCTACCAAGTCCTGCTTCTGGCTCGAGATGAAGGCTCAGACCCCATCTGGACCATAGCTTCTGTGTGCAAACCCTGAAGAAATTCTTCCCAGATTTCACCACAGAGATGCTGGTCTCTTGTTACTTACAGCTGATTTTTCATTCCCAGCTAACTAGCATCAATTGTCCCAGTACAACAAAGATTTCTCTTCAGTTCTGGTCTCTTGTTACTTACAGCTGATTTTTCAGCCCCAGCTGACCAGAACCCACAGATTACATAGTCCTGATTATCTCTGCTTCCCTTTGAAACTAGAAACTTCACAAGTCAGGCCTCCATCTTCTACAAATCCTTCAGAAAAACTGCTCCAAGCTCCACAGCAACAATCTTTAGGCATTCAATGATCTTCCCAGCCCAAAGTTCCAAATGCCTCCAAAATCCTTCCCCAAAACACCAAGGTCGGGTTTTTCACAGCAATACCCCACTCTTCTGATACCAATTTCTGTTCTAGTTTGTCTTCCATTGCTGTGACAAAACACTGTGACTGACACCAACTTGGGGAGGAAAGGGTTTATTCAGCTTACATCTCCTGGGTCACAGTTCATTACTTAGGGAGCCCAAGACAGGAACTCAGGGCAGGAACCTGGAGGCAGGAGCTGAAGCACAGGCCATGGAGGAATGCTGTTTACTGGCTTGCTTCTCTGGCTCATTCCCAGCCTGCCTTCTTATACCATGCACAACGACCCACCAGGGTGGCACCACTCATTGTGGGTTGGGCCCTTCCACACTGCTCGACCATCAAGACAATACTCCACAGATGTGACCACAGGCCAATCCAATGGAGCCAATTCCCCAATTGAGGCTCCCTCAACCCAGGTGTGTCAAGTTGACACTAAAGCTTTCCAGCACACTACCATTCTGTGCTTGGTTTTGTTTTTGCTGATATCATTGCTGTAGTTTCACATGAATGAGATCCCAGGAGCAAGTAGGCCTCTATTTCTATATAGCCATGCACTTCCTCTCTGACTTTTGCAATCTTTCCATCCCTTCTGCAATGGTCTCTGAGCTCTGGGTGCATGGAGATTAATATAGAAGACCTGTCCAGGAACCCACATTCTATGCTTTGGCCATTTTTAACCTTTGTGTTCAGGGCCCTCTGATGCATGATGGAGCATCGTTGATGAAGATTGTGAGATGCATTAGTGTTCTCTTTACACCTTGTTCTATGTTCTTTGAACTAGAGGTTGAATTGTAGATGTGGCAATTATGTTTAGGCAATTCACACACAATCTCAATGTATGACCAGTTGTGGAATTCTTTAATAATCTCTGTCTGTTGAAAAAATAATCTTCCTTGATGAGTTGTGACAGGAATACTTATCTGTAAATATAAGGATCCATATTTTGCATATAGTAAGAAATTACATTTGTCTAAGGATGTAACAGCCTTGGGATTCTCTCTAACATCTATGACCTCTACAACCATGTGTATATGGCTGTGTTTAAAGTATCAAACATGAGATTCTTCCCATTGAGTGGGTTTTAAAACCAACTAAGTACTTGTTGCTAACCCCAAACTAAAAGTGCCACTATTATACAAGTGGTGTTTGCTGTGCTGGTCATTGATATGGTTATTAGGGCTTAAAGCTGGGGTTGGACTACCTATGTTCTCCCTTGGTAGCTTGTGTAGTACTTTCCAAAGCTTTGGGACCCAGCTTTCATGGGAGTGGTTTCCAGGTCATTTCTATCTCCCTTGGTATTTCTATAATTTAAAAGAAAATCCAAATCCACGGAACTAGATATTACTTTAATTAGTCACTAGGGCAAAGAAATCATTAAGATGTTGTGAAAAGTCTACTAGTTAAACCATTTAGAGATATACAATATATTTCTGAATTATTTCTTTAAAATAACTATTTTTAGCCAGGCATGGTGGTACATGCCTTTAATCCCAGCACTCAGGAGGCAGAAGCAGGCTGATCTCTGTGATTTCCAGGACAGCCTGGTCTGCAGAGTGAACTCCAGACCAGTTTGGACTAAAGGGAGACCTCGTCTCAAAAATACACACACACACACACACACACACACACACACACACACACACACACCAAAAAAAAAAAAAAAAAAAAACACCTATTTCCTATTTCTAATTCACTTGAAGTTTAAAAGCATTACTTTTTTTTTTTTTTCGAGACAGGGTCTCCTGTAGCCCAGCTGTCCTGGAACTCAACTCTGTAGACCAGGCTGGCCTTGAACTCACAAAGATCCGCCTGCCTCTGCCTCCCAAGTGCTAGGATTAAAGGCGTGTGCCACCATGCCCGGCATCCTACCTACACCCTATGGCAACAGTGTTTTTAAGAACTCTTCTGGGCTGGAGAGATGGCCTAGTGGTTAAGAGCGCCAACCGCTCTTACAGAGGACCTGGGTTCGATCCCCAGCACCCACATGGCGGCCAAGAACGATCTGAAACTCCAATTCCAGGAGAACTCCAGTTCCAGGGGAATCTGACACCCTCTTCTGACCTCCACGGCATTGCACGACAGGGGTGCACAAACTTGCATGCAGACAGTACATTGATACACATACGAAAAATAAATAAACGCCGGGCATGGTGGCACACGCCTTAAATCCTAGCACTTGGGAAGCAGAGGCATGCAGATCTCTGTGAGTTCAAGGCCAGCCTGGTCTACAGAGTGAGTTCCAGGACAGCCAGTGCTACAGGGAGACCTTGTCTCCAAAAGACCAAAAAAACAACAACAGCAACAAAAAAAACTCTTCTTAGGTCTGTCAGATAAGAGTAAATGTTATGTTAGTAACTTTAAATTGTGGTCTATTTCAAACTTTATTGTAAGCTAAACTAATTCATTTGTTATTTCTTTCCGTGATATTCAAGCTACCTCTTCATGACACATATAAATTTTTATCATAGCAAAATCATTTGCTCTGTTATTCATCTCCTAATGCCAAGGAAAGATATAAAGAAATGGCCCAACATCAGAAACAATTGTGGGGAGTTCTTTATGAGACAGGGTCTCCCTTTAGTCCTAACTGGCCTGGAGCTTGCTATATAGACCAGGCTTGCCTTGAACTCACAAAGATCCACCTGCCTCTGCCTCCCAAGTGCTGGGATTAAAGGCATGTGAGACCATGCCAAGCCAGAAACAATTCTCTTTTTTTAATTTTATTTATTTATTTATTTATTTATTTATTTATTTATTTATTTATTTATTTAAATGTACTGTATGCATACAGGTCTGTGCACTCATGTCGTGCAATACTGCGGAGGTCAGAAGAAGATGTCGGATTCCCCTGGAACTGGAGTTCTCCTGGAACTGGAGTTACAGACGGTTCTCAGCTGCCATGTGGTTGTTGGGGATTGAACCCTGGTCCTCTGCAAGAGCAGCCACCACTCCCAACCGCTAGGCCATCTCTCCAGCCCCAGAAATAATTGTTAATAGTAGCCTGTTTTATAAAAAAATAAGGAATCAGGATGATACTGAAAATTTTATATTTTGCTTATCAATCTGTTCTTAGTGATCATTTTCTTTCCTACGATGTCTCTGCACTGAAAAAGTAAAGAGTAGAATCTACCTGTAGGTGGAGAAATGCACTTGTCTCCACCCCTAAGCATTCATCCAATTATTCCTGGCCCTATTTCTATCTCTAGGAACTTCCAAGAGATTATTTTGGGTATGTTCACTTTCAGAATTCTGAATCAGAAAAGTCAAACCATTCCTTTTTTTCTCTATCTTTTGTCTTTCTCTTTCAGATGTTGGCCAGAGCTAAAGTATACTTTTAAACTCATTGGTACTTTGACCTTCCTTCTCATTCTCTAAAGATTCTCTTCCCAAAATGTGGTTACCTGACACCATGTATCTGACTTCTATACCAGGATATCTCAACCAATATGGCATTTTCCCCTTCTCTTCTCCATTTTCCTCCTTTCAGCAACTGCAGCAAGACTGATCAGTTGCCTGCCCTGTAATTTACCTTTTTAACTCAGTACATTTTTTAATTTTTTTTAATTAATTAATTAATTTTTATTTATTTTCTTTTTTTTAATTTTATTTATTTTTGTATGTGTATGAATGTACTGTCTGCATGTAGGTTTGTGCACCCGTGTCAGGCAATGCCGCAGAGGTCAGAAGAGGGTCTCAGATTCCCCTGGAACTGGAGTTCTTCTGGAATTGGAGTTACAGACGGTTCTTAGCCACCATGTGGGTGCTGGGGATTGAACCCGGGTCCTCTGCAAGAGCAGTCGGTGCTCTTAACCGCTAGGCTATCTCTCCAGCCCCTATTTATTTATTTTCTATGTGTATGAATGCACTGTTTGCATGTAGGCTTGTGCAACCGTGTCGTGCAATGTCGCAGAGGTCAGAAGAGGGTGTCGGATTCCTCTGGAACTGTAGTTAAAAACAGTTCTCAGCTACAGTGTGGGTGCTGGGGATCGAACGTGGGTCCTCTGCAAGAGCAGTCGGCACTCTTAACCTCTAGGCCATCTCTCCAGCCCCTAACTCAGTACATTTTTATCAAGCTTCAGCTTGAGTACAGTCTTAATTCTTTTATTAAGGAGACTAAGAATCCTAAGAGGTGCCTTTATTTTCTGGTATTAAATGGCGATTCTTCAAGAATGCCCCCAAGATATTCAGATAGCAATTCCTTTCTGCCTAAACTGTTATTTAATCCATTGAGAAAATGAATTCATCCCTGTATCTGTAGACAACTTCACACATCTTATTTTTCTAATACTTTTCTCATACAATGCTGTCAGGGAGTCATGGGCAGTGGAGCCAGTCAACAGATTCAAATCTTGTCCTTATTATTTTGTTATTGTCATTGGCCAATTCTCAAATTTCTATATATCTCACATTGCTTTGGTGTAAAATAGGGATAGTAATAGTAGTATCTATAACCTCATAATAGTGTGAGGACTGGGTTAATATCTGTGATTTACTTTGTTATACATGACACATGGTAAGAACTGACTAAAACAAATGAATTATTGCTACTACTGGCTGAAGATCAAATGATTTCACTATGATTTTATATGACTCTGGATTACCTATAATAATATTATCTGAACAGCTCCATGTCTCCACATACTACCTGCCAGTTACCCTAAGCAGTTGATTCAGTACCAGTCTGCCAGTGGTTTGGATTTTGTTTATAATGCTGGAATCATTGTTGTATTTATAAGACTAGATTTAGAAACTAGCACTAGGAAAGTTCTTTTATCTCAAAAGGATTAACTTTTGAGATTAAGTGAATTTTATGTAGTTGATTAGTGCCTTTGTCAAGGGATTTTGAGAGAAGCCACATTTTTCCATGCATGTTTCTTTCCAGAATTCTTTATTCTAACAACTACTTGACCCTATACAATCATTGTTCTCAAGTCTGTCACATCTTTTCTGTCCTTTATTTACCGTTTTCTAATTCTTTTTTTTTTTTTTTGAGATAGTGTCTCCCTGTAACCCCAACTGGCCTAGAACTCACTATGTATACCAGACAGGCCTTGAACATACAGAGATCCACCTGACACTGCCCCCCATCTGCTGGGGTTAAAGGCATTTGCCACCAGAGTATTAACCTTTAAGTAATTCCCTATCTAATTTTATCTTTCATCCAGTCATCCTTGAGGATCCCAGAAGTGTTAATCTTTCCAAAACACTACTTTATGGCAATTATTCTCCAACACAAAATCTTCAACCCTCAAGAACATTCTCCTTGGTCTGCCATTCAGATATTTCTAAAGTGAACCAGGGAGGCTGAAAAATCAGATTTACTGAATATACTTAGAAAGAGATTTATCAATACAAGCATATGAATGAAGGGCAGAAAGGATATCAATGAAAAATCTTTATAACTTTACTTTTTTTTAGATTTATTATTTTTCTTCATTTTTTTAAACAAATCTAGACCCGTGTTCCCGCCCATTCCCCAACCCCGCCAGAGCTCATACATTTTGCCAAACATGCTTTTCATCTCTTAGTCTTTCTCAATATTGTCCATGGGAAAGTTGACTGTTTTGAGCAGAAGTTCACTGTTTCAGTCAGTTCTTTGATGCAGTCTTTTCTGTTGTTGTTGTTGTTTCCAAAATGCATTATGCCCAACTGCTTTGTACAAAAGCTCAGGGGGCCCTACACAAGAAATACTTACAACTGGGTAATTGGCACTAGCATCCACAGATGAGGGATACCAT
>VZQC01002364.1:585914-603848 GCA_009823505.1 Rhizomys pruinosus | reverse complement strand
TTAATGACATATTCAGAATAGCAACCTTGTCAGAGAAGACTCCTAAAGCTTGCCAGCAACAGTCCCCTGAAATGTTTTCAATGTATCTTAATATTTTCTAATTAACTATAAAAAGATATTAGGTGTATTCTCACAACTACTTAAAATGTGTATAGTTCTTATAATATAACATCTGATTTATATGAAGCATTTAAAACAAAACTCAAACAGTGCTTAGAGTGATGGTAATCCATGTTGTTATTTAAAATATGAATTATGTACGCATATTTTTCATTGGCACAAAGTATTTGTTAAATAATATATTCCATGCTTTTCACATGATTTGAACTTCCCAGTTTTCCTCCTTAGTCTCAGTTTCATATTGTTGTTGAAAAGAGTAAGATAAAATTTTAATAATATTAAATTATAATACAAATTATATTGTCTATCCTGGAGTGTGGTATTACCAGTACAGTTAACACTTGAGTAAAATAGCCATATATTAACCTTAGTTATAAGTGTGGACCCAAATTCAAAGAAAACACATTCCTCACAAATATCTCTTTGAACTTTACCATGGACCTGGAGCACCTGGAGCTTGGTCCTGTAGTCAGGTCTCACTCATACTTTTATTTCAGATCATATCTCCAGGTTTAATTTAAGTGAAATACAAAATTAAATCCAAACTCATCATATCAGAAAATCTTTCCCTTTCATTTGTAGGACTAAAACATCTCATACATACAATGTGAAGCTTTCTTTCCAATTTTCATCAGGATGCATGTGCTGCCTTTAAGTGCTTTGATATGTTAATTCTAATGCACTCCCATTTCTTCATCATCTTTGGGTAGAGTAGCAAATTGGCATGTTTTAATTTCAGTTTGAAGAGTCCTTAACATGTTTTGTGCCAGTGGTGATGTACTCTCTTAGAATTCTATTTTCTAGGAAGGCCTTTACATCTCCTTCATTTAAAATTGGCAATTTTTCTTTTCTTTTATTTTTTAGCATTTTGCTTTTATTTATTTATTTATTTATTTATTTATTTATTTATTTATTTATTTATTTATTTTTGTATGTGTATATATGTACTGTCTGCATGCAGGTCTGTGCACCCGTGTCGTGCAATGCCGGGGAGGTCAGAAGAGGGTCTCAGATTCCCCTGGAACTGGAGTTCTCCTGGAATTGGAGTTACAGACGGTTCTTAGCTGCCATGTGGGTGCTGGGGATAGAACCCGGGTCCTCTGCAAGAGCGTCAGTGCTCCCAACCGCTAGGCTATCTCTCCAGCCCCCCCCCCAATGGCAATTTTTCTAGTTAAAATATTACTCCTTGCAGTTTTATTACTTATGTTTCCTATTGCAGTGAACAAGTACTTAATATGAAGCAACTTAAGGGAAGAGAAATGTCTATTATGACTTATAGTTTATGGATCAAAGTCCATCCTGATGGGACAGCATGGTTGGTTCTTTGTGAAGTGGCTGGTTACACTATATTGCAATTCCAGAAGCAGATCAAGGGAAGGAGTTATGGTCAGTCTCTAGTGACATACTTCCTCTAGCAAGTCTCCACCTCTTAAAATGTTCTCATCCTTCCAAATTACTGTCACTAACTGTGGACCAAATGTTCAACCACATGAGCATTTGTAGGAAATTTCATATTCAAACTACAACACTCCTTTACCCATAATTCCCATAAGCTCACTACTATTTCATAGTGTAATATATACTCATTCCAACCTTTAACATTCTTATACTGTCTAACAGTAAGAGATAAGAGTTTGGACAAGAAATGAGACCTAGCTATATCTCCTCAGGTCCACTAGCAGTGATACTCTTCCTCCAGCAAGTTTTTAAAAGCAGGAAGTTTGGGGTGATAAGATTCAAACAACAGTCTTTTTCTCAACCATTTTGTACATATATAACCTATACTCTCAAAGCCTTCTCAAAAATTGACTGATGGAATTATAGATGTTCGCTAGTATAAGACAAACTTTTCCCTGGATGCTTTCAGGAAGCTCTCTGTTATTATTTTTGACAGTTTGATGCTTGTGTTTTCAAGTGAATGTTTTTTTAAGACTTTTAAGCTCCATCTACTTATATTTCTGTATTTCTCTACAAAGGAAGTGTCAACCAGTATACATTTAAATGAACTCTCTGACACATGTTATGTTTCTTTCCCTTCCTACACATCAATATTCCATATATTAATTTATTGATAGACTCCCATAAATAACATATGATTCTAAATTTCTTTTCTTCTTATTTTGGCCTCTTTTTTCTATGACTGAATAGCACTACATAACTTGTTTATGAATGATTCTGTTTGATCCAGACTGCCATTGATGATCTATATTACAATTTTTTCTTTCATTCTCAAAATTTGTCTTCTATTTGTATTTGTTTCTATTTTATGATGTATTTTCTTGGGTTTTCTATTTCTTTAAATATCGATTTCCTGATTGTTTCCTGATTATGTCTATTTGTGTTCTCTTGTGACTCACTAAATGTCCTCAAACCACTTATTTAGCTTTACTCAAGTAATTTGTCTCATTCTTTCAGGTTAGTTACTGGAATACTACTGTATTCATTTTATAGTGTTAGATCATTGTGTGTGTGTGTATGTGTGTGTGTGTATGAGTGTGTGTGTGTATGAGTGTGTGTGTGTGTGTATTCCTTGAAACCTTAGATAACGCTTTCCACAGAAAATTAACATATTTTTTCCTTACTAGTATAGAGATAAAAATCAGCAACAAAAAGCAGACAAAGAAGAAACACCGACTGTCTGATTTAGATACTGAGAGCTTGTGTTAAAATTTTAAAACAGCTTCTCTTATTAAATACCTCTTCTCCTCAGAGAGAGAATAAATAGGATTATCTGCACTCTCTAAGTCTTCTAAGCTTAGATAGGACAGACAATCTCAGTCATTTAACCTATAGCATCACAAAGTTTCTAAGTTTGTGGCTGATGGCTCACTGGCTAAAATCCTCTGACACACTTTATGACCTGAGTTCTTTCACAGGATTCACATGGTGGAAGGAGAAAAACAAACATTGAAATAGTTACTTTCACCTTCGCATGTGTGTCATGCTGAGTGTGAAGCACACACACACACACACACACACACACACAGACAAAATACGTAAACAAGAAATAATTTCAAGTATGAATTTTATTCCTGGTTTTTTAGAATTGGGACAGCTTTCTTGTCTTTTTATAGTTCTATTTTTTTTAATTTTTTAAATTAATTTTATTTATTTCTGTATGTGTATGAATGTACTGTCTGCATGTATGTTTGTGCACCCTTGTCGTGCAATGCCTCGGAGGTCAGAAGAGGGTGTCGGATTCCCCTGGAACTGGAGTTCTCCTGGAACTGGAGTTTCAGACGGTTCTCAGCTGCCATGAGGGTGCCGGGGATCAAACCCGGGTCCTCTGTAAGAGCGGTCGGGGCTCTTAACCACTAGGCCATCTCTCCAGCCTAGTTCTATTTTTTTTTTTAATTTTCTATAATTTTTTAATTTTTTTAATGTGTATCTGTGTGTCCCATATATATGCATGTGACCTGAGAGGCCAAAAGAAGAGCCGAAGTTACAGGGGTTTATAATGTACCTGATATGAGTGCTATGCATTTCAGAACTGTAATTTATCCTCTGAAAGAATAGTAAGTTAACAATTGAGCCATCACTCCAGACTTAATTTCTTGTCATCTTCATAAGTTATTCACAGGGTTTTTCATTTAGCATCTATGATAGTGTACATGGGGAGTTGGACACAAAGAACACAGTTAGGGACAGACAGCATTACTATTGCCGGTGTGTATCTGAGGAAGTGTTAGGAGGAAAGCCATGCAAGCTGACATACTTGAGAAACAGTGAAGAGGATCACTGGCTTTTCATTGGGTTCTAAGTCAATATTCTAGTAACTCTGTATTTCCCTATTCCTAGGTTCTTTACACAAGCAATGATGATCACCTCATTAATTTGAATTGCTAGAGAAAGAAGTGGAACTAGTGAGCAGTGTCCTGCATAGCTGAGTGAATGACATTTTCACTGCATTTTCAATTTCTTGTTGTGGAAATGTAGGGCATTTCCACTGATGGTACTGAGTTGTGCCCTTTGATGAAAGGTGTCTTTAAGCTAGATCCATCTTAAGTCTTCATCTCCTCCACTTCCCAATTTTGTCATGTCCTATTTTTTTTTTTCACTTAGGGAGCTCAAAGTAGGAACTCAGGGCAGGAAGCTGAAGGCAGGAGCTGAAGCACAGGCCATGGAGGAATGCTACTTACAAGCTTGTTTCCCCTGGCCTTTGCTCAGCCTGCATTCTTTTTTTTTTCCACAGCCGATTTTTATTGAAGCTTTATACATTACATACAAAATTTCCCAATCAAATTTAGACCCATCTCCCCTTCCTCCCCACCCTCCATCAGAGTTCATGCATTCTGTAAAGCATGTTTTTCGTCTTTTTCTCAGTCTCTTTTAAAATTTTTGATGAATTTCAGCAAATGGTGCTGGCAAAATTGGATGACCATTTGTAGAAGAACAAAATTAATCCCCTACCCTGTACAAAAATAAACTCCAAGTGGATCAAAGATCTCAAAGTGAAGCTTGAAACCCTGAAGGTGATAGAAGAAAAAGTTGGCATCAACCTACAAAACATAGGTGTAGGAAAAGACTTTCTAAATCAGACAGCAGCTGCACAGGAAATAAGGTCTACAGTCTGAAAATGGGACCTCATCAAACTCAAAAGCTTCTGAACAGAGAAAGCAAGATTCAAGAAGTGAAGAGAAAACCCAGCGTGGGAGGAAGTCTTTACCAGTGATACATCTGACAGAACATTAACATCAAAAATATATAAACTACTCAAAAAATAAAGAAGAAAACAAATGACCTCAAAAGATGGAATAAAGAGCTGAACAGAGACTTCACCAGTGAGGAATTAAAGATGGCCGAGAAACATCTTAAAAAGTGTTCAAAATCATTAATAATTAAGGAAATGCAAATTAAAACCACTTTCAGATATCATCTCACTCTGATACAACTAGCTAAGGTCAAGAAAACACAAGACAACAGATGCTGGAGAGGTTGTGGAGAAAGGGGAACACTCATCCACTGCTGGTGGGAATGTAAACTTGAGTGAAAGCAGTGTGGTGAACCCTTAAAATACCCAAATTGAACTTACCACCTGACCCAGTCATATCACTCCTGGGTATATACCCCCAAAACTCCTCCTACTGCAAAGATACATGCATATCCATGTTTATTGCAGCTCTTTTCACAATAGTTAAGAGCTGGAATCAACTGAAATGCCCCTCAAAAGATGACTGTATGACAAAAATGTGGTACATCTACACAATGGAGTACTATTCAGGGGTAAAGAAAGATGACATTATTAACTTTGCAGCTAAAGGAATGGAGCTTGAAGCCATTATGCTAAGTAAAGTAACAAAGTCCCAGAAAAACAAATGGCGAATGGTTTCCCTCATTTGTGGATGCAACACCAAATCCCCCAGATGACAGGCAAGCTGCACAACATTATTGTTATATTTCTGTTTATCTGACAGCAACTATGTTCTTATAATGTATAATATGGCTCTACAATCCACCCACTACTTATTTTTCAGACTCTGTAATTACGGTATACAGGTGGAGAGTATGTATCCATATTTTAGTGTAATATAGAATTAGTGGAAGAAAATGTGAGTTTCTAAGCATTAAAAAAAAGACAGAGAGAAAGATGCAGGACAGTTTTGGCAGAATGCATGATCTGGGGTGGGGTGGGGGGAAGGGAGAAGGGAATATTCCTAAACTGAATTTAAAAATGATCTCTGAAATACACTAAACATCAATAAAAGCACACAAATTCTTTTTTCTTTTTTTTTTAGTTTTANTGAACCATTGCTTTGAAATTGAGGCAGTTGAAGTGGTGTTTCCGGTATTGGCCTACATTCTTTTTAAGGTCACATACGGTATACTGTGTGGCTCATTGTTTAATTGATGAATTACTTGTTAAGTTTTTCTAGTGAGTTTTTAAACCGTTTTTCCCTTCTGAAGGTTTTTTGTTTGTTTTGAGTTTTTTTGTTTGTTTGTTTGTTTTGTGTTTTGGTCTTTTTCGAGACAGGGTCTCCTTGTAGCCCCAGCTGTCCTGGCGTGGTGGCGCATGCCTTTAATCCCAGCACTTGGGAGGCAGAGGCAGGCAGACCTTTGTGAGTTCAAGGCCAGCCTGGTCTACAGAGTGAGTTCTAGACCAGCTGGGACCCAGTCTCAAAACAAAAAGTATTTTCCAGGCTGGGCGTGGTGGCGTGTGCCTTTAATCCTAGCCCTGGGAGGCAGAAACAGGAGAATCACTGAGATCGAGGTCAACCTGGGCAATGTTCCGGGGCAGGCTGTGACAAGTGAGACCCTGTCAAAAAAAAATGTGTAAAAAAAGAAATTCACCATTTCTATCAGTTCTTTGACCCAGTCTTTCTTTGCTGCTGTTCCTTCCATTTTGCATGACTCCAGAATATCTTTTTTTTTAATCTTATTTGAAACAGGGTCTCCCTGTAGCCCCAGCTGTCTTGGAACTCACTCTGTAGACCATGCTGGCCTTGAACTCACAGAGATCCACCTGCCTCTCCCTCCCAAGTGCAAGGATTAAAGGCATGCACCACCATGCCCGACATATCTCAAGTTTTATACCTGAAGTACAATTCATGTCTTATTTTAGATATTTTTATTTTTTGAAAGTTTCATACATCAGTAGTACATTTACAACATTTCTACAACACCCTTTCTCCCTTCCAAATCTTCCCATGTCCAAAGTTTGAGAAAAGTAAAATGAACGTGTACTCCATAAGCTTGTGAAAGTGTTTTGCCAAGATGGTTTGCTGTAAGTTGTTTGCTTGACTCCTGAACCTACACATAGTATACTTGTTCATAGAGAGTGTTGTCTCAGTTTATGATTCTGTGAGCAGATGACAGTTGAAAGTTCCTATTTAATCATTTTTGCATCAAAATTAAAATTTAGATAATTTTTGAATTCTTGCCATAACAAAATATTTTATAAGAAAACTAAATAAACTTTAGAGTATTTTAATAATAATTGTATAAAATATAGGCATTCCCTCTCTATTAGAGTCAACTTCTCTATTGGCCATAGTCTGAGAAGTGAATGCCACCTGTGTTATCTGAACCTTCCTCCACACTCTCTATTATTCTTACCAGTTAATGTTTAAAACCTGAATATTTGGGGCTGGAGAGATAGCTTAGCGGTTAAGAGCACCGACTGCTCTTGCAGAGGACCCGGGTTCGATCCCCAGCACCCACATGGCGGCTGAGAACCGTCTGTAACTCCAATTCCAGGGGAATCCGAGACCCTCTTCTGACCTCCGCGGCATTGCACGACACGGGTGCACAGACTTGCATGCAGACAGTACATTCATACACATACAAAAATAAATAAAATTAAAATAAAAAAAAATAAAAAAAACCTGAAAATTTGTATTTCCTTGTACAATGTCTATTTACATTGTGCTCATAGAAGAGTTCAACATAGAATCAGAGAAACTCTGGGAAAAACAATGTTGCAACAAAAACATCTGTGATGGTGAAAAAATATGTATGTAAAGAATGGTTGACTTCTCAATATGGAATTTCCTTTTCATCCTCTTTCTGTTTATATACCACTTTGCAGACAAGGTCCATCTCTAAGTCACAGTTAAAAAGGAGACTTGCTTAATGAGCTTTCTTTCAAATGACAAGTCAGTGAGGGTCTACTATGTATGGATTTTTTTATAACAGTCCCTCAAAGGAATCCTTTAGTTGGGAAATTTATGAAGACTATGATAGTGTTTCTGGAGAATGACTATAAAATTGTAGTTCTCAAAACTGACCCTGCCCTTGAATCAACCTGGGGAGCTTGTTAAAACAGTCCCAAACCTAACATGGATTTTGTTTCACATGGCTAGGTTTCTTTTCTTACTTCAGTATATTTATTACTAGGTCCTAAAATATTTTGCACAAGTTTCAAATTTAGGTTGTTAGAAATTAATGACTAGGGCTGGAGAGATAGCCTAGCGGTTAAGAGCACCGACGCTCTTATAGAGGACCCGGGTTCGATCCCCAGCGCCCACATGGTGGCTAAGAACCGTCTGTAACTCCAATTCCAGGAGAACTCCAGTTCCAGGGGAATCTGAGACCCTCTTCTGACCTCCGTGGCATTGCACGACACGGGTGCACAGACCTGCATGCAGACAATACATTCATACACATACAAAAATAAATAATAAAAAAAAGAAATTAATGACTAATATAATAAATTATATAGATATAGATATAGATAATTTGGTTTTTAAATACCTCATAAAATAAAAATACAGTAAAAATGCCATATTTTTCTTTCATCTGATATGTCAAATACCATATCATAATGCAAACAGTGAAAATGTACTGAGATGATTCACATTATTTTGTATTCCTAATGAGTCAATGAAGTAAGGTATGTATTTTGAATTTAAAATACATCTCAAGTTGTATTAGCAAAATTTCAAACCCTCAATATCCACAGACACATGCTATTCATGTAAATAATACAAACCAACAACACCTTGGATGTAACTATAAAATTTTGCAGTATTCATATTTTTTAATTGACATCATTCCTGTAGAAGTGCAGTTAAAAGGCATTTTCATGATGTAAAAATTGAAAAAATCCCTTAATGGTGCATGAAAATGGTTACCAGATCATTTCATGTACAGTGCCATAAACATTCTAAGGGATATAGTAGCAATCGTGTTGCTTGTTTACACAGTCTTTCCCAGAATAATGAGGGTCATAAAAATACACGATATAGTTTGGCATAGTATGAAAATTGATGGACAAGCTAAAATCTATTTTCAATATGAGACATGAATAAGACCATTCAGAGTATGGTCAACAATAGAGTAACTTGTGAGTAGAAGCCTTACTTTTGCATGAAGGAACTAGTGAAAGAATTATAACTTAAAGAGGTTTGCCACAGTGCAATTCATAACACACCCAAGAATACATCCAAGATAAAGGAAATAAACATAAAGCTCAATAAACAATAGCATCATGGAATGTTTAAAGTAATTGAGTTGAAGGAAAAAATCACTTAGGCAGGTTATTTTGCTGCTTTTAAATATTTTGTTAGACATGGGGATAAATAAATAGAGTACAAACAGAAATTTATACAGAAGAATATAAATATGTGTATTGGGATATCAGTATGCCAGTTTGATAAATTGTAGTGTTAGTAACAATTATCAAGTCTCTTAGAAGATGTAGTATATTTATACTATAAATATACAAATTGAGTAGTATAGCCAATGTTTGAGGAGAGAGGAATTCAAATAATAAATATAATTTTGCCAAATTATAATTTAAGGGTTTTCCAACAGATTCTCAATCAAACTGGATTTTCCATGGATTGTTCCGCCAGTCTCAAGCTACAGGGACATAAAAAGAAGACAAGACAAAGGGAAAACAGAGCAAAACCTGGAGACTGGGAAAAAATCTGAACATTCATTTTACAGCAAAAAAGAATCAACAATCAAAGTAAATTCCCTAGTTTTTCAGTTTGGATGCATTTGAATAAACGTAACAGAAAACTCAGCTAAATTATATTAATAATTGAGTGAGATTATTACCAAGTATATATAGAAAAATCTAGAAGAAAGAATCCATATGCTGTCATGTTTCTGGCTCAGTTTCTCTGAGATTTTTTTTCCATTCTTCCTCTTCCATCTTTTGCAATTCTTCCTCATTTTGCAAAATGGCTAGAACAACTATGAGATTTATGTCAGTACTCTATACATACAAAAATCATGCACTATATTCTGGACAAAATTTAACCAGTCATGGTATGTGTTAGGTTTGTGTGGCCTGACTCCAAAATAAAGAAGAACGCCAGGCTTAGGCACTCCAGGGCAACTTTACTTCAGTGATAGATAGCAGGACTGGGCATCTAAGATGGAGAAGAGCAGCCAGCAACAAAATGGCATCTGGTCAGGCCTTTTAAGGGATCTTGGGCAGGAAATCAGGTAAAGAGGTTGAGAGGTCACTGAGTGACAGGTTTTTGAAGGAGTGGAAAATCTTAGTGCCAGCCATAAATTCCAGATCTAGGGGAGAACCAGGCCTAACAGTCTATAACCTTTTTGTTATGATAGAGAAGGGGTGTCATATTCTTTCTTTAACTGCTTCCTGCTGAAAGGAGGCATAATAATGGAAAAGGGGGAAGTTTCAGGATGGTAAATAAGGATCTGATCTCCATCTCAGCCATTCAGGGTGAACAGTGTTGAGTTGGGTTGGTAGAGTCCAGTGCATTTTCTCCTTCTAGAACTGAAAGTAATTGGTTAAAACTTGTATGACTTGGCTGCTGGATTTGTTCTTGGAAATGCAGTAAGAGGCATGGTGCCACAGTACACAGAATGCCCAGCACCAATAGGGGAATAGTAAGGGCATTAGCTATGGAAGGATCCCCGTCCAGTGTCCCCAATTGGAGGAGGTGAGGGCATGTAAGAGATTGAAAAATTTTTCGTATTCAGGCCCAGAATGAGAGCCAGCATAAACATGGCAATAGGTTCTTTGTATTTGTGTGTGTGTCGGGGGGTGGCATTAGCCATGAGTCCCAAGTATTTTTGACAGGTTCATATAGAAGTGGTATTTTTCTAACATGGTGCATATCTCAGGTTGGTATGGAAGTGGCATTTTTAGCATGGCACAGATATCACCTATATGTGAAGTAATAACATTATAATTTATTTTCTTGCTTTTTATTATACTGTCCTGTTGGTATGTTTAAAACTGAACAGTTAAGCCCAGATAAGTTAATTTAATTTTGTTATTAAGGTCGGTTGGGGTTTTGTTCTTCAGATCTCACTTTGGATTTGGGGGGAGCACCTGGCTCCTTTGGCTTATTTCCTCCCACTTCCATCTAAAAGGAAAAGCCAAAAGTCCTGTTAACCTAGTCCTGATTTGTTTAACTCTGTGCTGCCCTTCCTATTTATAGATTGGAGACTGGCTGGAGTTCTTTAATAGATCTCCAAAACCTCCTTGCCCAGGAAACCTGGTGACTCACAGTTACAGGACATCTTGAGAAATGCTCCTATAGTCCCCTATGACTTAGTTGACATTAGAGGATAAGGGGCAAAAAAATAATCTTTTTAAATCCCTCTGACCAAATCAGATTAGAACTTTAAAGTATGGTTATTAAACCTCCAAGAGGGTCAGATTTATTAATTTGGTATTTTGGTATTTTTAATCAGTATGTAACATGTAGTTAAAATTTAAAAAATTTAAAGATTTTTAATAAATCTTGACTAGGCATATATTTTAATTTCCTTTAATTGCTGTGACAAAACACTCTGAAAAATACTAACTTGGGGGGGGGATTGTTAATTTGTTTTAAATTTCCCAGATCATAGTTCATTACTTAGGGAGCCCAAGCTAGGAACTTGGGGTATGAACCTGGAGGTAGAAGCTATAGAACAGACTAGGAAAAAATGTTGTATATTAGATTGTTAGGCTGCCACATGTTCAACCTATTTTCTTATATATTGCAGAATGATCTGCACAGGGGTGGAATTTCCCACAGTGGTCTGGGCCATGACAAATCATTTAACAATCAAGGAAACGTCCCCTATACATGGCCAGACCAATGGAGGCACTTTTCAATTGAGGTTTCCTCAGCCCAGGTGTGTCAAGTTGACACTAATGTTATCCAGTGCAGCATATATTTTATTCTTTAGGGTTTAGGTCTCTAAAGGTCTCTTTAGGTACCCTAGGTAGAATAGACCTAAGTCACAAAGGAGAAATTTAACATTTTTAGGTTAAGTAGATATAGTCCGGGAAAGAAGCTTAAAATAATACAGAAGCTTAATATCATACCTTCTAGGTCTATTTCAAATGAATTATGTTTTTATATAAACAGACATAATTTGTTTTTCTTGCCCCCCCCACACACTCTAAAGTTAAAGTTCTGATAAGGAAGGGTGATGGGTCATAGTAACATAACTATGGATAGAAAATTGGCTTACATAAAACAAGCTCACTGAAATTGTTTAAATTTGGAATTTCCCCTATGGTTCCAGGAGGTAAATCTACTTTTCCTTGAGTCAAATTATTTTGTTATGAGCAAGATAAAATATCAAAAATAACATATGCAAAAATGTAACAGAGAAACATAATAACCCAATACTTATATGTGTCCATTTCATCTGAGACTGTAACTAGGTATGCAGTACAAGCCAGAGGAATGGACTTAAAACTTTAGTCATAAGAGTAAATTTACAATAACACCTAATCTTTATGATCATATTATATTTTTTACATTTTTTATTGATGTTTTATGTATTTCATACATTTTTCATTTCTGTTCAGGCATATTCCCCTATCACTTCCCCCAACCCCACCCCATCCCATCTCACATCATGATTTCTGCCATAAGGGTCCTGCATCTTTCTCTCAGTCTGTTTTTTATGCTTAAGAATTCATATTTTCCTCTGTTAATTTCATATTATTTTAAAATATGGATACTTACTCTCCACCCATATATAGTAATTGCAGAGTCTGAAAATAGTTGGTGGTGGATTCTAGGCCCCATTGAGAGATTCACATTATAACAACACAGTTGCTTTCAGATAAACAAAAATATAACCGTACTGTCATTCAGCTTGACTTTCATCTGGGGGATTTTGTGTTAGCATCCACAAATGAGGGAAACCATTCTCCTTTTGTCTTTCTGGGACTGTGTCACCTCACTCAGCATAATGGCTTCGAGCTCCATCCATTTACCTGCAAAGTTCATAATTCCATCCTTCTTTACCTGCTGAATAGTAATCCACTGTGTAGATGTACCGCATTTGTGTCATCCACTTCTCTGTTGAGGGGCATATGGGTTGGTTTCAGCTCTTCGCTATTCTGAAGAGAGCTGCAATAAACATGGACGTGCATATATCTTTGTGGTAGAATGAGCCTTTGGGGTACATACCCAGGAGTGGTATGACTGGGTCAGGAGGTAAGCTCATTCCAAGTCTTTTAAGGGTTCTCCACAATGATTTCTATACTGGTTGTACAAGTTTACATTCCCACCAGCAATGGATGAGTGTTCCCCTTTCCCCACAACCCCTCCAGCATCTGTTGTGTTTTGTTTTCTTGATCTTAGCTAGCCGTACTGGAGTGAGATGATATCTGAGAGTGGTTTTAATTTGCATTTCCTTAATTATTTATGATGATGAACACTTTTTAAGATGTTTCTCAGCCATCTTTAATTCCTCACTGGCGAAGATTCTGTTCAGCTCTTTACTCCATCTTTTGAGTAGGTCATTTGTCTTCTTACTTCTGTGGTTTTTGAGTAGTTTATATATTCTTGATGTTAATGTTCTGTCAGATGTGTCTCTGGTAAAGATTTCTTCCCACTCTGTGTGTTTTGTCTTCACCTACTTGATTGTTTCTTTTGCTGTACAGAAGCTTTTGAGTTTTATGAGGTCCCACTTGTCAACTGTTGACCTTACTTCCTGTGCAGCTGCTGTCTGGTTTAGAAAGTCTCCTCCTGCACCTATGTCTTGTAGGTTATTGCCAACTTTTTCTTTTATCACCTTCAGGGTTTCAGGCTTCACATTGAGATACTTGATCCACTTGGAGTTGATTTTTGTACATGGTGAGAGGTATGGGTTTAATTTTGTTCTTCTACAGATGGTGATCCAATTGTGCCAGCACCATTTGCTGAAGATGTCATCCTTCCTCCACTGAGGGTTTTTTGCCCCTTTGTCAAATATGAGGTGGCTGAAATTTTATGAGCTGAAATTTGGATCTTCAATTTCGTTCCATTGGTCAACTGGTGTGTTTTTGTGCCAGTAGCAGGCTGTCTTTATGACTATGGATTTGTAATATAGTTTGAAGTCTGGTAGGACAATTCCCCTTGTATTGCATTTTTCACTTAGGGCTGCTTTAGCTATTTGGGGTCTTTTGTTTTTCCATATGAATTTAACATTTTTTTCCAAGTCAGTGAAGAAGCTCATAGGGATTTTGATTGGGATTGGGTTGAATCTGTATATCAGTTTGGGTAAAATGGACATTTTTACTATATTAACTTTCCCAACCCATGAGCATGGAACGTCCTTCCATCTTTTGATGTCATTTTCAATTTCCTTCTTCAGGATTTTAAATTTTTTGGTGTAGAGATCTTTGGTATTTTTGGTTAGGTTTGTTCCCAAGTATCTTATTATTTTTCCTGCTATTGTGAGTGGGAAGATCTCTTTGTATTCCTTTTCCACATGTTTATTGTTGGTGTAAAGAAAGGCTACTTATTTTTCTAGATTTATTTTGTATCCTGCCACTTTACAGAAGCTCTTAATCATTTCTAGGAGTTTGCTGGTGGAGTTCTTAGCATCTCTTAGGTAGACAATCATATCATCAGCAAAAAGGGATAGCTTGACTTCCTCTTTTCCAATTAGAATTCTTAGAGTGTGTTTATGACAGTTATTTTAAAATCTATGTCCTTTACTTCTTGGAAGTCATCATTGTAGGGGTCTTCTACCAGATTGGTAATGGAGTCTTCTACCAGACTGGTAATGGGGTCTTCTAACGGATTGGTAGTATTTAGCAGGGATTTATTTGGGTTTTCCTGTTATTGATTTTTATTGTGATTTTGACATGTGGATTTGTTTTTGATGTTTTTTTCTAGGTGGGCAGAGCTCTGACTCACCTCCTGGGTTCTGTGTACCCGGGTTCAGCACCCAGTTGCTGTGCACCGTGAATAGCTCCTGGGGAGCCTGGCAGGGTAGGACTCCATAATTTACTTTTGAACATGGTACTTTGTCATAGCAAAACAAAATTTATTAAAACAGAATTTGACAGCAGAGTGTAGGGTTTATTGTGAATAAGATGACCATGCTTGTTTCATTTTGTTTTGGTGGTTTTTTTTTTTAATTTTCTTTTATTATTTTTTAGAACATCGAAGACTTTGAACTTTGGACTAGAAAAGCAGTTGAATGCTGTAAGTAGAGTTTAAAAGGCCATTTTAATAGAAGTTAGGAAGATGTTTTGCTGAAAATAACATTGACCCGTAGAGGCTCAGTTCAAGATGATTCATAGTGGAACAGAATCTCTTTTAGGAACTGGACAAGATGCTGTTCTGCTGCTATTTTTCCAATGAATCTCTGCCTTCTGCTCTTTTCCTAATAACTTGCCTATAGTTAAATTAAAAATTATTGTAATACTTTCCTTGGTGGAAGAAAATTCATGACAGCACAATGATGCAATTATAGCTTGGTTAATGTTACTATACCGTTGTGGGAGCTTCTCTTACTAAAAGCAGGTATAGCATGGTCCTGCTAAGGGAAGGGGAGCACAGTGGCCACCTAAGTTCACTGTGGGGAAGTGACCCCTCAGCACAGAGGTCAGTTGGTTACGGAAGTAATCCAACGTGAGTGGTACTTCTTAACTCAGGTCCTTAACCTGGGAAATGGAATGTTTCCCACCTGGCCATACAATCCCACCTGTCCAAAGACTTCAGGTCTCTGGAATGGAGTTTCAGGCTGAGGGAACATGGCCTATCTTCAGCCTACACCTACTCAAAATTTACTTCACATTTTGGTGACCCTATTAGCCTCTGTTCAACACCAGGATAGTCTACCAGGCTGGTGGTCTGATAGCCACATTACAAGCTCCCTCTTGAGGTCAGAGGAATTCCATGGCCCCCACACTATGCCCTGAGGGATGCTGAGAACTATCAGCTAATTAATTCAAACTGGATATTCCCACATCTCCCATTTTTATTTTATTTTATTTTTCTGAGAGGCAGATGAGCCCATGAGAGAAGTTGGCACCATGAAGGAATCTGGGTCTTCAATATTCAATTACTTATACCTGTCTTCAGTGCCAGGCAGGGGCAGGCCAGACCTAACATTTTATTTTTTACACTAAAACAATTTTGTGACCCAAAAATCAACCATGAAGTAAACTAACTGTCAAACATAGGTAATGAATAGTAATGTATAGAAGAAACCTTCATGTAAAACCAATTCCTAAATAGCTATATCCAAATTTGTAGAACCCAAGTCTTCATTGTCCAGTTGGAGAGGCTTGTATGCACAAGCATGTTAATCAAATAAGAGTCTAGTCTGTATTGCTGCAGTTTCACAATTTACCACAATCTCCTTAGCCCTTACATTCTAACACTCCTTCTCTTCTGCAGGTTGTTCCCTAGGCTTTGGGAATGGGGCACAAGTTAGTGAGAAGCAAAACAGTCTACTTCATCTTGGGATGTCAATTCAGACGCTCATTTGTTTAGACAGTTTCCTTTCACTTCTTATGAGTTTATCCAGGGATTCTTTTTTAATTCTGCTAACAAAGCACAAGCAATGAGAGATACAGGCATTTAAGCAATACTAATTCTTACAGTAAGTTACATTGTGGGCATAGATACAAATGTTTGGATGGTATGCTAATCTGTGAACTGTAGCTTTTCTGTAAAAGATGACAAGTTATTATTGTGGCTTATAACATCTGATAACCACTACAGGATTCAAGCTGATGCCATCAGTTGTGAGTTTCTACTCCATGGAGAGAGTTAATAGCTAATTAGATTTGGGATATGTGGATATATGTATGCCACTCACTGAACAATATCTCCAGGTAGGGGAGGTGTGAGGCTGAGGAGTCTTGCTTGACTCAAGGAGGCCATATTGTTTTCTTTGCTTTAGTGGCCTTTCGCAATGCTATCTAGCATTCCAGAGACCAACTGTACACTTGCAAGTGCAGTATCTATACATCCTTCTTGTGCTTAAATCAGGTCTTCAGCAGCAAGGCCTAACTGCCACTTTTCTTCTGCATACCCTAGCTCATAGACAAATACCCTTTATATTTTGGGGGCTTGGATCCCCTAGCCTCCACCTCCTAGGCAGAATAACTCCCAGCTAATAGAAAAAGTTCCTCTGTTAATATAGTTTGTTTTATACACACAGATTTTAAAGACTTTACTATTATAATTGGCTTGAAACAGAGAATTTTCATTTCACAGTGCTTATGTCTATTTGTCAATTAAAGAAAGCAGAAATTTACTTCATATTTTGGTGACCTGATTAGCCTCTGTTCAACACCAGGATAGCCTACATCTCATATTTGATAAGGAGGCCAAGAAGACACATTGGAGTAAAGACAGCATCTTCAAAAAGTGGTGTTGGCAAAACTGGATCACCTCCTGTAGAGTAATGAAATTAAACCCCTACCTCTCGCCCTATACAAAAGTCAATTCTAAATGGATCAAAGACCTCAATGTGAAATCCAAAACTCTGGAGGTGATAGAAGAGAAACTTGGCAGCAGACTACAAGACATAGGTGTAGGAAAAGACTTCTTAAATCAGACAGCAGCTGCACAAGATATAAGGTCGTCAGTTGACAAATGGGACCTCATTAAACTCAAAAGCTTCTGTACATCAAAGGAAAAAATAAAGGAAGTGAAGAGAAAACCCACAGAATGGGAGGAAACCTTCACAGCAGATACATCTGACAAAGCATTAATCTCCAGAGTATACAAGCTACTCAAAAAACAAAGAAGAAAGAAAAGAAATGAATCACTCAGAAGATGTAGCAAAGATCTGAACAGAGACTTCACAGAGGAGTAATTAGAGATGGCTGAGAAACACCTTAAGAAGTGTTCAACATTGCTAATAATTAAGGAAATGCAAATTAAAACCACCTTAAGATACCATCTTACTCCAGTAAGACTGGCTAGGATCAAGAAAAGATATGATGCCAAGTGCTGGAGAGGGTGTGGGGAAAGGGGAATACTCATCCATTGCTGGTGGGAATGTAAACTTGTGCAGCCACTATGGAAATCAGAGTGGAGAACCCTTAGAAGACTCAAAATGATCCTGCCATTTGACCCAGTCATACCACTCCTGGGTATATACCCACAAGACTCATCTTACTGCAGAGATACATGCACAGCTATATTTATT
>VZQC01002364.1:560037-576912 GCA_009823505.1 Rhizomys pruinosus | reverse complement strand
TCTTCTCCTTGCTCTCTTCCTATGATGCGGAGGTTTGATCTTTTCATAGTGTCCCACAGCTCCTGGTTGTTCCACTTTTGTGTATTTTTAAATTTTTCATAATCTTTCCTTAATGTTTTTAGTTGTTCTGTGTTATCTTCCAGGTCTGATATTCTTTGTTCTGCTTCCTCCATTCTGCTTCTGAGGCTTTTTCCATTCCTTTCCTCTTGAATGGACGAGTGTTTGATTTCCTTTTTCATTTCCTCTTCTGATTTCTATAATGTTTCTACTTCTTTTGGGGGCTTCTCGATCTCTTCTTGTAGCTCTTTGGTTCGCTGGTTGGTTTCTTTATCTTTTTCAGCATGGGATCTTTTCAGTTATTCTACTTCCTTCTGGAGCTTGTCATTCTCTCTCTCTAGGTCCTTCTTGAGTTCGTCATTCTGTTTTCTTAGTTTTTTTTGATTTGTTCTTTATAATCTTGTAGTTCTTTAAATATATTCAAAATTGTGTTTCTGATGTCTGTGTCCTGGGGTATCCCCAGAGGGATCCCACTGCAGGAGTCTTCCATAGGGTTGGTAAAGCTTGGCACGGGATTATCCTGCCCCTTACCAGTGTTGTCTCTTCTTTGTGATCCTGGCATATGGGCTTCTCCTTGCCTGTATTCCAATGTCAGTCCTAAATGTCTCTTCACTGTGTTGAAGCCTTGCCTTGCTTGCCTCCTTCAGATGCCTTCGTAATCCCAGTTGGCAGGGGAGGGGTAGGGGGGGCTCTTCAGCCCTTGCCCCGGTACATTCCACTGGCCTCAGGAGATCTCCGAAACTAGGCTTTCTGTTCCAGGTCCTGCCACCATGCCTTCTACCACTATGGACTCTAATTCACTGGAACCATCAATCATAAGCTCAAATAAACTCTTCATTTTATAAGTTCCCTTGGTCATTGTGGTTTTATCACAGCCAAAAGTAGCTAATAAATTTGTTTATTTTTATTTCTGTATAAATCTCTACTGAAATGCATTTATATATAAATGTGTAACAGTTATTTTTGAACAAACCATTTTCCTTCAAGCACTTGGAGATGGTTTTTCAGGCTTGGCATGAAA
This sequence comes from Rhizomys pruinosus, assembly GCA_009823505.1. Classification (NCBI taxonomy): domain Eukaryota; kingdom Metazoa; phylum Chordata; class Mammalia; order Rodentia; family Spalacidae; genus Rhizomys; species Rhizomys pruinosus. The sequence continues at coordinate 575,834 of VZQC01002364.1, read as the reverse complement.
CCCTGCTTTAAAGATGTTTTACCTAGTTGTTAAATGCTCTGCAATACACTTTTAACTATACTTTAAATTATATCTAAAATAAAATAAGAATATTTCTTAAATCTAGTTTATTGCCTGCAACACTTTAAGAATTTGCTTGAATGTTTTTCTTTTCTAAGTGTTGAAGGAGTGCAAATAGCAGGTGGTGGTATACAACACAAATCATTTAACTGTAACCATACCTGTATAACTTTATTAGTGATTATTTCTTTCTCTTTTTATTTTATTTTATTATTTTTTTTGGTATTTTAGAGACAGGGTCTCCCTGTAGCCCCAGCTGGCCTGGAACTCACTTTGTGGACCAGGATGTCCTTGAACTCGTAGAGATCCACCTGCCCCTGCCTCTCAAGTGCTAGGATTAAATGCATGCTCCACCATACCCAACTTATAAGTACTTCTTAACCAAGGCAATTAAATTTCAAAAATAACCATAGAAGTTTGACTACATTAATAGAGATATGTCTCAGGGGCTGGAGAGATGGTCTAGCGGTTAAGAGCACCAACTGCCATTGCAGAGGACCCGGGTTCGATCCCCAGCACCCACATGGCAGATGAGAACCATCTTTGACTCCAGTTCCAGAGGAATATGACGCCCTCTTCTGACCTCCACAGCATTGCATGACACAGGTGCACACAGCTGCATGAAGACAGTATATTCATACACATACAAGAATAAATTTAAAAACATAAAAAGTAAATAAAAAAAGGTGTTTCTGAGCTGAAAGGGCCAGATTCAACTCAGAGTCTTTCAAATTTTGTAAATACATACTAACATTTAAACCTAATTAAAGATTGTTAACATCAAATGTATAGACAAGTAGTTTTGTATAGGTTGAATCTCTTTACAGTGATTTATAGTTGACCTTTTAATACACAGGAATTTTGAAAGTCATAGGGATTAAAACAAGTACACTCACACCCATATACACATATGTGCATGCACACATACACACAAACATACACAAACATATATACTAAAGAAAAAAAAAAGATTGTGAGACCAGCCTGTGGGGAAAAAAAGTTACATTATTATTTTATACTCAATGAGAAATACAAAATCATTTCCAAAATTAATGTTGGGTTTAAATTTCCACAGAAGTCCATGGTCCCTGTCTCCAAAGCACTGGAACCAAAGCTGCACCCTTAAAAGACAGTTAAGATGAACACTGCTCCAGGGCAAGAATGCTGGAGAGTACATTGGACACAGGTGTTCAGGCAGGCCTGCTCCAAACCGAGCTTCCCCAGCCACACCCACATCCACCATATTCCTGGTGATGGTCAAAGAGCTGCCTTTCCAAAATTCTCATGGCATCTCCAGCTTGGGCTGTTCTCCAGCCAGCCATGGGCCTTTTCATGTGAAACTCCACCTGCCTGTGGTTGCCTAGTCAACCCTAAGCCCACTACTCATGACTCCACAACCCCTGAGCCCACTCCACAGAACTCTTCAAAGCTGACCCCTGCCCCTCTCCCACTGATTCACTGGAACAAAAGGAGAGGGGGTGGTGCTGAAACTAGCCCTGTATTATAGTCTCCATGACAATTATAAAGGCAAGTTGAGAGGGCAAAGAACAACAACCTTGGAATATATATATATATAGATATATAATATATATATATATATCCAAGGTTGTTATAGGATATATATATATAGTATATGATATATATATATATATATATAATATCAGAGTATATACAAACAGCTCCAAACTGAAAAGGGCAACAGTCTCATTTTGGTTTTGGTCTTTTTGAGGCAGGGTCTCCCCTCAGTCCCAGCTGGCCTGTAACTCACTGTGAAGACCAGGCTATCCCTGAAGTCATAGAGAGCCGCCTGCCTCTGCCTCCTGAGTGAATGCTAAGATCAAAGACATGCACCACCACACCCAGCTTTAACAGTTCCATTTTCACACAGGTTAGCTCCAGAAGTCTGGAACTTAAGAGTCCAATTAGGATTACAGAAGGCTGGCCTCTAACAATGAGGCCCTGCAGGAACTCATCAGATGAAAAAGAATACCTGAGATGAGCAACCACCACAAAGACAGTATTTACAGAAAAAAAAATATGTACATGTGAGACCTTTCAAGCACACTTAAACTGTGATTGGCTTTTCACAAACTCCCATATAAGCCAATAAGCAGCAGGTAGGCCAATTCCTGGGTGAGGAGTTGTCTCCAGAACCCCAGCTCACCTTGAACTGAATGGCCTGTGCAAATGTGCACCTTTGTAGAAGGCTTTCAACTTGCCTTGAGCTTTTTCCATGGGAATGTCCCAACTCTGTCTGTCCCTCGCTGCCTCAGTCTCCTCTCCCGTGCACTTTGCTGCCTGAATGACAGCAAGAGAGAAGATTCCTGGGCTTCCATTCAGGGCTGAATTTCAAGCTGCAGGGTAGGCTCCATGCCCACTGAAAAAGCCTCTAGAAGGCAAGTGGGAGAGGAAAAACTCCTCTTTCACTATTTCTCTCAATACACATTACCTGTGAAGGCTGGGGACCTATAGATGCCCCTAATCAGAGAAAGCCAAAACAACACCTAGGGGCTCCATAGAGGTGCCCTGCTGAGTGGAAGAAAACCCACAAGAAACCTGCAGGCCATGGACAGGTCTCAAAGCCCAGCAGAAGAGGGATCCCTGGCACACAGGCCAAGTCCCTGTCAGTGACATCAACAGGCATGCCAGTAGAGTCAACACGAGAATTTCCTCTACCACCATCCTTAGTCTGTGCCTTCAATGATTCAGGGATGCTAAACTCTCTTGGGACCAGAACTTGAAACACCATAACTAAAGCAAAAAACACAGTGAACCATGGTGTACAGTCAACAAGTATATGCCATATATTGCAAAATGAGTTCTTCTGAAAGATATCTCCCTTAAAAATTATATTTCCTTCTTGGAGGGGTTCTAATTCACCAAAGAGTTTTCCATGCCCCAGGTCGAGGCTCCATATATGTGGGAGCTTCTCTTAATATGAGCAGGTATAGTTTGGTCCTGCTAAGAAAGGGGAGCACAGTGGCCACCTGTGGTCACTATGGGGAACTAAACACTCGGTGCAGAGGTCAGTTGGTTACTTTCATAACCCAGCCTGAGAGGCACTTCCAACTCAGGTCCTTAGTCTGGGAAATGGAATGTTTCCCATCTGGCTGTGCTATTCCACCTGCCCAAAGACTGCAGGTCTCTGGACAGGAATTTCAGGCTGATGGCTGTTGCCCTATCTTCAGCCTACACCCACTCACAATTTACTTCTCAGATATCTGACCTGAACAGCCTCCGCCCAACCCCAAACTGTTTTACCAAGCTGGTGGTTTCATAGACCTCTGACCAACACACTAGTCACAGACTTGTGACCTGATAGATCTCCATCCAGTCCCATGGTATGGTCCAACCTTATGCTAGCTTACCAGGCTGGTGGTGTGATAGACACCCATCTAACCCATTAGACACCGACACTCAAATGCTTCAGCCTGTGTGTGTGCAAAATAATGACTTGGAATTCTTTGTAATGATCGTAATGGAGAATTCAATTTATTGCCTGTGACAAGTCACTTTTATAATCAAAATTATGTCAGCTCCCAGAGCCAATCACAGACCCCCAGTTTCTAGCCACTGCATACTGCTGCTCTGCCTAACATCATGTTCTTGGGCAATGCTGCTTGCTCCTTCTTGGGGTCAGAGTAATCCCGTGACTCACACACTGTGCCCTGAGGGATGCTGAGAATGCCTCTAATTCAAATTGGATCGTTCCACAGTTTTTGACTAGAGTCGAGACATGGAAAAGGAAGCAGGAGGCCCCAAATTGTGGGAAAACCTTTACTGGGAATGCAAGGGGCCTGCCTCTCTAGGAATGAGTGTGCCAGCAATACAATGGCTGCCAGTAAGGGTTTTTAAGTGAGAGAGCTCATAATTCAGAAAGTGGTGCTGCATGGTTTGCCCACCATGCAACTCCAAGATTCTTTGGTGAAACTTTTTAAGTCGGAGATTTTTTTTTTTTTCTGACTGGCTCTGATGAAGAAGTTTCACTGTTGGGGGTCTGGAGCAACTGTCTTTCTTTAAATTTTCCTTTCCCCTCTCTCTGGTTTCTTTTGGCTCCCGAAAAGGGTACAGGACAAGAATGAGGAAGTCTCTGCTGAAATTTATCTCTGCCGAGGGTCTGGGGAGTTGGTGAGGTTCTATGAGATCTGACATTCTCCAGGCTTTTGTTAGTGATATGGGGTAGTGTTTTCTTTCTTATCTGCATCATACTGGGCTGGGTCATTGTGGGGAGTGGGTAACCAGGCATAGAAAGTCACATCATGATTCCTCCAGACTAAGCAGGTAGCCCCTTTTGGTAGAAACCTACTCTGGGTAGTCAGGAAGGCTCCAGTACCAAGCTGGAGAGATAATGAGAGCTGATTAAAACTAGCATGAGTTAGCTGTTGGATGTGATCCTTAAGGCAGCAGATAATGCATAGGACCATGGGAAGGATGAGTGTAATGGTTACCAGAGGTCCAAACAAGGGATAAAGCCAGACATGGATACAGCCTCTCAAAGAATCCCCATCCTGAGGACTGATGGTCACTGAGAAGGTGCATGGAGAAATCCTGTGCGACCCTTCAAAGGTGCTGAAGATTATACTCAATCTTTCCTGTTTGATTAACATAGTAGCAACAGTCCTCTACTAAAAAGACACAAGTACCTCCTTTCTGCTGTGAATATATTGAAAGCTCTTCTGTTCTGGAGAGTAAATTCTGCCAGAGAGGAAAGCTGCTTCTGAAATACGTGCATGGGCTGGGTTGTAACCTCTACTGCAGTACTGAGTTTTATGCTGAGTTCTTGGATTTCCTAGGAGAATTGCTCAGCTGAAATAATAGTATCTCCAAGGCTGTCTGTGACTGCTACTGCTGAAACTAGACTGACCCCTACCAACAGTGTCGGGATGGCTGACATTTTATTCCTGGGGTGAGGTCCACTCAGGGGCCCATCCCACTTCCTTTGAGCTCACAGGTGAGCTTGAACTTCCCCTGGGGTATAAAGGTTAAGATCAGGTACAAGCACTACTGGGAGGCATGGACTGAGAGTGTTGACAGTGATACAGTTGTATACTAGAGAAGAATAGAGAAACACAAGCCCTGGAACCAGGGAGGTATCAACATGTGCTTTTACATTTTTTTGAGACAGGGTAGTCCCAGCTGGACTGGAACTCGATATGCAGACCAGGCTGGCCTTGAACTCATAGAGATCCTCCTGATTCTGCCTCCCAAGTGCTGGGATTAAAGGTGGGCGCCACCACCTTTAATCCCACCAGTTTAAAGGTGGTTCTTAACCCCTATGTGGCTGCTGGGAATCAAGCCCAGGTCCTCTGCAAGAGCAGTTGGCACTCTTAACCGCTGAGCCTTCTCTCCAGCCTCTGAGGGTTTACATTCTTGATGGCTCCAGGCAATTTGAGAATTGGGCTGCCTAGCATTCAGTGTGGTTGAGATAAAGGAGCTGTGAAAGAAGGGGTGTGGTGAACACCTAGAAATGGTTTGATTGTATACTTGGACAGGGAAAAATAGTAACCTTTGCAGTGATGCAGAGAAGAAACATTTTGAGGCATTTAGCATGGAGAAATTTTTCAAGTGGGAGAGAGCAAAAGCACCTAAGCATGGAGTTGAGAAAGTGGAGATGATGGAAAGAGCCTAAGTATGTTTGAGACAGTGGAGATGTTGGTTCATCTGATGTCTGGTCTTGTCAAGGGATTCCAAAGTCTTTTGGGTGCAGGAGTTTTGGATGGTCTTTTTAATTTTAAATATGCCTCTGGCTGACTGACTGATTACAAGATATTTGCCTGCAGCAGCTGTTAGGTCCTTGGTCCATTTTATAAGGTCTCTAATTCTGAAAGCGACATTATGACTTGACTGAATAAAGAACTGCTTTGGCTGTATTCCACCTCTTAAGGTTCCCTTCTAATGGTATTTGCAGGACCACTAAGGGCAGCCCTCCTGGACATCAGGGTCCCTACAGGCCTTTATATCCTGCTCATCTATGAAGCAGAGATCCCTAAGATATATTGCTCATCCCTATTGTACTCCTAGGGCAGTTAAGAGTGCAGACACTGAGGATGTTTAATGAAAGTTGAATAGAAGGGCAAAAGGAAAATTGGCGGGGCCATTTGTGAAAGGTTCACTGCTTGACAAATTTCCAGTGACCTGACTCTTCTGATTGACGTCTGCTCTCCAGATGACCTTGGTTTTTAATAATTCTTTTTATTATATTAATTCTTGTTTTTCTGGCCTGCTTGACTTTCTGCTTTTTTTAAACAATTAGGAGACCTGCTTCTGCCTTAAGGAATGGAGCTGATTTTGCCTTTTCGAGAAATGAATCCTTTGTGAGAAATAATGACGCTGTGTACACAACTTAAAAGTATGATACAGTAACAATTAAGAATTCTAGAGAAATTGTATCATGCACAGATTGCCCAAGTAAAGAAAGGAATTTTGTTTTCATGGTCAGGTTTACGGCAAAAACAGGATTGCAAGGCAAAGTGAAACTAAGTCCAGTCAGAAGGCCGTGGATTCTGGTGATCTGACGAAAAGGTAAATAGCCTTTAGAAAATAACCTTAGCCGAAAGTGTAAAAAAGATAAACTGAAGAAAACAGAAACTGAGGAAAACGATGACCAGAATAAAAACAAGATATGAATCAAAAGTACATTAGCCATGGAATGGCTTATAGTTTGAGTGAACAAGGAAATTAAGAAAGAAAAATAAAATTCTCTATTATTAAAACTTCAAAGCTCACTTTTTACACTATCTAACACCTATGTAACCACAAGGTATAAAGAATGAAGTCCTCATAGTTAAAAGTTAGTATTAACTTTGCTTTGCTGGAAAACTGCTAAATTGCATAGCTGAGTGGCTCTACCATTATTGTTGTACTTTTTTTGAGGCCTCAACTAAACGTTTGTGTCATTATTGGTTGTTTTACTCTTTTCAATATTAAGAATGATTTTGGGTGTGAATTTTCTGAAAAATGTTTATGGGGAAGTTGGGCTATTTTTATCATCATTAGCTTGGGCTTGCCTAACTGGCATTAGTCTTAGGGTATATAAAAATAAATATTGGGATCTGAGGAGCAGAGAGAAAAGTGAGTAAAAAGAGAAGAAAATAAAATTGGCAAACCCAAGAAGCCCTCTGCACAAGAGCAAGAAATATAGATGCTCCTCAGATCATGAAATGAAAGAGATTCTTGTGTCTTATTTGATTGATTTTTTTTCACCACCTTGTGACCACTCTCTTCAGGACCTGAACCTGCTTTAGCTGGACTCCAGCAGAAAATGAGCTGTCAGAGTAGTTAAGTTTAGTTTCCTGGTTTTGATTATTTAAGACCCATACTCCAAACCTATATATACATGGAGGTATAGTTCAGGAAGATTTTTGAGGCATGGTAGGAGAAGGAAAAGCAAGGAAATTAAGGAGGATGACTAGAATGCACATGATGAGAGAAGAAGGGTGGATTACTCTTGTTTTGAGGGTACAATTATGAAATTTTCAGTTTTAGTGGGCCTGTTGATGTGGCTCTATACTTGCTGTGGCCCCTTGTTGGCTTGAGTTTGGAGAGATGGATCAAGCCTGGATATCCAAGGAGCTTGGCTGCAGTTGGAGTTGTCAATATTATGGTGTAGGTTCCAGTCTAGTGGGGTTTCAAGGGTACCTTCTGCTGATGAAGGGTGGGGAGGAAAGCTTAATCTCTAGGATAGAGAGTGTGAGTAAAGGGATCATTAGGTGGTTGAGGGATTAAGTGATCAGCATGCTTTTGAAACAAGTCTCTGACAAGGGAAAATTCAGAAAGGTATCCATATATCAGGTGGCAGAATGAGTAGGAGTATTGCCCAAGAGAAAGGGCTACCATACTTGAGCTCAAAAGGACTTAAAAAAGAGTGAGCATGTGGTATGACCCTGATCTTTGTTAAGATTAATGCTCAAACGGACTTAGAAAAGAGTGAGAATGTGGTATGTCCTTGATCTTTGTTAAAGCTAATGGGAAGAGTTGGACCCAAAAGGAGTGTAATTCTAGAGAAAGTTTAGTGATATATGATCTTTAATGAGAGAGTTAGCTCACTCCAATTTTCCTGAGGACTGAGGCCCATATGGTATTTGAAGTTTCCAGGTTATTCCTAGGGATTGAGAGAAAGACTGGATGATTTTAGAGATGAATGCTGGACAACTGTCTGACTGGATGGTTACTGAATACCCAAAATAAGGAAGGATATCAGAGAGAAGATGTGAGGTCACTGTATCCACTGATCCCCCAGTGTTAGAGAAGGCTTCCACCATCTTGAGGTATTTACCATGACTAGGAGATATCTGAACTTTTTGCAAGAGGGTATGTGGCTGAAATCTATTTTCCAGTCCACACCAGGTAGGATCCCAGGTGTTGGTGATGCTTGAAAGTGGGTGGCAGATGTGCTCTGCCCTGAGGAGATACATTGGCACATATGGTGCAACCTTGTGAGACCTCACTAAGGAGTGACAATAATTGAGGGTAAAAGTAGATTGGGCCTGGAAATTTGGCTAAAGTCCAGGGGCTTATGTGAAAAAAGTTGTGTAAGTGGGTGAGGATAAACAGAGCCTGAACATCAGGTAAGCACTACATATCTTTAAGGATAAGCCATCTTTCTGGGCCCTGTATAGATTCCTGGTTGAATAGGGACTGACTCTTTGAGGGGAAGTAAGAGGGATGGATGTCTCCAGGGGCCAGTAAATTAATGGTAGAAGAAAAGGCAGGTTGTTAGCTTCCCTACCTGTCAGAACTGCAAATTCATTTCCCTTGGCTGCAAGGATAGTAGTGGGTTGATGACCCCTGCAATGTATGACCACTTCTTTATAAGGGAGATAAGATGATTTTAAAAGTTTGAAAATGAGTTTTGAGTATTAGTAATGGCATTCCCTTTTGTAGTGATGGGGTCTCTTTCTTTCTATATAGAGGCATGTTGACGGAGGATGTGGAAGGCATACTTTGCTTCAGTATAAATGTCAGCCACTTGTCCTTAGCCATGGTTAGTGCTATAAACTCTGCCTTTTGAGAAGTAGTGACTGGTGGGAGTGGCCCTGAATCTATCATGTTAAGGAGAGATACTATTTCATAACCTGACTTTTGGGACCCTGTTTGAAATTAGAACTTCGATCCACAAACCAGGTCAGGTCTGGGTCTTGCAGAGGTTCAAGGGATATTTAGGAGGTCTTGGTAGGAGAGTTCATGGAGTGTCCCTAATCATGAGTGAGTGAGCTAGGTGGGCAATTGAAGGAAGGTAGCTGGGTTGAGTAGAGGGCAAGAGTCAAGAGTGAGTGAGGGATTTTCAAGAAAGGTGGTATGAAAAAGCTGTAGATTGGAGGGAGCCAGTATAGAGAGGGAGGAATGTATGAGAAAATCCTTACTGTGATGGGGGTAAAGAACAGAAAATTCCTTTCCTAATTCGAGCTCGAGGATTTCCTGGGCTGGAAGGGCTGATTTTGCAAGAGCTGGAAGACAAGGCTGCCATCCTCAGACTAATAAGCCATGGGGGCAAAGGTGGAGTCCGTCATCTGCCCCAGGACACCTAGGACTAAACCATTGTTCTCTGGGGTATTGAGGATGATGGGTTGGTTAAGATCAGGGAGTGCAAGCATAGTTTCATCAATTCGGGCTCTATGACTCTTCTTTAAAGCTGGGGTGACAGGACCCTGTGGGTCTATGTGGTCTGATGTTGGGAGGCTTGGCCAGTAGGCAACAGTCTTGCCACAGCTATCCAGAGTCACCTTAGGTCTCTGTTTCCCCAAGGCTCATCCATCTAGCACTAGGCAACTGACCAAACTTATAGGTAACATTAGAATGTCATGCCCCGTTTGGCTGGAGCACCCTGATTCTTCTTGGGAATTCACCCATCCATAACCTTCCCCAGAGAACAATAGACAGTTGGGTGTCCTAGCAACCTAACAGCCTTAAACTATGCTAACTGGGGCTGTTTCCTCCTGTTTGCTCCAATATAAACTGCCTTACAAAAAATAAACTTTGAGACCTTGATCAGAGTCTTGTCTTGGTCTCCTTCTTCATGCCTGGTTTGTCTCTCATTCAGGTTACTTTCCCCTCAGGCCCTAGTTGAAGACCCCAGGGGCCAGGGCAGTCTGAGATTACACCCTTCGATGCCTCATAGAGATGTCTGGCCAGTAAGGCAAAGTAAGGGATCCAGGTGCATACGTACCTTGCAAACTCAAAAAGGACAAGGCCACTCCTTTGGTGGTAGGGGGTTTAGGGACCTGAGGTATTGTTTTCAATCTATAGTGAGATGGTAAGAGGTTGAAATGAGGAGAAAACCCAAGGAGAGAGAGAGAGAGAGAGAGAGAGAGAGAGAGAGAGAGAGAGAGAGAGAGATTAGCTGGGAAGGCCACATGTCCCTTTTCATCCAAGAAATTTAAGATTGTGTTAGGGTGTGGCTGAGATAGCTGTAGAGAATTGGAGCAGAGGAGGTCATCTACTTACTATAGTAGAGTAAGTAGATGGGGATAGGTCAAGAGTTGCTAGGTCTCTAGCCCAGACCTGGCCAACGAAGTGTGGAGTATCCCAAAAACTTTGTGGGAAGATAGTCCAAGTGATTTGGGAACCAGTGACATTGTCAGGGTGGAGTAAGGAATTTGAGGAGAGTATAGGGATTAGGGACTAGTGGGTGTATGTGTACAATAGCAGAAATAATTAGACAGAGGTCCTGGACAGATGGTAAGATCCATTACTTTACTTTTTTTCAGAACTGGGAGAATAGGAGTGTTGTAGGGAGAGTGGGTGGGTTGGAGAAGGCCGGATTTTAGAATCTGCTGGATTATGTGTTTCAGGGCTATTGGGTATTGTATGCAGCAGGGATACAGGTATACTCACAGGGACATATGGAGACTGTCATGATGAGAGGCTGAATCCAGACTCTGGGGTCTACCTTGGACTCTGAGAGAGGCTAAGACCCTTCCCTGGGGGAAGGAGGGACATGTTTGAGCAGGAAAATGGAAGCTGGAGGAGGGAGAGAGAAAGAGAGATTTTCTACATAAGGTCTTTGCTTAGCAATGGGGCAAGACAAGAAGGAAAGATTTAATAAGGTTTTCCCAGACAAGACATGAGGTAGGGCCAGTCACGTTAGGGAGTGTGGGCTACTGTCTACACCCAACACGGAGATCTGTGAGGAAAAATTCTGGCCTGAGTACAAGGGGAGAATAGACCAACTATCCCCCATATATATATGATCAAGGACACAGGTTTACCTGCCACCAGAGCTGTTACCCTGGGCTCCTCCATGGTGATATTAAGTGGAGAGGAGGGTACTGGGGAGCAAGGGCCCCATCAATATTCAGGCAACATGCCTAAGATGTCACCCGGAGGGCCCTGCCAAGTGGCTAGCTTTCTTTGACAAGGCAAAGAGGGACAGTTGACCCTGGGGGTTCACCATCTGCATTCAGGCCAGAAGCTCGGTGGTGAGAGAGGTTTGGGGCACACTTTAGCCCACTTTCCAGTGTCTCCACCTCAGAAGCAGGGTGCTGGCCACACATGCTAGGCTCCTGCTGGATTCTTAGTCTTCTTGGGAGGAACCCACAGGGCAGCAGCCAGCAGCTGATATTTCTGACTATCTCGGGCTGCTTTGTCTTCTCTTTCTTGATCTAGCCATTACAGGGTTTAAAGGGCATTTCCAACAGATTTCCCTGGGAGATCTGGGGTCCCCTCTCTAGGTATTTTAACTTTTTTTCTGATGTCTGGGACTGACTGTGAAAGGAATAACATGCATTAAGGACTAGGATTCCCTCCACATGGTCCAGCCTATTGAATTAGTTAAGAGCCTCAGACAGAAGGGCCATAAATTTGGCAGAATTTTCTCTGGGTCTCTGATTTACAGTCCAGAGTTTAACAAATTTACTGTTTTATGGGATTTTTTTTGTAATCTTGAGACAAGACCAGTGACCATGCAGTCCCTGGAGGTTGACCAGCTCTAGGGGGTATATCTGATAATCCCAGCCTGGGTCATGGCATGACACGGTGGTGGCACCCACTGGGTGGGTTGGATCAATTAAGTGGACCTCGTCTGCATAAACCTGAGATGCTGTCCAAACTCTCTCTGATCAGGAGTGAAAGTAGACGAGAGAATAATAAAGAGGTCATGCCATGTCAGATCAAAACTATGGGTTAGGTATCTAAATTCCTTAATGCAATTAGCAGGGTCAGTAGAAAAAGAGCCCAGGTGTTTTTCAATTTGAAAAAGATCTAAGGAGGTCAATGGTACGTGTACTCTGACCTGTCCCTCCACCCCTGCCACCTCGTGGAGGGGAAAGAGCCCATCCATATGAGAGCAGGTGCAGTGGGACACAGGGGACAGGGAGGGAGGACACAGAGGACTTGCAGGCAAAGGAGACTGTGGAGGAGGGAGTAGGGTAGTGGGAGTGTGCAAAGGAGAGAAGGCCATCAGAGATGTCAGAATCAGTGGCAGAGTTTGGTAAGTAAGAATACTGTGGAAAAGCAAATGGGGAGGGAAGCATATTTGCGAGAAAGAATTGGGTGCATATTTTAGGGAACACAGAGAAAGGGTTGGGATTAGAGAGCAAACAAAGCCTGGACATAAGGGATTTCAAACTATTAGGCAGTGTGATGGCAGAAATTATCTAAATTACACAGAATAGTAAAATCTAGAGTGCCTATTCCTGGCCAGAAAGAGTTATTGTCCATTCTACACTAGGGCCATGCAGTGCTGCAAAAGAATATCAACTGCTTTCTCTTGATTGTATATTGGATTCCCATGGGTCCAAGATTCTTAAAGAGGCAGTCTAAAGGGGTTAGGGTGATGTCCTTAGATTGTGAAGAACCCAGAATGGTGGAAGGAGAAGAAACAGATTAGAAGAGCAAGGTCTGGATGGAAAATCAAAAGGAAACAAGACAGTGTTCCTGATAGGTGGAGGAGGAGGAGAGAGAGAGAGAGAGGGAGAGAGAGAGAGAGAGAGAGAGAGAGAGAGAGAGAGAGAGAGGAGGAGAAGTGTGCCAACTGTGTCTGGCTGTTGATCTTGTGGAGTGTTCTCCACAGGTTGGGAGGCCAAGAAAGTGCATCCCAAGTATAATGTCCTGCAAACTGTGGAACTGCATGAAACAGACAGCTCAGTAGTGTTGGCAGGAAGGAGGAAAAATGAGAAGCAGGAGAGAGAGATTGAACATATCAAATGAGTAGTTCCATGCCCAGACTAACTCAATAACTCTAGCAGATTGATAGGCAGAGAATACAAATTGGGCAGCTCTGCAGCTTTTGTGGAGCAGCCTAGTAAGTATGCCAGTAAGCCAATTTGTCTCAGAGATCAGAGGTCCCCGGTGACTATGCACAGTGCTGAGAGAGAGAGAGAGAGAGAGAGAGAGAGAGAGAGAGAGAGAGAGAGAGAATTCAAATTTTATTTTACCTGGGCCAAATCAGTGGTGAGTGCAGGGTAGCAGGGCAACTGGCAAACAGTCCAACGGGCTAAGCAAAGCTGTTCCTGACTTCCTAAGCCACATTGATGATCAGAAGAGTCACATCTGAGTCATGGAACCACCTGTTAGTGTATGTGAATGTTACCAGAGTTACTATGCATGTGGAAGCAGAAGATGCCCAAAAGGTTTAACAAACTTTACTGAGAACACAACGGGGATAGCTCTCTGGGAAGCTGTGGGTCATTTCTATCATCTGATGTTAATTTAATCATGTGTGGCCATAATCCACATGATATTCTTCCCTCCTACAACCAGGCTGGTAGTCCCACAGGCCTGCGAGCTTCAAGGCTGTTTCCTGCCTGCAGGTCAACAGTTTCTAGGCTTAGCTCTGATGAGGAGAGAGGAGGGGACGGTGAAAAAGTTACACAATGAAAAGAACGACATGGCCTCAGAGAACGTTTGGGAGATAAACTCTCTCATGTATTCATGCCAGCAGTGTGTTTATATACTAAAAGTTTCTGTGCTTTGGGCAATGAAGTGGGGGGCAGGTGGAAGAGAGGGGCGGGCCCCGTTAGCTCTTACCAGGGGCTGCAGAGCTCCTATTTGTGCAACCAGTAAACTAGAGGTGCAACATTTTGCTCAATACCTCAAGGGAAGGGGCCATCTGGTTATGGAACTTTGCAGAGATAGGTGAGGCAAGAAGACACTGCAATATCCCGGATATTGAGCTATAAATAACTCACAGAGACAAATGAATGCCCATAGAGATATCAGATAATTCTTGGAGGTTTTGTAGGACAGGTCTTACAGGTCCTTGCCTCAAGCCAGGCAAAGTTTCATTCCTAAAGCCCCTCCTTTATTTTTTAATTAAAATGAAGCAGTAATGTCATAGTCCTCCAAAAGATTTTTCAGGATGGTCTGATACTGGATTAAAGACATTTGAGCTATAACCCCAAATTGGCTTTTGATAAACCAGAAAGTCAACTTTCTAAGGTGAGAATTAGTTTTAACAAAAAGGATCATCCTGGTGGACTAGGGGAACTTAGGTTGCAGATAACAGAGTTTTTGTTAAAAGGATCTTTCTCTGAGCACAGAGGCAGCAAAGGGCTATAAGCCAGTTGCTATGACTCTCAAGTGCATTTACACTTATATATAAACATAGAAACTGATGCCAGTGCATCGCAAACTGACAATAAGAGATCCAAAGAGACCCATTGAGTATGTAACTTTGTCCTTAAGTCATGAAACTCTAGAAATGACAAAGCAAAAGTAGTACCTTTTCTCCTATTAGAACATACAGGTATATAATGACATAGTCTCTAAAATAAAATAACATTGCTCGTCCTACACACAAAGACATACAAGGACATACATGTATGCAAATGACATTGTTTCTAAAAATATCATTGCTTGTCCTACACAGAAAGACATAGAAAGTCATACAGGTATGCAAATGACATCTCCTCTAAGAATAACATTCCTTATCTTATACATGAAAACACACAGATATTACTTGGTACCCATTTTAACATAGATGGCATTTTTTTACTTGTACCACCAAAGTCCCAATCGTGGCTGGACAGATCTGCATATGCAACTACATTGAAGGAACAAAGTTCAGTCACAATTGTCTTCTGTAGGTTTTTTCTTTAGCCAGTAGTCTCCAGGCTTATTTTTTTTTTGGGGGGGGGCGCAGGTGAGAAAGAGGAGTAAGCTATTTTTGTTATTGAAGATAGCACCCAGGTTGTTTCAGTCTTTTTTTTTGTTTTTTTCTTCAGCAGGAGGCTGGCTACTCAGCTCTGCCTTTTAGTATCTCGAGAAACGTGGATTATGCCTGGAGGCAAAGTAAAAAAAGTGGCTGCAGATGGCTTAACACTGAGCTGGAATCTTGGTTTTCAGGTTTGCCTTTTGTGCATTTACTGATGGAATATGAATAGTAAGAGCATAGGCAGGTAAGTAAACATTTTTTTTATTAATTTTCATTTTTTATTGATGCTTTGTGTATTTCATACATCATTTTCCAATTCAGTTCAGGCATATTTCCCTTTCCTTTCCCCCCACCCCACCCCACCCCATCCCAGATCATGCATTCTCCCATAACTGTCCTGCATATTTCTCTCAGTTTTACATTATTTATTATACGAGGCTGTGTTGCTGGCCTAGCACAGGTGGTTAGAGATACCATTTTTTATATTACTATAGGTTGGAAATACCTCATTTATCATTTCAGTAGATAAACAGACAAAGGCTTATTAAAGCTCTTTTTAAGAATAACATAGATTAGTCCTTTAATTTTTTTTTTTTTTGGTCTTTTTGAGACACGGTCTCCCTGTAGCTCCACCTGTCCTGGAATT
>VZQC01002364.1:480314-543281 GCA_009823505.1 Rhizomys pruinosus | reverse complement strand
GGAAATATGCCTGAACTGAATTGGAAAATGATGTATGAAATGCACAAAGTATCAATAAAAAATGTTAAAAAAAAGAAATATGTTCAATAAAAATTTTAAAAAATAAAAAAAAAGACTGAGAGAAATATGCAGGACAGTTATGGCAGACTGCATGGACTAGGGTGGGGTGGGGTGGGGGGAAGGGAGAGGAGAATATGCCTGAACTTAATTGAGAAATGATGTATGAAATACACAAAACATCAATAAAAATTTCAAAAAAATTAAATAAAAAATTAAAACGGAAAAAATATATAAAGAAAAATATAATGAAAACCAAGATTGACTTCAAAATTAAATTTACAAAGAAAATATTACCAGGACGCCAAAACCAGACAGACTCCACAAGAAACAAAACTTTCTACCAACTGCTTTAATGAAATATACACAAAAATTTCAGTAAAGTACAAATAGAATTCAAGTGCACATAAAAATCATATCTACCATGTTCAAATCCAATTTCTTCTATAGATACAGGAATGTTACAACATATCTAAATCAATTAATGTAGTAGTGTACCACAGACTTAAGGATAAAAACCACATGATCATTCCACAAGCTGTCAAAATTATTTGCCCTCAAAATCCAACTTCACATCATGAGAATGTATTGGGGTTTCAAGGGATACAGGGATCATATCTCAATACAATAAAGACATCATGCAATCAGCCTACAACCAACATGGTGATAGATGGAGAAAAAGTTGAATTGTTTGTACTAAAATTAAGAACAAGACAGGAATGCCCACTCACTTCAATACACTTCAAAAACAGTGCTTACGATCTGAGCTAGATCAATAAGTGTAGTAGCCAGTATGCTGACAATTACGCATTTGCAGAATTTGTCCCTCATCAACCTAACCTGCCCTAGGCAGGCTAGACCATACAAGCAGCTGAGTTGCAGACCTGGGCCAACCAAAAGGTGACGTGATGACTGCACTAAGAGGAGAGAGGAATTTGAATGGTACGTAAACCCTAATCTTGCCCCCAATAAATGAATCTTTGGCGGCTCGCCCTCTACCTGTGTTCACCCAATTCCCAGGGTCTGTGTCTTGACTATGTGCCTCTCACCCCCTTTCCTTCACGGTTGGACCATGAAATTCCCCAGCAGGCCTGGGGGATTCTCTACATCTGGCACCCAACATGGTTTTCAGATACCCCTGTGCTGGTGAGACACTGCCTTCCTTGATAGGTGAGTATGCCATATTTTGTGTTCTTTGTTCTTTTGGCCATGCACTAGAGTGAGTGCCCCCCCCACAGACCCCTCTCCTCCCTTACCATTTTCTGGCCTCATGGATAATATTCCTCCCCACATTCTGGAGCCACAGATGGCTGCCCTAAAGTCTTTCTTCCAGATACATGGCCTTAAAGTGAAATCCTGGGACTTGGATTCATTTGGGAACAGGCTGTTTGCATTGCCCATCCCCACCATAATTGCAAGCCTTAAGGGCTCCTTGGCAGAGGATGTTCTGCATGAGCATAACTCAGCCTGCCACAACAACACCTGGGAGAAGTTAGCCCTTCCCTGTGTCCCTGACTTTCACCCAGATGAGGAAGCCACCCCCAACAAACTCCCTTTAGCTGCCCCTGCTAGGGAATCTTCATTTGCCCCCCCCACACCAATATACCCTTGGAGGGGGGTCCAGGAATTTCTCACCCACTGGAGGGACTAGAGACATCTCATTCAGCTGGCTGTGTCTTTTGGGTAAGAAAGAGCTCAATTCTATTTCTTTATTTTTATTTTCATTTTGGCTTTGTTTAAACTCAAGAGTCTTGTCTGGGGTGCTCATTTAGGAGAAACTGGATGCAGTATTGATCCTTGAGTGCAGAGATGGGGGACACCCTAACTCTCCACTGGTAAAATGAAAACATGAGGTTCACCTCAGTGATTTGGAATCCAGGCAAGGGGTCTGGATTTTTGGTTCTTCGAATGACAGCGCATTGGCTCAATGCACAAAGTGCTTCCTCTCTTTGTCTGACTATGTCTTTTGTTTATAGTAACTGTTCTTCCATATGTCTAAGTGTGCATCTAAGTTTTTGTGTGTGTTTGTAATTTGGTCATTATAAATGGCTCACTTTGGTTTTATCAAACAAAGTGGCCACTTCAAGTTTCAATCCTTTATGTGTGCAGAATAAGTCATTTTGGCATGCCAGACTAGATACGCACATGCAAACTTTAAAAACTGATATTTAAAAATGCACATAAAGGCCTAAAATTTGGTTTGTGTCTGTTTTAAAAAGGGATTGTGTGAGGTAACTTGCTTGCTTTGGAATTATCTTCTTTTTTGAGACCTCTGCAGGTCAGATTCTCTAGGTAGATGAATCCCTGATTTAACATTAACTAACCTTCTGGACTGGGAATGGATTCTTGTACTGGGTGTGGTAGCACAAACCTTTAATCTCAGTCCTTGGCAGGCTGAGGCAGGCAGTTCTTTCTGAGCTCAAGGTCAGCCCATCTGGTCTGCTTTGGGAAGTATCCACCCAGCTGCTACATGGAAACACTATCTCAAAGGACCAAAGATAAACTGCCTCTTACTAGCTATTAAAATTTGCATCAGCAGTTAGTCAGGAATCCTGGTCTGGCTTGGGAGGAGGTCTTTAGAGCTTGGGGAATTCCTGAGCTCTTGGGAGTGTCCACATGGCAACCTTTCCATCTCTGCTAGAGACTCATTTTGAGGTCTGGCATCTGGATCAGTTGGGGAGCTACATGGCTTCCAGGGGTGGGAGAAGGCAGCCTGGGATAGCTAATGGGCTTTATTGTGTTTCCTATCTGTCCCCCACTCCCCCTTCCTCCTCATAAGAAGTGAACATATCTCCCTAGGCTTGAACTGCTTTCCTGCTGGTCTGGCCACCCCTGGAAATTCCCAAGCCAGATATGGTGGCATGCCTTTAATCCTAGCACAGGCAAGGTTTCTAAGTGATTTTCCTGATGCTTTTTGTACAAATCAGAGCCCAATGGCTGTGACAGGCCATACAGTAGGGGCTCAAGGGCCCCACACTAGACTCTAGATCCAGATTCCAGCAGGCTTATCTAAGAAAGTAACCTCCCGTGAATTTTAAAATGCTGTTATATTGACTGTTATAAACTTAAGAGTCATATTTTACTCTAAGTTTGTATCTCTAATTTAGAGTTTTCATCAAGGTGCTGATGGAGCTGTTTACAAGGAAACTGTCATGTGTGCTAAAACTGTTAAACATTTCCGTTTTTATTACTCTTAGAAGATTCACTGGTTTCTTTTCAAAAGCCAAAGGTACCTCTTCTTAAAAGTGCACTTTGCATACCTTTCACTCCTTTTCCCTTGAGTTTGAATTAGGGGCTGTTACCTTGTAGCAGATCAGTATTAATATTTAGCTGTTTCACCAGAACAGAGGCTGATCATGGGGTTCTCCATGTGGATGCTGGTCACATTAAATAATGGAGAAGGTATTTTTCATGGCATTGAGGTGGCAACCTCAGAGCCATGTAAAGACTGAATTAAATTTTAAGCTAATGTGAAATCTTGGCAGAGAACATTTTAATAAATAAATGCCTTAAAAGTATTTAAAATATTCTTCCATATTCCAAAATGTAAAATGTAACATGACAGATTTTTGTGTCTGACATTGTACCTGGGAAGGAAGGGCAGACATAAGGCCCTTCACAACCTGCTATTGGAAGCCTGACAGGGCTCCTTGAATCGTCATAGACATAGTCTTTGGCCCAGAAGGAAAGTTTTAAAAGGTTGCTGTGTGAAGCTCTTTTTCATTGACCATTTGCATCCTTGCCATAAGGCAAGTGACATGGTTGCCTGAGTGGATATAGAGGGTGTTTAGTCCTGAGATGTTTGAAACTAAAAGTTCAATTTTTATTGAGAATTTCTGTGATTTTTCAAACTTTTGTATTTGAGATAACTGTCCCACCTCATTACACGGGAAATAAATGTTAATTACTTAGTAAATCTGCACAATTTAGGGTTAATCTGTTTATGAATGTTATGTCTCATGGTATCAAAAAGGGATATAAAAATGAAAAAATGTTAAAAAAAAGATATTTTTTGTAAGGATTTATGTGAAGATGATGAAAAAAGTCTATGCAAGTGATAAAAGTCTGAGGAAGTGTGTTGTGACAGGTAAAAAGGACACTATATAAATAAGCTTAAATTTGTAAGGTTCAGTCAACTAGTTTAAAAATAAAAATGCATATCTAGTCAAGGTTTGTTTAAGAGTGTTCTGTTTTTGTCCAAGCTTTATATGCATATCACATGGCACTTTAAGATTTAATAAAATGATAAGATACCTGTATTAAGTTAAATTTGTATAAACACTCAAGCTAGTTTACTAGTGGCCTGAAAAGGATTGTGAATATACAGAGTTGTTAATTTTCAGTCCTCCCTGACTTGAGCCTGACTCACTGTTCCAGGTTTGGATTAAATGGGCACAGGCAAATGATGGGTTACCTATGGCTACTGAAAACTGAAAAATGTACTTTATGCAGCTGGTCGGGGTTGGGTTTGGTGCCTCTGACTTTGTTGGAACCTGGAATTCACTCATGCAGGTACGGGGGCATGGGCTAGGTCAGGCATACACCCCCCCCAGCTGCCAAAAGGAATTGGTGAGAAAGTATCCAAGTGGCCTATTTTTTTGGAGAACCATCAGAACAGGAAGAGAAGAGAGACTTAGGCTTCCAATATCCAATATATAGACAAAATTGAAAGCCTGAAACCTACACAAGTCAATATTCCATAAACAAGGAGGAGGAAAGGGGGAAAAAAAAGCAAAAGCAAAAAAAAAAAAAGCATTGGAAGGAGGCAAGCAAAACCATCCACTACCATAATGAAAAGACGTTTGTGATTTGAACCACAAAAGGGAAACCCACATGCTGGGGACACGATGAAGGGACAACATGGGAAAGGCATAGGATAATCCCACACCAGGCTCTACCAAACCTGTAGGAGGTAGCTACAATGGGATCCCCTTGGAGGTGACCCACGGAACAGATCTTAGAGGAATAATTGCAGAGCTATGCAGAGAAATTAAAGAAAATAAAAAAGAATTCAGAGAACTAAAGAGAGAGAATGAAAAACTCAAAAAGGACCTAGAGGGATACAATGACAAACATCAGAAAGAACTAAAGGAACAGATTGACAAACTCCAGAAAGAACTAGAGGGAGAAAAAAACGAACTCCAAAAGGAAGTAGAAACACTGAAAAAGGAAGCCAACCAANGCATAGCAAAGAGCTATAAGAAGATATTGAGAAGCACAAAGAAGAATTTGAGAAGCTCAAAAAGGACAAGGAAATACGAAAGCAAACCCACAGAGAAACGAAAAAGGAAGATAGAAATATCAGCCCAATACAAGAAAAAGGAAAAGGGAAAAAGCCTCAGAAGTAGAATGGAGGAAGGCAGAATAAAGAATACCAGATCTGGAAGACTTAACACAGAGTAATTAAAAAGCTCAATCAGTGCTGTTACTGATAGATAAGCTAGGGTTAGAGCTTCACTGTCTCTGCAAGAGGACCTGGGTTCGATCCACACACACCCAGATGGCAGCTGCAAAACCGTCTTTTAACTCAAGTTTCAGTGGATGATCCACCATCTTCTGACCTCCCCGTGCATTGCACGACACGGTGAACCAACAACCTACATGCAGACAATACATCTCATACACATATGAAATAAATAATAAAAAATTAAAATAAAGCTCAAATAAGATTATGAAAAATTAAAAATACACAAAAGTTGGGAAACAACCAGGAAAATACTGGACACTATGAAAGATCAAACCTCCGCATCATGAGAATAGAGGAAGAAGAAGAATCTCGAGAAAATAGTATTGATCAGATCTTCACAGAATAATAGATGAAAATTTTCCAACTAAAAATGACAAACCCATACAAATACAAGACAGACACAGAACTCCCAAATAGACAGAGATCAGAAAAGAAAGCTCCCCACCCACATATTCATAGTTAAACAATGCTACATGCCCAAACCAAAGACAATTCCATGAAGCTACAAACAGAAAAAACAAGTGACAACAAAGGAAAACTTCATCAGAATTACAATTGTACTTACTGGCACACAACGATGAAAGCAAAAAAAGAGCAATGAAAGCATTCCAAAGCATCACCAGTGTTAGTGGACTATGGATGCCAACTCAACATACTTTACCCAGCAAAAAGATTGTTCGTCAGTTATAGTGGAAGGAGAGAGAAAAATCTTCCACGACTTAAACAAGATGACGACCACATGTCCGGAAACCACGCTTCATAAAAATAACTTGACAGCAATTCAAGAAGGGCAGAAGAGAGGAGAACAATCCTCAAAGACCTAGAAGAGAAACTCATTCAAAAACATAACCAGAGGAGAAATCAGCAAGAAGGCTAGAAGTCCAAACGGATAGTAAAGTGAAAGGAAAGCGTTCATCCATTTTCAATTATAATCCTAAATATTAATGGACTAAACTCCCCAATCAAAGACATAGACTGGAGAATGATTAGGAAACAAAACCTATTTACATGCTGTCTACAAGAAACCCATCCTCAATATCAATGAATAGGCACCAACATAAGGCTGAAGTAATGAAGAAAATATTCCACAGACAAATGTCCCAATAAAAAGCGGGTGTTGCTATTTTAGTATCAGATAAAATAGACATCAAAGCAAAAGAAATCAAAAGAGACAAAAGAGGGCCATTACATCTTTATTAAAAGGAACAATTGATGACAAAGATTCTCACAATACGAATATACTAACCAATACGCGCGGGCAACAACTGTTATAATTAAGACAATTCTGTTAGATATCAAACGCACAGATTAACCCTAGCACACTAATAGTAGGGGACTTCAGTACCCCATTAAGTCCTTAAGACAGATCAACAGAACAAAGATCAGCGGAGAAACATCTGAACTAAATGATACAATACACCAAATGGACCTCACGACATCTATCAAAGATTCCTCACCCAAACACAAGAATACACTTCTACTCAGACGCCACCTCATGAACATTCTCCAAAATTGAAACCATGTATTTGGGACAAGGAAAAACTCAGAAATATACAAAGATTGAAATAATCTCATGCATTTCTATCAGACCGCAGTACAATAAAACTTCAAACATTGATACCAGGAATAAAAGCCCTACAACCTACAAGAACAAAGGAGACAAAACAACACACTCTATCTATGGGACACTTTAAAAGCAGTCCTAAGAGGGAAGTTTATAGGTCTAAGTGCCTACATTAAAAAAAAAAACAAAAAAACAAAAAAAAAAAACAGAAAGAGCACAAGTGAATGATCTAACACTGCAGCTAAAAATACTTGAGAGACAACAACAAGTGAACCCTAAATGGAGCAGACAAGAAGAAATAACAAAAATCAGAGCAGAGATCAATGAAATAGAAACAAAGAAAACCATAAAAAATCAATGAATCCAAAAGTTGGTTCTTTGAGAGAATAAACAAGATAGACAGACCTCTAGTCCAGTTAACCAAAAGAAAGTAGGAACGGCTCCAAATCAATAGAATCTGTGATGAAAGGGTAAATATCACAACAGGCATTGAAAAGATCCAGACAATCATAAGGGAATACTTCAAAAACCTATACTCTAATAAGTTTGATAACCTAGAAGAAACGGATGAATATATGAAATCCCAGGAATCACCAAAGCTCAACCAAGAAGAGACCAATAATACATGAAGAAATTGAAGAGGTAACACGTAGCCTCCCAACCAAAAATGCCCAGGCCCAGATGGTTTCATGGCAGAATTCTATAAAATATTTCAAAAGGACTTACAACCATTACTACTCAAGTTGTTTAGAAGGATACAAACGGAGGGAGCTCTCCGAGATTCCTTTTATGAAGCCAGTATCACGCTATTACCAAAACCAGGGAAAGATACAACCAAAAAGGAGAACTATAGGCCCATCTCCCTAATGAACACAGATGCCAAAATTCTAAGCAGGATACTGTCAAATCACATACAGACCTACATCAAGAAGATCATCCATCATGACCAAGTCAGATTCATACCAGAGATGCAGGGATAGTTCAACATATGTAAATCAATAAATATCATCCAACATATAAATGGAATAAAAGACAAAAATCACACCATCATCTCCATTGATGCAGAGAAATCCTTTGACAAAATCCAGCTTCCCTTCATGTTTAAAGTCCTAGACAGAGTCGGGCTGGAGGCACCATTCTTCAATGTAATAAAAGCCATATACAGGATACCCACAGCCAATATCATCCTAAATGGGGAAATGACAGAAGCATTCCCCTTAAAGTTAGGAACTTGGCAAGGCTGTCCCCTGTCACCACTCCTCTTCAGTATAGTGCTTGAAACCCTTGCTAGGGCAATAAAGCAAGAAAAGCAAATTAAAGGAGTGCTAATTGGAAAAGAGGAAGTCAAGATATCCCTTTTTGCGGATGATATGAATGTCTACCTAAGGGATTCTAAGAACTCCACCAGAAATCTCCTAGAAACGATTAAGAGCTTCAGTAAAGTTGCAGAATACAAAATAAATCTAGAAAAATCAGTAGCCTTTCTCTACACCAACAACAAGCAATTGAAGAAGGACTGCAGGGAGAACTTCCCACTCAAAATAGCCTCAATAACAATAAAATACTAGGAACAAACCTAACCAAAGACACCAAGTATCTCTACAACGAAAATTTTAAAACCCTGAAGAAGGAAATTGAGGAAGAAATCAGAAGATGGACAAACCTCCCATGATCATGGATTGGGAAAATAAACATAGTAAAAATGTCCATCCTACCCAAACTCGTGTACAGATTTAATGCAATACCAATCAAAATCCCCAAGACCTTCTTCAGAGGCTTGGGAAAAAATCCTCAATTTAATTTGGACAAATAAAAGACCCCGAATAGCCAAAGCAACCCTGGATGAAAAGAGCAATACAGGGGGTTTGCTCTACCAGACATCAAAATATACTACAGGGCTATAGTCATAAAAACAGCTTGGTACTGGCACAAAAACAGACCAATTGACCAATGGAATAAAACTGAAGATTCAATCCTGAGCACATACAATTTCAGCCACCTCATATTTGACAAGGGGGCCAAGAAGACACAATGGAGGAAATACAGCATCTTCAGCAGGTGGTGCTGGCAAAACTGGATCACCAACTGTAGAATAATGAAATTAAACCCCTACCTCTAACCCTGTACAAAAGTCTATTCGAGATGGATCAAAGACCTCAACGT
The DNA here is from genome assembly GCA_009823505.1 of Rhizomys pruinosus. Lineage (NCBI taxonomy): Eukaryota > Metazoa > Chordata > Mammalia > Rodentia > Spalacidae > Rhizomys > Rhizomys pruinosus. Next base: position 534,030 of record VZQC01002364.1, on the reverse strand, counting down.
GAAATCAAAAACTCTGGAGGTGATAGAAGAGAAACTTGGCATCAGACTACAAGACATTGGTGTAGGAAAAGACTTCCTAAATCAGACAGCAGCTGCACAAGAAATAAGATCGACAATTGACAAATGGGCCTCATTAAACTCAAAAGCTTCTATACATCAAAGGAAACAATAAAGGAAGTGAGGAGAAGACCCACAGAGTGGGAGGAAACCTTCACAGCAGATACATCTGACAAAGCATTAATTTCCAGAGTATACAAGCTACTCAAAAAACAAAGAAGAAAGAAAACAAATGAATCACTCAAAAGATGGAGCAAAGATCTGAATAGAGACTTCACAGAGGAGGAATTAGAGATGGCTGAGAAACATCTTAAGAAGTGTTCAACATCGCTAATAATTAAGGAAGTACAAATTAAAACCACTTTGAGATATCATCTTACTCCAATAAGACTGGCTAAGATCAGGAATACGAATGATACCAAGTGCTGGAGAGGTTGTGGGGAAAGGGAAACACTCATCCATTGCTGGTGGGAATGTAAACTTATACAGCCACTATGGAAAGCAGTGTGGAGAACCCTTGGAAGACTCAAAATGATATTGCCATTTGACCCAGTCATACCACTCGTGGGTATATACCCACAAGACTCATCTTACTGCAGAGATAAATGCACAGCTATATTTATTGCAGCTCTCTTCACAATACCAAAAAGCAGGAACTAACCCAAATGTCCCTCAACTGACCAGTGGGTAGAGAAAATGTGGTACATGTACACAGTGGAATTCTATGCAGCAGTAAAGAAAGACAACATCATGAACTGTGCAGGTAAATGGATGGAGCTAGAAGACATAATGTTACGTGAAATAACACAGGCCCAGAAAAAGAAATGACAAATGGTATCCCTCATATGTGGATGCTAGTCCCAATACTCCAGTTACAAATATTTCTTGTGGGGAGGGATGCATCAGAAAACTGACTGAAATGTTGAATCGGTAATGGTGGGAGGGATGGGAGAGTGACACGGGTGTATATTTGATTAATGCATATTTAATTAATGTGAGTTCAACAAGTATCCAGTTTTTCCCAGACTCTGTCTACAGGATACATGGTGTTTTAATACTTAGTAAAAGTAAATATGTGTATATTAAATAACATTGGTGTAAAGGCTCTGATAAAAAAGGTAATGCATCGTAGTTAATTGGAGATATAAATTGCTGTTGTCCACATTTGTTTTACTTAAAATCTGTGTAGCAATGGCTTTGGGATTGGCACATACAAATGTTCTCTGTAATTTTTCTGTTGTACAGTATCACCTTGTAGCATTCTCTTTCACCCATAGGATGATTTAACTTAAAAATTAGGTTTACTTCCCAAGTTAATCACATAAAGTCACCCAAAACAGCATGAGTGAATTTGATGAAATCTGGGCCTTGATTCCACCCTATAGGTATGAATAATATAACTGCCTTCTGGAGACTCATGGGTCAAAAAACAAACCCCCCAAAAATGGGGGGGATACAGATAGAAATGAAACCTTTTTGTCAAAAACCTTGCAATTCAAATCTGCAAACTAACTATGGGATAAGATTTGTATGTTGCAGTAGGTCAAAATATCACCAACTTAACGGCTGAGAAAGAAAAGATACGGCTTTGCATTGAGTAGGATGTACCAGAAAGTGCCAGCAGAAAGGTGGCCCGTCTGAACACTGAAAGGAAAAAAGTCCTCAGATTGCTGCAAACATCAAACCCCTATGTGGATCCTACTTGTAACAGCTATTTATAATGGGTCCTAACGAAACTTATCTTCTAGATGCCACAATGGTTTTAAAACAAGAGACTTTCTTACCTACCCCCAGAGAACAAGGAGAAATATGATGATGATGATGATGAGGTCATTCTCCAACTGTAAATTGGAGACAACTGTTATAGAGGTAATCTCTTATAAAAGGAGTAAAACTGTCTTCTTTAATTGACTAACATACATAGGAACTGTGAAAAGGATTATTCTCTATTCAGAACCAAATATAATACTAAAGTCTCCTTAAGCTATGCACTTAAGCAAAATATATTAATACAGAGCTCTGACGTTAGCAATGGATTATTCTACCATGGAGATGTTGGCCAGGGGATCCAAGCCCACACAAAGGGTAAAGGCTCCTTGCCTCTAAACTGGGATATCTGCAAGAGGAGCGGCAACATGTGCCAGTTTCAAGTTCGGAACTACATTTCTGAGAATTCCTTGAGCCTGTTGCAGTCATGACAACTTCCTGTCACAGGCATTTTTTTTTTTTCATTTCCCTTCCTTACAGGCCGAAAAACTACATTTCCCAAGGTGCTTCATGCTGATCAAAAATTTTTAGTATGATTCAAGGTCTTTTTAATTCAGGCATTTCCAAAAGATATTCAAAAGAAAATGTAGCTTTAAAGTTTACTGTGCTCTTTCTCATGATACTTGTTCAGAATTAAGGTAATTGTACTGCTCCTTGCACATCAATTTTTATCTTGAGTTAATGTATTTTAAAATGGCCAAGTAAATTCCATCTCAAACATGCTTTTCTAAATTTGATAGATGGGTAATAAAAAATCTTTTTTAAATTTTATTTATTTATTTTTTATGTGTATGATTGTACCGTCTTCATGTAGGTTTGTGCACCCATGATGTGCAATGCTGTGGAGGTCAAAAGTGGGTGTCGGATTCCCCTGGAAATGGAGTTCTCCTGGAATTGGAGTTACAGACGGTTCTCAGCCACCATGTGGGTGCTGAGGATCAAACCTGGGTCCTCTGCGAGAGCAGTCTGTGCTCTTAATTGCTAGGCTATCTCTCTATCCCCCAAAAACATCTTTAAAAGCATCGTGCACTACTGATCAATTAACAAGTCACAGGCATTTCAAAATCAATCAATTAAGGATCCTAAGCCTAGGCTACAATCTGCGGAAGAGGGGTCGTGATGGAATGTAAGGGCTGTGATTGGGATGAAAGGTGAAACTACAGCAATATAGCCTGGACACTCATTTGATCAACTTGATTGAACATACAAGTCTCCCCCCCTGCTGGATGGTGGGACCCATGGGCTGTGTGGGTTTTGGCACAACTGCTTGCAAATTGGTTTTACATGAAGGATGCTTGTATTTATAAATTATTACTTTATGTTAAAAATGAAAAAAAGAAACTGAGAGAAAGATTCAGGACAGTTATGGCAGAATGCATGATCTGGGATGGGGTGGGGTGGGGTGCGGGGAGGGGAAAGGGAAATATGCCTGAACTGATTTGGAAAATGATGTATGAAATACTGAAATACAAAAAGCATCAATAAAATGTGTAAAAAAATTCTAAAATTTATTAATAGAAAAGGCACTAAACGATCTTAGAACTCTTTAGATTTGTTTTCATTTTTAAAACTCACAGGCTCCTGGATCCTGTGGTCTGTAACCTTCTGCTGAAAACAAAATAGAAGTCATTTTAATTCATGTCTATTTGAATTTTATACCAGCTTTGTATGAAGATTTTCAAGCCAACTTGTTCTAACAAAAATTAAAACTAATTTATGTTCGTTAACAACTATTTGCCATTTTTAGGTTTTGGTTAAAAATTATTTTGTGTGATTTTTCTATTTCATAGATTTACTTAAGGCAAATTCTAAAACAAAAATTTATTTTTCCCTAACTCGGGCCTGCCAATATATTAAAATGGATAATAAAATAATTGACTTACAATGGGTAGTTATAAATTTACACAGATAGTAGTTCAAAGTTTTATTAAGTGTGTGGTGTCACCTACTGAATATGACCCACCAACACTCAATTGGATCTGCAGAAAAAATTCTGCAAAATTTATACCTTAAAATTATACATCTAAAAATTGTTGTTTTATATATAGATATATATATATATATATATATATATATATAAAGGTTAAAATTATATGTGTATAAACTTTATTTCTACAGGATCCAGTCTTAATCAGGTAACTTAAAAATCACACTGTATATTTAATCAATGCTCTTCTTATTTTTACTAATGTTCAAAATCTATTCACACATGGGATAGTAATAAACTAAATTATTTATGTTGTTTAAAAATTTGGTCACACTTAAATGTATGTAATTAGAAGTTACTTTTACTTCTAATTCATGCTAAATTTCCAGGTAATAGCCTTGACATTTCTGTAATGTCTTTTTATTATGTTATCTGTAACATCCCTTTTTATCTATAAGATAATTTAGTTTTATTTATTTTTTATTTATTTCTGTATGTGTATGAATGTACTGTCTGCATGCAAGTTTGTGTACCCGTGTCGTGCAATGCCATGGAGGTCAGAAGAGGGCGTCAGACTCCCTTGGACCTGGAGTTCTCCTTGAATTGGAATTTCAGACGGTTTTTGGCCGCCATGTGGGTGCTGGGGATCAATCCTGGGTCCTCTGTAAGAGGGGGCAGTGCTCTTAACTGCTAGGCCATCTCTCCAGCCCGATAATTTAATTTTAAAAGGCATTAATTAATCTCTTCATTGACAATGAACCTCAGGACATTGGTTCCCCTATGGGTATGTATGTGGTAGAACGGTTTTCAGAAAAAAAAATATAATATATTCTCCTAAAATAAGGTTAAACTAATGTAATGCCTTCCAAAAGACAGTTTAACTTCTTTCTTACATTAAGAGACATCGAATCTCTTAAAAAGACATTCTACTTCTCAAAAACATCTATTAAATATGCATCAAGGCCATGTAGTACACTGGCTGGGATTTCTCCCAACAGCCAATTACATCAGAAAAAAATATTTCAGCTGTCTTTTATTAAACTAATAATCTGGCCCAATAAATCTACAACAGCTAAAAAGAGCCATGGATAATTCCAAGCACTACGTTAATATTTTATTTTACTTTTCAAATTTAAAATTAAAGGACTAGTCTATGTTATTCTTAAAATAATCTTTAATAAGCCTTCATCTGTTTATCTACTGAAATGATAATTGATGTATTTCCTGCCTACAGTAATATAAAAAATGGTATCTCTAACCACCTGTGTTAGGCCAGCTTCACAACCTAATATAATAAATAATTTTTACTTAACTGCCTATGCTCTTACTATTCATATTCTATCAGTAAATGCACAAAAGTCAACCCTGAAAGCCAAGATTCCAGCTCTGACATAAGCCATCTGAAGCTGCCTTTTACTTCAACTTCAGGTATAGTCCATGCCTCTAGAGAAACTAAAAGCCAGAGCTGAGTAGGCAGCCGCCTGCTGAAAAAAAGCCTGAGACAAACTGAGTACTATCTTCTACAACAGAAATAGCTTACTCCTCTTTCTCACTTGCCCCCACCCAAAAGCCTGGAGAATGCTGGCTAAAGAAAATACCTACAGGAGACTATTGTGACTGAACTTTGTTACATCAATATAGTTACATATACAGATTTCTCCAGCCAGACTTGGGACTTTGAGGGTACAAGGATAAAACACCATTTATGTTAAAAGGGGTATAAAGTAATATCTGTATGTTTTCATGTATAAGGTAAGGAATGTTACTCTTAAAACAATGTCATTTACATACCTGTATATGTTAATGTGTAGGACAAGCAATGTTATTTTTAGAAACAGTGCCATTCAATACCTGTATGTCTTCATATGTCTTTATGTGTAGGATAAGCAATGTTATTTTTAGGGACAATGTCATTTGCACACCTGTATGTATTTGTATGTCTTTATGTGTATGACAAACAATGTTATTTTAGAAACTATGTCACCCACATACCTGTATGTTTAAATGGGAGCAAAAGGTATTAATTTTACTTTTCATTTTTAGAGTTCCACCACTTATGTGCAAAGTTACATACTCAGTGGGTCTCTTTGCATCTCTTGTGGTCAGTTTGTGATGCACTGGCATCAGTTTCTATGTTCAATCAATAAGTGTAAATGCACTTGAGAGTCATAGCAACTGGCCTATAGCCTTTTGCTGCCTCTGTGCTCAAAGTTCCTTTTAACAAAAACTCTGATACCTGCAACCTAAGTTCTCCTAGGCTACCGTAATGTTCCTTTTTGTTAAAACTAATTTTCACCTCAGAAAGTTGACATTCTGGCTTGTCAAAAGCCAGTTTGGAGTTACAGCTCAAATATTTTTAACCCAGTATCAGACCATCCCAAAATATCTCCTAGAGGACTATGACACTACTGCTCCATTTTAATTTAAAAAAAGGAGGGACTGTAGGATTGAAACTTTGCATGGCTTGAGGCAAGAAATTGTAAGATCTTTCCCATAAGACCTCTGAGGAGGGTTATCTGATATCCCTGTAGTCATTCAGTTGCCTCTGTGAGTTATCTGGAAGGTTAGCTCTGGAAGGTATGGGATATTACAATGTTTTCTTGCTTTGCTTATCTCTGCAAAGTTCCAGGACAAGATGGCCCCTTCCCTTGAGGCATTGAGCAAAATGACGCATCTCTAATTAACTGTTACACGGACAGGATCTCTGAAGCCCCCCAATTAGAGCCAAGGTGGCTTGCCCCTCCCCTGCCTGCCCGCTCACTTCCTTGCCCAGAGCACAGTAACTTGTTATATAAGCACACTGCTGGCATAAATGAAGAGAAACTTTATTCTCCCGGGCTTTCTCTGTGTCTGTGTCTGTATGTTTGTCTTTACTTTTCCTTGTCTTTCTATTACATTGGGTAACTCTCCAATGGTCCCCTACCTCCTTCTTGCCAGAGCTAAGCCGAGAGATTGTCGGCCTTGAAGCAGGGGGGAAGAACAGCATGTGGAAGTTGACCACATGTGACTAAAAAACTATAGATATGATTATTAAACTCCTACATGTTATAACTCCTGTCTTTCTGGGAAAACTATAAATCAGGATAAACGGACTGAAAAAGAAAAAAAGATTGTTCCCTTTTGTAGTAATTATTGTGTTCAGTTTTACATTTAAAATAAGCCTGAAATTGTTTAATTCAATCTTGTGGGTTTTGCCTGCTTAACGTATGGTGTTAAGTCCCTCCTTCAGTCAGTATTATACAAGGCTGCTTGAACTTTTGTCCAAGCTTTATCTAGAATATTATACAGTATTCAAGGTTTTAAGGTGGTGTAACTTAGCCTTTCTGGATGGATAACCACCATATACAATGCCAATTCCAATTTGGCTGAAAACAAAAGTTTGTTAATCTGGGATAACTGTATCCACCCAAAAGAAAAGTATAACCAAAAGATAAGTAATCATTATATTTCCTTTAAAGTCTGAGAGACTGTCTCCAAACACTAGATTTTAAGTTATTTAAAGTCATATGAGATTTGTTGTTACCAAATAACAAAGTTTCTTCTCTCTAAGCAGCTACCTAAGGGAAAACTCACACCATGACTATTGAAATTTCCTTGAAAGCAGATGCTGAGTCCAGACATTATGGACAAATGAACAAAAGAAGCCCAATAATGGATGCTTCAGAACCTCTGGTTGAGAAATTCTAATGGACTTTTAAGTTGGACATTTAATTCAACCTGTTCCTCTCTTGGTTCCCTGCCTAGGAAATGTACCTAGCTACTATCGCGTTCACAGGCACTGGTTAAGTATTTTGTTCTCTCTGTGACTATACTTTTTGGGGTCTTTTAGATAGATCCACTGAGCAGGAGTACACCAGTCACCACCTAATATGCCCCTTTTCAGCATGGAAGAAGTCAGCAGTTGGTGCCTCGATACCCTCTTGGCAATTGGGGTAACCTCCTCAGAGGGTAATGTGATAAAAGCAGGAGCTAAAAATTGGTTATGCAGTTTAGGGTCCAGAACCCCCCAAAGAGCCTGTTTCTTTCTCAGCTGAGAGCAGAGGACTTCCTGGATCTGCCAGTCGACTTATCCTTTTATTTGCTCTGAATCGTGGCTCATGAGTCCTTAACTCACTTGTCAGATTTATTGACCAGTACTTAAATTCCATTCACATCATGGTGCTAAGAACCCAATAAAAGCCCCCTAGCAGAGATTATTCCAATTTTGAGATACCAACTGTGGTTAACTCTTGTGAAATTCCTTCAAGGATTTTAAATAATGAGAAGGAGAAATGAGTTGTGACCCCAGGTTTTATTAAAGACTCCTGGTCGCAACAATTTATTAACTACACCTTGAACATTGGTTCTCAAATTATCTCCCTAACTCTACCTGCCCTGAGGTTATAGCCTTTGATATTAGCTTTGTTTCACAGGTGTGGTCTAAGCTAAGCTCCATTTTTGATCCTGCTACATTGGTCACCTGGGGCAGTCAAAATGTTGGAATGCCAGAGGTGGGGTCAACGAGGTTTGAGCATAGCACATGAACTCCCACTGGACCTCTCCTCATGCAAAATATTATAATACAAAGGGTGGAAATGTAGTAGGGAGTATGCTGAGAATTATACATGTGCAGAGCTTGTCCCTCATCAACCTAACCTGTCCTAGGCAGGCAAGACCATACAAGCAGCTAAGTTGCAGACCTGGGCCAATGATAAGATGACATGATGAGTGCACTGAGAGGAGAACAGAATTCAAACAGTACATAAATCCTAACCTTGCCCCCAATAAATGAATCCATGGCAGCTCACCCTCTGCCTGTGTTCACCCGATTCCCAGGGTCTGTGTCTTGACTCTGCACCTCTCATCCCCTTTCTTTCACAGTTGGACCACAAAGTTCCCCAGCAGGCCTTGGGGATTGTTTACAAATAAGGACAGTGAAGGAGATAGAAATGGAAAGAAATAGGAAGGGATTAAGTTAAATTTTCCTTCTTTTCAAGTGATATGGTTCTATACATACAAGACCCTAAAAGACACTGCCAGTAAATTCCTGGTGCTGATTCATTCAACAAAGAAGGTAACATAATTAAAACTAAAATTCAATAGGCTTCCTACATTAAAACAACAAACATACTGAGAGAAAAATCAAGGAAATAATTCCATTCATAATAGACTCAAAATATTTTGGAATAAATCTAAAAATAGAATAATTGTATAATAAAAATTTAAGACATTGCAGAATGAAATGGAAGAAGATATCAAATGATGAAAAGAACTCCCATGCTAATGGATTAGGATAGACACACACACATACATACACACATACACACACACACACACACACACACACACACACACAAATATCAGAATAAATCTAATCAAGGCAGTATAAGACTTGTATAATAAAATCTTTAAGACATTCGGAAAGAACATGAAAAATATAGCAGAAGACCTCCCATACTCAGGATCAGGAAAATTAATATGTGAGAATAGCCATCCTATAAAAAAGAATGCACAGATTCAATGCAATCCCCATCAAAATTGTAACATGATTCTTCACAGAAATTAAAAAAAAAAGAATCTTAAAATTTTATCAAAACATGAAAACACCAGGATAGCCAAAATAATCCTGAACAATAAAAGGGAAGCTCCAGATATTTCCATACCTGGGCTTAAATTATACAACACAGCTATAGTAAGTAAACAGCACATTAGTAGTATGTATTAGTCACTTTTCTGTTGCTGTGGCAAAACCACCATGACAAAGTGAACTTATAACTATCTGGAGAGATGGCTCAACGATTAAGAGTAACAACTGCTCTTGCAGAGGAACTGGGTGGCAAAGAACCGCCTTTAACTCCAGTTCCAGGGGAATCTGATGCCCTCTTCTGACCTCTGCAGCCATGCACAACACGGGTGTACCAACCTACATGCAGACAGTAAGTACACTCATACACATAAAAAAATTAAAAATATAAGAGTTTATTTGAGATTACTATTGACAGTCACAGGGAATTAGAGTCCATTGTGGTAGGAGGCATGGTCGCAGGAACTGGAGTAGAAAGCAGAGGTTCACATTTTCCAATGAGCACAGGAAGCCGAGAGAGAGCCACTGGAGACCAGCAAGGCTTGTTAAACTCTCTAAGCCAGCCCCCAATGACCTACTTCCTCCAGCACAGCCACATTTTCTAAGACTTCCCAAAACAGCACCACCAATGGAGGAGAAAATATCTTGAAGGATATGGGGGACATTTTCATTAAACCACCACAATCCAGTCCCTGAGCTCATAGGCTCATGACCATATAAAATGCAAAATGCATTTAGTCCAGCCTTAAAAGTCCCCATAATGTTTATCAGTCTCAATTCTATTCAAAAGTCTACAGTCCAAAGTCTCTTCTGAGACCCAGGCAATCAATTTACTGTAAGCTCCTGTAAAATCAAAAGACAAATTGCATACTCCCAACATACATTCCAAAAGGGAGGAATAGAGACATAGGGAGGAAACACTAGACCAAAACAAGACCAAAAACCAGCAGAGCAAACACCAAATCCAGAAGCTCCATGTGCGACTTCTGGGAATTTACTTCCAAAGGGCTTAGAAGATTCAGCTCTTCCAGCTTTCCATGCAACACGTATCTCTTCCATAGGCTGGTACCACTCTCTGTATGCAGCTGTCCTTAGCAAATACAGATGTGGCATCTCAAATATCTTCTTGGGGTCTCCGCTGTCAACAAAGCTTCACCTTCACAGCTTCACCCAATGGTCTTTTGGGGCCTTATTTATGCATGGAAGCCCCTGCTACTCTTTGCCGGGCCTCAGCAGCAATCTGAAACTGGGGAGGAAGACTTGATGACCCTTTCACTCTGGCATCCTTCATGCCTCTAAAGCCAGCACCATGTGAATGAAACTGCCGAATTTGGCTGCAAGTTTGGGATGGACCCTCATCTACTTCAACCACATGCACCACTGTTCTCTGCTCTTTCAGTATTTTCCTTTCAAAAGATGGAGGCTTAGCTGGGTGTGGTCTTGCCCTGAAGGTACCGTTTCTATTGTTTACATGTAAATTTCTAGGCCTCTCCTTAATCACTTTAATCTCACTCTTTCCATTGTTTACTTGTAAATGTCTAGGCCTCTTCTTAATCACTTTAATCTTATCAAAGGGATCCTCTCTTTCACATGCCTTGGCTCCAACATTAATCTCCCTAGTGCACTTTTCCAATCCCAACTGCACATTCTGCATTTTTTTCTGCCCCATTTGCTCTTTTTCACTTTAGATCTGTATAATAGTCACCATTAATAGCCACACCACTATTTCTACATTAGGTTGTCTTGAAATATCCTCTGCCAAAGAAATTGGTCCAGGGCTTTTGAACACAGCCTCAGGCAAGCATTTTGCTGTGGGCAATCTAGCCAGACTCTTTGACAAAACATCCCAGTTGCTGCTTAAGTCTTTATTTTCCTCTGGAAATACATTTTTCTCAGTATCACTACTTTCTTCTAGGCTTCTACTAGAATGGCTCATTAAACTGTGCTTACAGTGGTCAATACCTTTTATAACCCAACATTTCAAGGTCTTCCACATTTTTCTAAACACCACATGGTCAGGTTCTTCACAGACAAAAGCCCACTCTCTGGTACCAAAAACTGTACTAATCACTTTTCTGTTGCTGTGATAAAACCACCATGACCACTGAAACTTATAAGATGAAGAGTTTATTTGAGTTTACAATTGATGGTTCCAGGGAATTGGAGTCCATTGTGGTGGGAGTCATGGTGGCAGGAGCTGGAGCAGAAAGCTGAAGTTCACATCTTCCAATGAGCACAGGAGGCCAAGAGACATCCCCTGGAGACTAGCAAGGCTTGTTAAACTCTCTAAGCCTGCCCCCATTGACATACTTCCTCCAGCATGGCCACACCTTCTAAGAACTCCCAAAACAGTACCACCAACTAGGGAAAAAGTATCTGAATTCTTGCAGCCTATGGGGGACATTTTCATTCAAACCACCACATAGTATAATATAGAAAAAATTTTCCATACAGTAGAATTCCTGTTTATAATATAAGCTCATGAACCTAGAATCACTTGATTTTGACAGAGTCTAAGAATGCTCATTGGCAGACAGACTATATGAACAACAAATAGTGTTTGTACAACTTAAAAGATAAATACAGATGGGGCTGGAGTGACGGCCTAATGGTTGAGAGTGCTGGACTGCTCTTGATCCCCAGCACCCACATGGTGGCTGAGAACCATCTTTAACTCCAGTTCCAGGGGAATCCAACATCCTTTTGTGACCTTTGTGGCATTACACGACACGGGTGCACAGACCTACATACAGGCAGTACATTCATACACATAAAAATAAATTTAAAAAAGATAAATATAGAATATAATATTAACCTAAACTTAACCAGCCTTGGAGTAAAATGGCAAACAAGAATGAATATAAATACAGGACGGACAGGCATACATTTGTAATAAAATAGTTCTAGTTCCTCCTCCACTAATATCACACATAATGACACAATCTTATATGAAAAACTTAAATGGGTTAAAGTATATGTTATTAATATGGGACATAAATCTTTAATGTCACGAATGCTTACATTGCTGATGAGTTCCACAAAATCCTTACTACTTCCAAGAACAAGGAAAAATTATATTTGACCTTGCTTGTGAATATATCTGATCCAACCTCACAAGAAAGAATAACCATTCATGCTGGGCGTGGTGGTGCATGCCTTTAATCCTAGCACTCCGGAAGTGGAGGCAGGAGAATCTTTGTGAGTTCAAGGCCAGCCTAGTCTACAGAGCGAGTTCCAGGACAGCTGGGGCTACAGGGAGACCCTGTCCCAAAAAGACCCCCCCCCCAAAAAAGGAGAGAATAACCATTCATAATTTGGACTGTTTTGGAGAAAATAAGGTTTTACTTGCATGTGATATGCATGGCTCACTTAACTATGGGTCAGCCCAGTTCTCAATTCCTTTAGACTTTGAAGCAAAATAAAAATGTGTGCAGATCCCTAAATCCACCAAACAATTTGGCAACAGAATAATGAATATTACAGCCTCGAACCATACTGGATACCAATTGGATGATAATTTTCTTGCACTAGATGTTATCTTGGCAGGGAAAGTATTCCCCAACCAACTGACAAATGTATGGCCCAGATACTCAATATCTGATGCAGACCACAAAATTGTGGAATGGTGGAGAACTCGAGGAATGGATTTAGAGAACATTATAACGTTTGGACATCCTGGAATGCCCTGTTTATGGTGTAGCTAATGACTACACCCTAACTTAAGGATTGGGGACTGTGGAACTTGATAGCCCACAAACCATTGCTGAACATCTCATGGGATTCAGATACCCAAGAATACATGATTGCTTGGGATAGGGTGCTTATATTCCCAAATTCATGGCAAATTTGCCACATCATGGATGGATATTATATCCCATGTTTTGTCCACAGAGGTGGGTATGACAAGGAATACCCACTGATTTCTGCTCATTTTAAACCCAGGATTCTTTTTCCATCATCTGACCCCATCAGTGCTATCAAAGCCCTGATGCTCCTATGAAATAGAGCAGGTATTTCAAGAGTGATCATACAACCCAGATTTAGAAAATTCCACAATAGGATGAACAACCACAGATGAATGCCAGATACCAAATTCTGTCCCTCAGATATGAAGTTTGAGGAAACACCTATTTTTTTCATACCACTCAGGCAGTTGAGCTCATGGAAGGAAGCCTCTCCAACTGTTAGGGGGTGGGGCATTTTTTAGCAGGAACTTTATTAGGATCTGAAGTTGCAGCCTCAATATTGGCTGATATGAATGCCAATATTGAAGAACTTAGGGCTGTAACACAGCATGAATCTGAAGTAACTTCTACTATTAGCACTGGATTGAGCAACACACATAAATTGGTTGTTAATTTACAAATAGAAGAAAAGAAGCTGCATGAAAGTTTCATGGCAGCACATAACTACCAACAGGAAATAGATAAGAACATCTTACAACTTATTTAAACTAATAAATTTAGAACTCAGTGTGTACAGGCTCAATTAGCTTTTAAAGAGAGTGGAAACAGATCTAAATATCCTTTTCCTGACAAGATTAGGACCAGAAACTTCATTATACAAATAAATGCTTGATCCCGCTCAATACTCTTGGTGTGAGCAAGAGATTTGTGAAATACATACCTTATTGTTACATTTGGATAACACCTTACTGGCTCACCACACTATCCCTTTACCTAGGAAATTCCATGACTCTTGGTTGTGTCCAATGGATAACTCCTTATGGATGAAGCCGTTTGTATCTATTTTCACGAGAATGATCTCATCCATTTAGGCACAAACACCTACATTGCCACCCATCATGGTTCAAACTAACTCTATCTCTGCCCAGCCTTAGAACAGACCTCTGAACTTGACCCATGTCTGGCGATTTCTTGTCAGAGAAACTTGGGAGGGGAGAAATCAGGTAATAGGAACCAGCAACTGTCCTTTGCAAGGATTCAGCTAAGCAATCACAATTACTGTGTTTTACAGTTCCACCACTACCTCTCCAGGCACCCTTTATCTGCTTCACCCATCTTAACAAAGAATGGTGCTTGCAGGAAGTTGATACTTATTCTGGTTTTGCAGGTTGGAGAGTTTTTGCAGCCCAAGAAGCCTGTTTCAAATCCAAATTAATCAGTTTAAAATTAATATACAGGACCTCTGGAGTGAGTACTGGAGAGCTGGAGTACAGGGTAAACTACCCTTACAGCAACGTCTGGTACCCTACAGCAGATATCCGTATCTCTCGTCAGATTGTTCTAGCTCCTCAACCCATCTTCACTCAATCCCACATTCTGTTACAGGAGTCCAAAATGGAAGGAAAACTGCAGTCCACTGTAACATGGCCTCAGTACATTAATATGCCAGAGATCTCTTCAATTACATCACTCACCCTAATGTCTCCCAATGTTTATTCTGTGCATCCCTCACACACCGTCTTTCACTGCCATTCCCTCCAACACCTCTTTACAGGAATCTACCCCCATGGAGACAGAACCAGTGTTTCACAGCATTCCCCTCTTCGACCGACTCACTACACTTCCTATTCGTTTAGTAAGAGCTGCAGCAGCCACAGACCCCAGGTACCTCCGAAGTGTCCCTCTCGACAGGACCCTGTGTTTCAAATAACCATTCTTTCCCTGGGGTGATGGCACTGTATCCCTCTGTGCAAATGATACTGGCTCTGGAATTTGTTTGCCCATAATTATTACCCCTCAGCTCTTCCTTTATGAGAATGAGGAAGTCTCTTGGATGTTGTGACTGGACCCAGGCCATCAAAAGAGAGAGATTTTCATCCCGGTTTTGTTCTCTTGATCTTATCCATTCTGAAGGGGTTTAGATGAAGTCTTAAAATGCTTTTGATTTTCAGTTCCCTAATTACTAAAAGTGTTGAACATATTTGAAGTTGTTTCTTAATCATTTTTTTTCTTGTCTTGAGAGCTTTCTGTACAGATTAATGCCTCATATTTTACTTGGATCATTTACTTCCTTGTATCTTTGTCTTTTTGAGTCTTTTGTATATTCTGGATACTAATCTTATATCAGGCATGTTGCTTATGAAGATTGTCTCCCAATATGTGGGCTTCCTTTTCCCTCAGTTATTTGGTACCTTTATTGTACAGAAGCTTTATATGTTAATGAAGTCACATTTGTTGATTGATGATCTTATATCCCAAGTAATTTATGATCAATAAAGAAAGTTTATTTCTTCACCTATATCTTGTAGAGCATTGCATATTTTAACAGTTTCAGTGTTTCAGGCTTCACCTTGAAGCATTTGATACACTGGAGGTGACTTTTGATTCAGGTTATATATATATATATGGGTCTAATTTCATTCCTCTGCA
This sequence comes from Rhizomys pruinosus, assembly GCA_009823505.1. Taxonomy (NCBI): domain Eukaryota; kingdom Metazoa; phylum Chordata; class Mammalia; order Rodentia; family Spalacidae; genus Rhizomys; species Rhizomys pruinosus. The sequence continues at coordinate 518,381 of VZQC01002364.1, read as the reverse complement.
CATGGAAATCCAAATTTTACCATTACTATGTCCTCCAGAATGGGTTCTTACCACTTTATCAAATATCAGGAAGCTGTAATTACATGCACTTATGTTTGGGTCTTCTATATTATTCTTTCAGTCCACATGTCTGATTTGTCATAATACAATGCTCTTTACATCTGTAGCTTTTTAATATACTTTGAGGTCTGGTATGTTATTCTGCTCACCATTACTCTTTAATTTCAGATTTGTTTTGGGAATCTGGGGTCTTTTATGATTCCCTATGGAATTTAGCATGGAGATTTGTTTTTATGTGAATAATGTCAAGATTATATTATTTGCATTGGATCTGTACATTTCATTTGATCGAATATTCTACCAATCTGTGAAAATGAGAGGAGTTTCTACTTCTTTGTGTCTTCCTCAAGTTCCTTCATCAACTATTTAAAGTTTTCATTGAAGAGGTCCTTAATTTCTTAAAAACAATACTGCACAGTGTTTCAAGACACAGATTAATACCAATTCCATGAAAGTAGGTGTACTCAGCACCTCATCTTATCCAATATACATGTTATCTGGACAAAGAAAACACAGAGCAAAAACTGAATTAAATGATATCAAATGGCCCTAATAGATATCTATATAATATTGCACCCCTGCAGCAAAAAGAGGCACATTCATCTCAGCAGCCCAGGGAAGTTTATATAGAGAAGATCACATACTGGAACACCAAACAAACCTCAAAAAATTAAAAAAAAATTGAACCAACTCCATGTGTTCAATCAGATCACAATGTAATAAAGCTTAAAATCAATAGTGAGGTTTGGTAGAGTCAAGGCTCCCTTGGAGGACACGCCATCCTCCCTGGAACTCCCAGCTAGGACTCCAGACACCTGCCTGGAGTCAGTGAGGTTCCTGAGAGTCAAGGCACCTTTGTGGGGCATACCATCCTCCCCCGGGAACTCCCAGCTCAGACTCCAGACACCATCCTGGAATCAGTGAGGTTCCAGTGAGGCAAGGCAGACCTGCCTGAACAATTGAGGGCCTACCAGTGCTCAGGCCAAAGTAGCAACCAAACCCAACACCACGAACCCCTCCCATCATCCAAGTGGAGCTCTGGTGCAGAGGACCTAACAGGTGGACCGTTAGTGATTATAGTCTGTGCATCCAAAGTTGAGGTCCCAGAATTCAAAGAAACAAACAGCGATGTAGTCTGGACACTTATTTGATCAACTTGATTGAACAAACAACATGTCACCCCCCATTGGATGGTGGGGCTGTGGGGGTTTGGGCACAACAGCCTGTAGATTGGCTTTGCACAAAGGATGCTTGTACTCATGGATTATCACTTATAGCTAAAAAAGGAAAAAAAAAACAGAGAAAGATGGAAGGCAGGTTATGGCAGAATACATGATCTGGGATGGGTGGGGGTGGGGGGGAAGGGAAAGGGAAAAATGCCTGATCTGAATTGGAAAATGATGTACGAAATGCACAAAGCATCAATAAAAATTAAATTAAAAAAAAGTATTACTACATAAAATGGCAAAAAAAGGAAACAAACAAACAGACAAATCCACATGCCAAAAGCACGAAGAAAAAAAACAACATGGGAAAAGCTCATAAAAAATACACACTGAACTCAACAAACCCTACAGAAGATCCCTACAATGATATATCCAAGTAAAGAAGCCAAGACACCGACCTTAGAAGAACAACTGTAGACACATCCAAAGAAATCAGAGAACTAAGGGAAGAGAATGAAAAACTCAGGAAGGACCTAGAGAGAGATAATGACCTAAGGGATGCTAAAAGCTCCACTAGAAAACTTCTAGAAAGGTTCCAGAGTTTTAGTAAAGTGTCGGGCTTCAAAATTAACCTAGCAAAATCAGGAGATTTTCTTTACACCAACAATAAACAAGTGGAAAATGAACATAAAAAGACATTCCGGGCTGGAGAGATGGCCTAGCGGTTAAGAGCGCCGACTGCTCCTCCAGAGAACCCGAGTTCAATCCCCAGCACCCACACGGCGGCTGAAAACCGTCTGAAACTCCAATTCCAGGAGAACTCCAGTTCCAAGGGAATCTGACACCATCTTCTGACCTCCATGGCATTGCGTGACACGGGTGCACAGACCTGCATGCAGACAGTACATTGATACACATAGAGAAAAATAAATAAAAAAATTAAAAAAAGGAGACATTCCAAGCCGACCAAGCCTTTAATCCTAGCACTTGGGAGGCAGAGGTAGGTGGATTTTTGTGAGTTCAAGGCCAGCCTGGTCTACAGAGTGAGTTCCAGGACAGCTGGGGCTACAGGGAGACCCTGTCTCAAAAAGACAAAAAGAAAAAAAAAAAAAAAGAAGAACTTCCCACTCAGAATAGCCTCAAAAAAAATAATAATAATAATAAGATTCCTGGGAACCAACCTAATCAAAGATACCAAAGAATTCTACAAAAAGAAAAATTAAACCCCTGAAGAAGGAGATCGAAAATGACATCAAAAGCTGGAAATACCTACCATGCTCAAGGATTAGAAAAATTAACATAGTAAAAAATGTCCGTTTTACTCAAATTGATATACAGATTCAATGCAATCCCAATGAAAACCCCTATGAGCTTCTTCACAGACTTGGAAAAAAACAATCCTTAAATTCATATGGAAAAACAAAAGACCTCAAATAGCTAAGGCAACCCTGAGTGAAAAATACAATACAGGGGGGATTGCTCTACCAGACTTCAAACTATATTACTAGGCCATAGTCATAAAGACAGCCTGGTACTGACAAAAAAACAGACCTGTTGACCAATGGAACAAAATTGAAGATACAAACTTGAGCTCATACAATTTCAGCCACCTCATATTTGAGAAAGGGGCAAAAAACCCTCAGTGGAGGAAGGGTAACATCTTCAGCAAATTGTGCTGGCAAAATTGGATCACCATTTGTAGAAGAATAAAATTAAACCCCTACCTCTCACCCTATACAAAAATCAACTCCAAGTGGATCAAAGATCTCAATGTGAAACCCCAAACCCTAAACCTGATAGAAAAAAAAAAAATCGGCAACAACCTACAAGACATAGGTGTAGGAAAATACTTTATAAATCAGACAGCAGCTTCACAGGAAGTCAGGTCAACAATTGACAAACGGGACCTCATAAAACTCAAAAACGTCTGTACAGTGAAAGAAACAATCAAGGAGATGAAGATAAAACCCACGGAGTGGGAGGAAATCTTTACCAGTGATACATCTGACAGAGCATTGACATCAAGAATATATAAACTACTCAAAAAAACAAAGAAGTAAGCAGACAAATGACTTACTAAAAAGATGGAGTAAAGAACTGAACAGAGACTTCACCAGTAAGGAAGTAAAGATGGCTAAGAAACATCTTAAATGTGTTCAATGTCATTAATAATTAAGGAAATGCAAATTAAAATCACTCTCAGATATCATCTCACTCCAATATGACTAGCTAAGATAAAGAAAACCAAAGACAACAGATTTTGGAGAGGTTGTGGGGAAATGGGAACACTCATCCACTGCTGGTGGCAATGCAAACTTGTACAAACACTATGGAAAGCGGTGTGGATTACCCTTAAAAGACTTGGAATGAGCCTACCACCTGACCCAGTCATACTACTCCTGGGTATATAACCCAAAGACTCATCCTACTGCAAAGATACATGCATGTCCATGTTTATTCCAGCTCTCTTCACAGTAGCAAAGAGCCGGAACCAACACAAATGCCTCTCAACAGACGAGTGGATGACAAAAATGTGGTACATCTACACAATGGAGTACTATTCAGCAGTAAAGAATGATGGCATTATGAAGTTTGCAGATAAATGGATGGAGCTCGAAGCCATTATGCTGAGTGAAATAACAGTCCCAGAAAGGCAAACAGAGAATGGTTTCCCTCATTTGTGGATGCTAGCACCAAATCCCCCAGATGAAAGGCAAGCTGAATGACATTATTGTTATATTTTTGTTTATCTGAAAGCAACTATGTTGGTAAAATATGAATCTCTCAACAGGCTCTAGAATACACCCATCAATTATTCTCAAACTCTGTAACTACTATATATGGGTGAAGAATATGTATCTGTATTTTAGAGTAATATAAAATTAATGGAGAAAAATGTGAATACCTAAGCATAAAAAAAGACTGAGTGCAAGATACATGACAGTTATGGCAGACTGCATGGTCTGGGGTAGAGTTGGAGGGTGGGGGAAGGGAAAGGGGAATATACCTGAACTGAATTGAGAAATGATGTATGAAACACACAAAACATCAATTAAAAAAGTAAAAAAAATAAAAAAATCAATAGCAAAAGTAGCTCAAGTAAATATATGAAGTCATTGTGAGTAAAAAACACACTCCTGGGGCTGTAGAGATGGTTCAGAGGTTAAGAGCACTGACTGCTCTTGCAGAGGACCTAGGTTCAATTCCCAGCACCCACATGGAGGCTAAGAACCCTCTTTAAGTTGGGAGTGGTGGCACACGACTTTAATTCTAGCACTCAGGAGGCAGTGGCAGGTGGATCTCTGTGAGTTCAAGGCCAGCCTGGTATACAGAGTGAGTTTCACACCAGCTGGGGGTATGGGAGCCCCTGTCTCAAAGAAAAAAATATACTCCTGAATGATGACTAGGTCAAATAAGAAATCAAAAAGAAATTAAAGTATTTCTGGAACAACATGAAAATGAAAATACTACATAAAAATTCTCTGGAATATATTAAAATTAGTACTATGGGGGAAGCTTACAGTTCTAAGTGCCTTTATTAAAAAGTCAGAAAGAGCAAAAATAAATGACTTAATGTTGCAACTCCAGAATCTGGAAAGGCAAGAACAAACTGAACCCAAACCTAGCACATGAGAAGAAATAAGAAATATCAGAGCAGAAATCAATGGAATAGAAATAAAGAAAATAAGTAATCAATGAATCTATGAACTCTTACTATAAAAGGTTAGGCAAGAAAGACTGAGCCTTAGCCCAGCTAGCAAAAAGAAAAAAAATAAAATAAATAAGAAGAACAAATCCAAATCAACAAATCAGAGATTAAAGGGAAAACATTACAAAAAAGACAAGAAAGATTTAAAATATTGTAAGGAATTAGTTTAATAAGAATAAGATATTCTTATTAAATTGGAAAATTGACAAGAAATCAACAAGTTTCGAAAACCATCAAAATCAGAAAAGTTAAACCAGGAAGAGACCACCAATATAAGCAGACCCATAACTAATGCAGAAATTGAAACAACAATACAAATCCTCCCAATTTCTTTAACCAAAGCCCAGACGGATTCATAGCAGAATTTTATCAGATCTTGAAAGAACTACAAAGAAGTATTGCTTTCATTGTTCCACAACACAGAAAATGAGCAAGAACGAGACCACCAACATTCCTTCTATGAAGCCAGTATTACTTTAATACCCAAACCATGCATAACCCTAAAATATATCCTGATTTCCATATCCCTAATGAACATTAGATGCAAAAATTCTCAACAAAATACTCACAAATCATATACAGTCAATCATACATCAAATAACATACCATGATCAAGTAGGTTTTATTACAGTGATTCAGGAGTTGTTCAACATATGTAAGTCAGTAAATTTAATAAGGGAGACCTCTCGAGGACTGTGTTTCTTTGTTATATAGCTTTCATCTGTACACACACACACACAAGGACAAATATTGCATGTACAGTTTTTCATTAATCCTTTGAACAAATCCATTTGCCTGTGTTTTCTTCACACCAATTAAGCATTAGTTATCTCTACTTTCTCTCCCTGACTAATCCTCACTACTCCTACCCCAGTTAAAGTAACTCCATTTTCCCCATTTCCCTCTTGATAATTCCTGCCTCCTACTATTCTCCCTCTTCTTGAGCTCTTTCTTCCCCTTTACACCCATATTTCTTTGTATAGTGTTCCCTCCTCCCTTCCCAGTTAAATAGGCCCATTTTATCTATTTCACCCCTGGTAACACTTCTCTCCTACTATTCCCTTCTCTTGGGTCCCTGATTTCCCTTAGGCTCCAGTGTATGAACTCACATGGAAAGACAACTAGGTGCACAAATTTTATTTAAAGGGCCTTAACATATACAAACAAATGCATGAAGTTTGACAGGCAGGTTATTTGGAGTGCACATGGGGGAGGGGGTAAAAACAATTAAAATGTACTATATGAAATGCACAACCTTCAGTAAAAATGTATATTGAGAAAAAAGATACAAAGGAAGTTAAAAATATATAATAGATCATACAAATGGGCATAAAGTAAAAAATCACATGATAATAGACAGAGAAATGCCCTTGGATAAAATCAGAAATGAATTTATCATAAAAGTCTTAGAAGTCGTTGAAGTGAAGGGAACATACCTCAACATAATTACAACTTTATAAAACAAATCTACAACCACATCATTCTAAATGGTGAAAAAGTTAAACTATTTCTATTAAAATAAAAAAAGAGTCAATGTTTTCTATCCCTACTCCTTTTCAATACACTGCTTAATTTTAATTATTTATGTGTATATTACAAGTAGTATACTGTAATATATGACGATTTTTTCAGTTGTGTGATGAATCTCCATAATTTCATCTATCATGCCTGTATTAATTTGTGCTTTAACCAATAAGTACAAAGAATTCCATTATTTCAACTCCTTAGCAAACACATATATCTTTGATTTATTAAAAAAAAATAGACACTCCAGGATACAAAATTAAGCTAGAAAAATCGATAGCCTTTTTTTACAACAACAACAAGCAACTGAAGAAGGAATACAAGGAGACCTTCCCAGTCACAATAGCTTCAAAATCAATAAAATACCTAGGAACAAACCTAACCAAAGACACCAAAGATCTCTACAACCAAAATTATAAACCCATGAAGAAGGAGATTGAAAATGACATTGGAAGATGGAAAGACCTCCCATGCACAAGGATTAGAAAAATTAATATAGTAAAAATGTCCATTCTATCCAAATTAATATACAGATTTAATGCAATCCCAATTAAAATCCCCAAGACTTTCTTCACATCCTTGGGAAAAAGAATCCTTCTATTCCTATGGACTAACAAAAACCCCGAATACCCAAAGCAACCCTGAATGAAAAGAGGAATACAGGGGGAATCTATATACCAGACTTTAAACAATACTACAGGGCTATAGTCATAAAAACAGCCTGGTACTGGCACAAAAACAGAACCACAGACCAGCAGAACAAAACTGAAGATCCATACCTGAGCATATACAATTTCAGCCACTTCATATTTGACAAGGGGGCCAAAAACACTCAATGGAGGAAAGACAGCATCTTCAGCAAATGGTGTTGGCAAAACTGTATCACCACTTGTAGAACAATAAAATTAAATTCCTACATCTCACTCTGAACAAAAATCAACTCCAAATGGATTAAAGACCTCAACACCGTGAAACCCAAAACTCTGAACATGGTAGAAGAAAAAGTTGGCAGCAACTTACAAGACAAAAAGACTTTCTAAATCAGACAGCAGCTTCACAGAAAACACGGTTCACAATTGACAAGTGGGATCTTATAAAACTCAAAAGCTTATGTACAGCAAAAGAAATAGTCAGGAAAGTGAAGAGAAAACCCACAGAGTAAGAGGAAACCTTCACTGCTGATACAACTGGCAGAGCACTAACTTCCAGAATACATAAGTTACTCAAAACACAAACAAGTAAACAAATGACTCACTCAAAAGATGGAGTAACAAGCTGAACAGAGACTTCTCAAGTGAGGAAATAGAGATGGCAGAGAAACATCTTAAAAAGTGTTCAACATTGCTAATAATTAAGGAAATGCAAATAAAAACCACTTTAAAATATCATCTCACTCTGATAAGGCTTGCTAGGATCAGGAAAACAAATGGTACCAAATGCTGGAGAGGTTGTGTGGAAAGAGGAACACATATCCGCTGCTGGTGGGAATGCAAACTCATACAACCATTATGGAAAGCAGTGAGGAGAACACTTCAAAGACTCGGAATGAGCCTACAACCTGACCCAGCCATACTACTTCTGGGTATATACCCACAACATGCATCCTAACGCAAACATACATGTACAGCCATGTATATTTCAGCTCTCTTCACAACAGCAAAGAGTTGGAACCAACACAAGTGCCCCTCAACCAACGAGTGGATAGAGAAAATGTGGTACATCTACACAATGGAGTTCTATGTAGCAATAAAAAAGATGGCATTATGAAATTTGCAGGTAAATGGATGGAACTAGAAGATATTATGTTAAGTAACACAGTCTCTGAAAAACAAAAGATCAATGCTATCCCTCATCTGTGGATGCCAGCACTAAGTACCTTGTTCTAAGGCAATTTGAGTAACATTAATGCTATATTACTCACAATCTGAAGAGAACTGTGCTCTTATATTATGAATCCCTAGACAAGTCCTAGAACTAACCTACCATTTATTTCAGACTATGTATATTTTGTATATGATGGTGGACATGTATACATATTATAGTGTAACATGAAGTTAAAATGGAAAAAGTTGAATCAAGAAATATGATCTGGAAATAAAACACAGTTTGTTTTCCAGAAGATACAATTTTAGTATAGGTGTGATGTATCAGGCTGGTGTAAGTTAGCCTTTCTGGGTGCTTAATGACCATACTTAATACCCATACCAATTTGGGTGAGGGATCTAAGGGATAACTTTGTTCCTTGCCCTCAGAGGTCAAATAATTCTCAGGGGAATATGCATGGGGGAATCTCCTGAAATGTCCTGCAAATGTGAGTCAACAGTCTTCCTGTGCAGGGTGGTCTTGGAGTTCCACTAATGGGACTCCAGCCAATGTCCAGCCTATAAAGAGGAAAGTCTGCTCATGCTTAAAAAAGAGAACAGTTGTCTAGCAAGACCTAACTGTGTCTTCGAGTGGATGGAACTGGTGGTTGAAAAAACAAAAGGAGCCAGGGGGTAACCCCCCAAAAAACATAAAAACAACCTGAGTGACCCTTGAGTTCCAGATCCTCAACTGACCTTGAGAAAACAAAAACCTTGGTTAATCTGGGCTGACTGTTTGGCTTTAAAGATCCAAAAGGAAAATATAACCAGAAATAAATAATTAATAAGGTCTGAGAAATTGTATTTCAGATATAAAACTTGAGAATTCTTCAAACCTTCCATGCCACATTGTGACTATTAAGACATCCAGCTTGTAGACTGAAGGGATACTGGGATTTCAGCCTCTTCAGAGTGTAGACTACCGTTGTTTTTCTACCCGTGCTGTGTCATGGAGGCCAGTGCATTAAGATCAAGACAGGACACACGTTTGCTGGACCGCATTTGGGTGACCATGGTGGGGAGGGACCCCAGTGCGTAGCACAGGGGCATGATTGATGGTTGCTTGGGTTTGCCAAGGAGGAAACTTCAAGCACTTCCTTGGGGGAAGCATGATATATTTTGGTCAAAAAAAAGAGATTATATTTAACAGTTAAAAATATTTTGTAAAATAATATTTTCTCTTTATATTGGTACATGCTACCACCATGCATAATTTATATTTATATAATCTCATGGTGCATGCTATTATATAAGAATATTAATATTCATATTCTAAAAAAGGAGAGATTGCAAAATTTTTCTTTTTATCTGCATGCAACTTAACTGTTAAAATATGAGTCTCTAAATGTGCTTTGGATTTAACCTACAGTTTATTTTCAGATTTTGTAATTTTGATTTATGTGTGGAGTGTATATATGCATAGTTTGGAATAATGTAAAATCAAATGGGAACAAAAAAAGAGAGAAAGAAACCTATTCAAGAACTGACCAAAACATTAAAGCTGTGCACCAGAAAAGGTTATAAAAGACTGAGAAAAAGATGTAGCATGGGACTTGTGTATGACAGAATCCATGAGCTCTGATGGTGAGCTGAGGAAAGAGGGGTGGGTATGGATGGGGGAATGAGTCTATATTTGATTAAGAAATGTATAATCAGGGTGTGGTGGCATGCTCCTTTAATCCTAGCACTCAGGAGGCAGAGGCAGGAGGATCTCTGTGAGTTCAAGGCCAGCCTGGTCTACAGAGTGAGCTCCAAGCCAGCTGGGACTTAAAGGGAGACCCTGTCTGGAAAATACCAAAAAAGAAAAAGAAATGATGCCTGAAATATGCTCAATAAAAACTGAAAAAAGAGTAAAAATAATAATTTAACAATGACCAAAAAATAGACAATCATATAGGTGACAAGTGATTCTTTTATTGTAGTTTCAATGTAGATTTCCCTAATGAACAGTGATATTGTATATTTTTATATCTCTATGGACATTTTACACTTCATAAGTCTTAGTTGAAGGAATATCTATTATGTTTTATTGTCCACATTGATGTTTTAATTCTTTAACTTTTTGTTTGTCCACCTTATATAGCTTAGACATTATTTCTGTATCAGATGTTTGGAATCCAGATGTTTACATCTAATGGGCATATTTTCCCACTGTATCAACTCTTACTGTGAAAAAGACAAACTCATCCAATATCACTCTTTGATATTCAGGTGCTATACATATGAAGTTTTATAACAGTCTAAAGCGCCACCTAATTCTCGGATACCTGAACTTTTTTGGTGAGGAATATATTTGCGTAGAAGTATTATGTCTTGATTGGGGACTTACCAGAACGACCTGAAACACAGGAGAGTCCAAGTGGATTCTTTGGAGAACCTTCAGAACAGAAAGAGAAGAGTGAGTTAGAATTCCAACAGAAAGCCTAAAACTTAGACAGGTAAACACTACATAAGCATGGAGAAAAGGTGAAAAGCAAATCAATCAAACAAACAACAAAGGCATCTGAAGGAGGCAAGGAAAGCAATCGTTCAACAGAGTGAAGAGGCATTTGTGATTCACTATGGAATAAAGGCAAAGAGAATCCCATATGCTAGGGACACGAAGAAGAGACAACATAGGAAAGGTGAAGGATAACTCCACACCAAGCTCGAAAAACCCTGTGGAAGATTCTTACAGTAGGATCCACCTGGGGATGGCCCAGGACACAGATATTAGAAGTAAAATTATGAATATACTCAAAGGAATAAAAAAAAAACTATAAAGAGCAAGTCAGAGAACTAAGAAAAGAGAATGAAAATCTCAAGGACCTAGAGAGAGAGAATGACAGACTCCAGAAGGAAGTGGAAACACTGAAAAGATCCCATGTTGGAAAAGATAAGGAATCCAACAAGTGAACAAAAGAGCTACAAAAAGAGATTGAGAAGCTCCAAAAGGAAGTAGAAATACTAAAGAAATCAGAAGAGGAAATGAAAAAGAAATCAAACGCTCATTCAATGAAGAGGAAAGGAAGGGAAAAAGCTTTAGAAGTAGAATGGAGGAAGCAGAACAAAGAATACCAGACCTTGAAGATAACACAGAAGAACTAAAAACCTCAAGTAAAGACTATGAAAAATTTAAAAATACACAAACGTGGAACAACCAGGAACTGTGGGACACTATGAAAATATCAAACCTCTACATTGTAGGAGTACAGGAAGGAGAAGAATCCCAAGAGAGTGGTATTGATCAGATCTTCAACAGAATAATACATGAAAATTTCCCCAAACTAAAAAAAGATAAACCGATACAAATACAAGAAGCACATATAAATGTAAACAGACAAGATCAGAAAAGAAACTCTCCATGCCATATCATAGTCAAATCACAAGAAGCCCAAAACAAAGACAAAATTCTGAAAGTCACAAGAGAGAAAAACAACAAGTTACTTATAAGGGGAAAGCTATCAGAATTACAACTGACTTGTCAGTACAAACTATGAAAGCAAGAAGAATGTGGACCAAAGCATTCCCAATGTTAAAGGACTATAGATACCAACCCAGGTTACTCTAGCCAGCAAAAATGTTGATTATAGTTGAAGGAGAGAGAAAAATCTTCTATGACATAAACAAGATGAAAGAAACCATGTCTGGAAAACCAACCATTCAGAGAAAACATTAAGCAACTCAAAAGAAGAAGGAAGGATCAACCATCCCCAGGCAACTAGAAAGAGAAAATAAAAGCATAACTTCAGAACTGCAGAAGTAGAAACCCAGACCAAATCTGCAAATGGATAATAAGGTGAAAGGAAACAACACACATCTTACAGTTATAACCTTAAATATTAATGGACTAAACTCTCCTATCAAAAGACATAGACTGGGAGATTGGATAAGGAAACAGAACTCATGTATATGCTGTCTACAAGAAATGCATCTTACCTTCAATGAAAGGTACCACCTTAAAGTGGCCTTCTGCGATTCAGTGCTGCCACTTGACGCCTACCCTGAGGTCCTGTTAAACCTATTACTTGTACATTTAATTTATGCAAATGAGCAACAACTTCTCTAACTGTAAGATCTTGCATAAGAAATAGAGCAAAAACAAAGCTCTTCAAATGTTCTGGTGTCTCTCTCAGTACTTTCCATCTTATACACTCAGTGAATGGCATGTCCTCTGGGTCCTCATATTGTAGAGAATGTGGTTTTACAATTCGAATCCATTCGAGCATGCCCATCAGCCTGACCCTCACAATCCCTTCATCAATACTAAGCCAAGGAATATCAGGCATCTCTAACTCGCTTTTAGTAGGCCATGTTTTAATAAATACATCAGCCAACCATTCAAATAAACTTTTAACACCTTTTTTAACTGCTCGAGCTTCCATGTTAAACCTAGAATCTCTACTCAGTGGGCTCATATCGATAAACTCAGTATGATCCAATTTTATATTCCTTCCACCATTATCCCACACCCTTAAAATCCATTCCCACACATATTCCTTAGGCTTCTGCCAGAATGAATCAGCAAACTCATTAATTTCTTTAGTGGTATAGAGCACCTCCTCGTGGACCACACTTTCTATCTCACCTTGAGGGGCTTGCTTAGACTTCAGTCTGGTTATATGTCTAGAGGCAACAATTGTTGGGTCCTGAGGGACATTAGCTCCCACTGGGAGGGGGGATTAGTTTCCTCAGGCAAGGGTGGGGAGGAGGGATCTGCAGGGTGTGGATTCTCTGCTGAGGGTGGGGAGATTAATTCCTCAGATAAAGAAAATGTCTCAGAATCTGAGGGTTCAAAATCCTCATCATCATGGTTCTCCCACACATCTCCATCCCAAGTTTCAGGGTTCCACCCTTTCCCCACCAGTGCTCTCACTTTAACTGCTGGCACTCTTCGTGGCTGGGAATTAAATTTACATTGTAAATCAGCCAAACTTATAATAAGGGCTCCAGCTTGATTTTCTGCTACTTTAGCTCTTTGGCTGCTGGAAAGAAGATTCTCTTCCAGAGCACACTTGGAAACCTTTAAACTGTTGTTTCGAATCTGGAGCTGGTCATTTTTTATCACTGAGCTCCTTATTGTCCTCTATCACTTTATCCAGACATGCTAGGAGCAACAAGGCAACATCATTATTTTCCTTATTTTTCCGCAATTTCTCAAACGTTTTATATATAGAGTCACTAAATTCCTTGCTCCTCACAAGAGGTGAGTTATGTGAGTCAAATGGATCTATCTTCATAATTAGTTCAAATAGTCTGCACTGAGGATTATCATTACTCTTCATGCCACCAGGAAAGCCTTCAGTAACTCTAGGCTTCATTGAGTTGGAGAGCTGGCTCCAGAGACTACCAAACCCACTAAAGAATTCATCCTTTCAATTCTGTTTCTCTGGAACCACTTCTGGTACCAAAATCTGTATTAGTCAGGGTTCTCTAAAGAAACAGAAGTAACAGGACGAATATATAGCTATATACAATTTATTGATTTTCTCACGTGATGGAGCTCAACAGTAGCACCGAACTGGAGAGGCCGGGAATCCAGGGAACTGCTCGGTCTGCAAGGCTGGATGTCTCAGTAGTCCCAGTCTAGTGCTGAAGGCCCAAATGGATTCCAGGAGATCTGCTGGTCTCAGTACATGCTGGGATCCGAAAGGTTGATCACAGCAGCAAGACAAACTCACCAGATGAGAGAAGCAAGCCGCAGGAGAAAAGGGACCAGCTCCTTCTGCCGTGGCCTTTTATACTGCCTGCCGGCAGAAGGTAATGCCCACATTTGGGGTGGACCATCTGGGTTGAGGTGGTCCAATCTAAACATCCCTTTTCTCTTATTTGTTCCTTAGTCCAGTCAAGTTGACACACAGGATTAACCATCACAGTCCCCTACAAAAGCACCCAGTGCTCTTAACAGCTGAGCCTTCTCTCCATCCCTAGTGATTTTAACATGATTTTAAGGGGTGCACCCTGATTCAAACCATAGCAATACCTTTCTTATCTGTGGCATTTTATCTGAGTAATTTAATGCTCCTTCTTCAAAAACTTATAGTATTTATCCTTTATTAAAAAATTTAATTCTCTGATCACATGATATTTTGAATCACTACTTTAAAAAAATGTTTCAGAGTTTCTTCAATAATCACTTCTTTAAGTTATTCAAAGGCAAAGTCTTCATGATATACTTGTTTTGGACATTCCACAGTAGATCTTAAATATTCGTTCATTAAACTGTGTGACCTTGGAATTTGCAATATTTAATGACGATTTTCTCTTTATAGGAATAAGTAGTGAAATCTCTTTTAAGATGGAACTAATAGATCTCTGTAACAAGGTAAAACTATCATGAGGTAAGGTAATTTGTAAGTAGAAAATTATATATTGCTACATTTGTTTTAATGATATTCTTCTATTTGCATTTTGCCTTGCAGTTGATTTTCTTGAAAGATGAGAGCACTGTGAATTAATTTGACCTCTTATACAGTCTGAAAATTAGACTCAACAATTTAAGCACTTGTAAATACTTCTTAAAAGTTTGGTTTCATATTTTCTTAAATGATAAGGTGCCAAGTAAAGCTACTGTTAATGAAACTTTATCATGAAATTTTAATACCTCATGCAGTAGTTTGGTAGCTTTGGGCTATTGACATTCTAGGAACTGCACTCATGTCCATTAAGAAAGTGATAAAATTTGAAACTACTTTTTCCCTTTCACACCATGTAGCAATTCAAATCTGGTATATCAGACATGAAATAAGCCACACAAATTCTAATAATTTCTTCCAAGTAACTTCTCTGAAAATGTTTTCTTTTTCTGTCATCTTTGTCTCTTATGAAAAAAAAATAACAGGATTTACTTTTTTTTCTCCTAAGGCTTGCACACAACTCTCTTAAAGATATGACATTCTCTTGGGCTGGAGAGATAGCCTAGTGTTTAAAAGCACCGACTGCTCTTGCAGAGGACCAGGATTCTATCCCCAGCACACACATAGCGGCTAAGAACCATCTGTAACTCCAATTCCAGGAGAACTCCAGTTCCAGGGGAATACAAGACCCTCTTCTGACCTCCGCAACATTGCACAACACGGGTGCACAAACCTACATGCAGACAGTACACTCATACACATAAAAAATAAATTAAAAAATTAAAAATCAAGATATGACATTCACAAGATAGAGTTACATGTACTTTCAATATTTTCCATCCCTTTGGCTCAGCCATTCTACAATACATTCTTGAAGAATCACAGCACTAGATAGGTGACTTTATATGAACCATTAAATTCCACATCAAATATTTATCAGAGGAAAAATAAATAAGAGAATATCATTTTTGAATTATGATTTACTGAAAACTCAGTTTAGTCTACAATCATAATAGTTTCTGAAAATGTAATTCTTTCATCAGAGCAATCATGGAAACTGATTTTTAAAGGGACTTGCATTTTCTCTCTTGTATAATTTATGGACCTGTCATATTCTTGTTTGTACCCTGGAGAAATTTCAGTTAAGAATAATAAACTTTTATCAAGTATTTGGAATGGAGGCTCAGACCTATGAAATGACTTATTCAACACGATAGAAACAAATTTTTCAAGCCAAGACTTGAACCTTCTTAATTACTTTGTTATATTCTCCCTACTATGTAATGCATGAGAATCAAAGTTAAATGGTTTAAAAGAATTTTTGTTACAATTCTCCCAGTAGTCCTCTTTTTATTATGTTGTGTAAAATAGAGTGCAATGTTTCCTTTTTCAAAAGCAATTTTACACGCAGTTTAACACTAAATTCTGTAGCTTTTTTCCCCAATATATTCTATTTACTAAATTCCTCACATATTTTTGTCTATATTTGGCTATTCTGTTCTCATTAGTCCTAAGTTGTAAAAAAAAATCTTCCACAAGCTGAATATATTCAACAATATATGCACTGCAAATTCTAACATTCTTAATCCCTACCACTGCTTATTTTTCTCATTCATCCTAACAATAACTTTTACAAATAGATACTAAAGATATTAATTTCATTTTATATATTGGAAAGTTGAGATTAAATGATGATAAGCAATTCTTTAGATACTCAAGGTGTTTATATATATTCATATTCCTATTATCCTCAGAAATCTATTGATAAATATTTTAAGGAAAATCTAGGCAATAAATACAATTATATCTATAAAGTGTAAACTTCTGGTTGTTTTCAAGAAAATTGAAGTCTAGGCATGACTAAAGTATACAGATATAAACATTTTAATTGCTACATGGATGGCAAAATTTTGTTATTTGTAAAGAAAAATGTAATAAAATTCATAGCTTTTTGTATATTTGTTGTGTACTTACTTTCTACCACATACAGTGTTGGCTGCTTATCCATATACAATGAAAACACAAAACCTGAGTGATGTAAATCCCAAGAAATATTGATACTGAGGCTCAGACTGAAACTGGGAGAAGTAAAATCAGGAAACATAGAGAGTGTTTGTCAGGCACTAACTTAAACCATGTAATTGGTTGAGGTTCATATTGGAGAAGAAGAAGAGATAAATCTGTAACACATTGTAGTAAATGAGTTGGATATCAAAGATGCTATTCCTAAAACATTGGAAGTAGTTAATTTCAATATCAGATCCCATAAAAATTCAGTATATCTGAGACAAATAAAGCCGAGAATAAAGTACCCTGCTCAGATGAGTTTAAATTTAGCAACCATACTTCTGAGAGAATGGCAGTAAATGCAATGGGAGAAAAGCATAAATGTGATAAGTCAAAAGTGCAAACTGATTTAAATGAAATATTGAAGTATTTCACATACAAGCACCATGCCAACAAACAGGGTTCTGGCTTATAAAGCAAAGAAAAATATAATTTATTGTTTGTTTTAGGTACTGGGTATATAAGAACTTTGATATTTCAACAAACTTAAACTCTTTCAAGCAATCTATGCTATAAAAAGTTTATATACAAGTAAACTCTAAAGACTATTGTCTATATGGTGGGGTTTTCTGACTGCTATATGAATCTTTCATTCCCACGTATCCTGCTGACAGTTTTTCAGAAACCTTACACTTTTTTCATTATAAATTTATTCTGTTGTGTTATATAGTGTCATAGCTACA
Source organism: Rhizomys pruinosus (assembly GCA_009823505.1). Lineage (NCBI taxonomy): Eukaryota > Metazoa > Chordata > Mammalia > Rodentia > Spalacidae > Rhizomys > Rhizomys pruinosus. The sequence goes on along the minus strand of VZQC01002364.1, from coordinate 500,975 downwards.
ACATTATCCTGTTAAAAATTCAACCATCTTGATATTATGCTAAGTGAAGTAACACATTCCCAGAAAAACAAATGCTGAATGTTATCCATCATTTGTGGATGCTAGTAACATGTACCAAAATTGTAAGGCAAAGTGAGCAATGTTTATGTTACATTTCTCTTTATCTGAAAGTGACTGTGCTCTTAAAACATAAATTTCTTAACGAGCTCTAGAAATAACGTACCACTTATTTTCAGATTTGTAATTTTGTTATATGAGTGATGTCCTTGATAGCTTTAATGTCAATTTGACACACTTGGGTTGAGGGAGCCTCAATTGGGGAATTGGCGCCATTGGATTGGCCTGTGGCCACATCTGTGGAGTATTGTCTTGATGGTCGAGCAGTTTGGGAGGGCCCAGCCCACAATGAGTGGTGACATCTTGGGCAGGATGTTGTGTACTGTGTAAGAAGGCAGGCTGGGCATGAGCCAGGGGAGCAAGCCAGTGAACAGCATTCCTCCATGGCCTGTGCTTCAGCTCCTGCCTCCAGGTTCCTGCCCTGAGTTCTTACCTTGGGCTCCCTGAGTGATCAACTGTGACCCAGGAGATGTAAGCTGAATAAACCCTTTCCTCCCCAAGTTGGTGTCGGTCAGAGTGTTTTGTCACAGCAATGGAAGACAAACTAGGACAGAAATTGGTACCAGACGAGTGGGGTATTGCTGTGACAGACCTGACCTTGGTGTTTTGGGGAAGGATTGTGGAGGCGTTTGGAACTTTGGGCTGGGAAGATCATTGAATGCCTAAAGATTGTTGCTGTGGAGCTTGGAGCAGTTTTGCTGAAGGAGTTGTAGAAGATGGAGGCCTGGCTTGTGAAGTTTCTAGTTTCAAAGGAGAGCAGAGATCATCAGGACTGTGTAATCTGTGGGTTCTGGTCAGCTGGGGCTGTGGAGAATCAGCTGTAAGTAACAAGAGACCAGAACCTGAAGTGAAACTTTTGTGGTACTGGGGCAATTGATGCTGGTTAGCTGGGGCTGAAAAATCAGCTGTAAGTAACAAGAGACCAGCATCACTGAGGTGAAATCTTCTGGGGAGAATATCTTCAAGGTCAGCACACAGAAGCTGTGACCCAGAAAGGGCCTGAGCCTCCATCTCGAGCCAGAAGCCGGACTTGGTAACGTGTAAGAGTCTCCTATATGGTTCCGGTGTTGAAATTTGAGGGGGTCACAGAGAGCAGCCGAGGCTTGGCACTGTGAGAGGTCAGGAAAGACCATTGGTGGAAGTGCACCTCGGTTGCTGTGAAGACCCCAGGATTGCAGGGGTCATGGAGAGAAGCTGAGGCTTTGCACCAGGAGAGGTCAGAAGAGACCATTGGTGAAGGTGCTGCCTCAGTTTCAGTAGCGACCCCAGCTTTTTGGAGATGCCGGTACCCTGGGACGACCACCAAGAGCAGCGGTAGGTGTAGAATGGAGTCGGCCTGGGCCTGCGAGATGAGTGTGCCACGGACGGCAGAGTCGGAGAGGGGGAGCTGCCGAGACCCTTTGGAGCCCAGAAGATCGTGAGTGAATCCCAGGTGTCCAGCCTTGAGCTACTTTGCTGGACTTAGGTTTTGTTTGAGAGTGCCTGATTCTTCCCTTTGAAATAAGACAGTACTTGTTTTGGATTTTACAGCAGCCCACAGTTAAGAGACTTTTAATAGACTGTGAACTTTTAAGTGTTTGGACATTTTAAGGACTGTGGGGCTTTTAAGGTTGTACTGTCTTAGGTTGTGATTAATGTTAACATCATACTTTGGGGATAAGAACTGGAAAGGTGGTGGTTTAATAGTGATGTGTTTTGTGTGTCAAGTTGACAAGGGGTCAATTGTGCTGGATAGCTTTAGTGTCAACTTGACACACCTGGGTTGAGGGAGCCTCAATTGGGGAATTGGCTCCATTGGATTGGCCTGTGGCCACATCTGTGGAGTATTGTCTTGATGGTCGAGCAGTGTGGGAGGGCCCAGCCCACAATGAGTGGTGCCACCCTGGGCAGGTTGTTGTGTACTGTATAAGAAGGCAGGCTGGGCATGAGCCAGGGGAGCAAGCCAGTGAACAGCATTCCTCCATGGCCTGTGCTTCAGCTCCTGCCTCCAGTTTCCTGCCCTGAGTTCCTGCCTTGGGCTCCCTAAGTGATGAACTGTGACCCAGGAGATGTAAGCTGAATAAACCCTTTCCTCCCCAAGTTGGTGTTGGTCAAAGTGTTTTGTGACAGCAATGGAGGAAAAACTAGAATAGGTGAAGAGTATGTATGTATATTTTAGAGTAATATAAAATTAAAATGAAAAAATGGGAAAAAATTCAGTCATCTTGTGGCTAATAAGCATCTTAAAAAGTTTTAAATATTATTAGTATCTTGTAGTTTGTCTTCCATTGCTGTAACAAAACACTCTGACTGACACCAACTTGGGGAGGAAAGGGTTTATTCAGCTTACATCTCCCGGGTCACAGTTCATCACTTAGGAGCCCAAGGTGGGAACTCACAGCAGGAACCTAGAGGCAGGAGCTGAAGTACAGGCCATGGAGGAATGCTGTTCACTGGCTTGCTCCCCTGGCTCATGCCCAGCCCGCCTTCATATACATTACACACAACCTGCCCAGGGTGGCACTACTCATTGTGGGCTGGGCCCTCCCACATTGCCTCACAATTAAGACAATACTCCACAGATGTGGCCACAGGCCAATCCAATGCAGCCAATTCCCCAATTGAGGCTCCCTCAACCCAGGTGTGTCAAGTTGACACTAAAGCTATCCAGCACATAGCAATTATGGAAATGCAAATAAAATCACTTTAATATTTCATCTTACCCCAGGCAGACTGCTTAGATCAAGAGAACTAATGCTATCAAAGGCTGAAGACAATTTGGGGAAAGGTTAATGCTCATTCACTGCTGGTAGGATTGCAAGGTCATGCAATACCTATGGAAAGCCCTGTGGGAGATCTCCTGAGACCAGCTGAGGCAAGCACAGGTAGGTAGGTAGCAGCTGGGTGCTTTGGCAAGGCTGATTGCTGATTGATTTAATATAGTCAATCTGTTAATAAAGTTGTCTTTGGCTTAATTGGCATTTGTGGCTGTGGGGGCAGTTATCCTCCCAGCTTGTATAAAAGGTGGTGTTGTGTGAATCTTGAAATCTGAGATCTCCTAAGGCCAGCTGAGGCAAGCACAGGTAGGTAGGTAGGTAGCAGCTGGGACCTTCAGCAAGGCTGTTTGCTGATTGATTTTATATAGTTAATCAATTAATCCAGTTGTCTTTGGCTTAATTGGATTTTGTGGCTGTGGGGGCGGAGTTATCCTCCCAGATGACATAAAAGTTGGTGTTGTGTGAGTCTTGAGATCTGAGATCTCCTGAGACCAACTAAGGCAAGCACAGGTGCCGTGGCATGGTGTAAAGAGCCCACCCACAGCCGCCCCCCACCGACTGGAATTATGAAGGCATCTGAAGGAGGCAAGCAAAGCAAGCCTTCAACACAGCGAAGAGGCATTTAGGACTTATACTGAAATACAGGCAAGGAGGAACACATATGCAAGGAACATGAAGAAGAGACAACACAGGGAAGGGGAAGGATAATCCTGCATCAAGCTCTAACAACCCTTTGGAAGATTCCTACAGTAGGATCCCCCTGGGGATGGCCCAGGACACAGATTTCAGAAACACAATTGGGAGCATATTTAAAGAACTACAAGTTTATAAGGAGCAAATCAAAGAACTAAGAAAAGAGAATGAAGAACTCAAGAAGGACCTTTGACAGAGAGAATGGCAAACTCCAGAAGGAACTGGAAACACTGAAAAGATCCCATTCTGAAAAAGATAAGGAAACCAACAAGCGAAGCAAAGAGCTACAGGAAGAGATTGAGAAGCTCCAAAAAAAAGTAGAAATACTAAAGAAATCAGAAGAGGAAATGAAAAAGGAAATCAAACACTCGTCCAATCAAGAGGAAAGGAATGGAAAAAGCCTCAGAAACAGAATGGAAGAAGCAGAACAAAGAATATCAGACCTAGAAGATAACACAGTACAATTAAAAACCTCAAGGAAAGATTATGAAAAATTTAAAAATAGACAAAAGTGGAACAACCAAGAACTGTGGGACACTATGAAAAGATCAAACCTCCACATCATAGGAGTAAAGGAAGGAGAAGAATCCCAAGGGAATTGTATTGATCAGTTCTTCAACATAATAATAGAAAATTTCCCCAAAGTAAAAAAAAGACAAACGAATACAAATACAAGAAGCACAGAGAATTCCAAACAGACAAGGTCAGAAAATTAATTCTCCATGCCACATCATATTTAAAATGCTAGACACACAAAACAAAGAAAAAATCCTTAAAGCCACAAGAGAAAAGACACACAAAACAAAGAAAAAATCATTAAAGCCACAAGAGAAAACCAACAAGTGACCTATAAGGGGAAACCTATCAGAATTACAACTGACTTCTCAGTGAAAACTATGAAAGCAAGAAGAACCTGGAGCAAAGCATTCCCAGTGTTAAAGGACAATAAATGCTAACCCAGGTTACTATACCCAGCAAAAATGTCGATTATAATTTAAGGAGAGAGAAAAGCCTTCCATGACATAAACAAGTTGAAAGAATTAATGTCCAGAAAACCAACCCTTCAGAGAATACTTGAAGCAATTCAAAGAATAGAAGAAAGGCGCAACCATCCCCAGGCATAGAAAGAGAAATCAATAAAAGCATAACTGCAGAAGTAGAAACCTAAACCCAAACCGCAAATGGATAATCAGGCAAAAGGAAGCAACACAAACCTATCAGTCATAACATTAAATAATAATCAAAAGACATAGACAGGAAGATTGGATGAGGAAACAGAATCTATCTAGATGATGTCTACAAGAAACACATCTTACCTTCAAGGAAAGGTACCACCTTAAAGTGAAAAGATGGAAAAATATTCCAAACAAATGGTACCAAAATGAAATCAGGTGTTGCTATTTTAATATCAGACAAAATAGACTTCAAAATAAAATAAATCAGAAGAGACAAAGAAGGCCCCATGGAACACTCTCTAAAATCGACAACATACTGGGACAGAGAAGAAACCTCCACAAATACAAAAAGATTGAAATAATTTCATGCATTCTATCAGACCACAGTGCAATAAAGCTCAACCTCAACACTATAATAAGCCCTACTGCCTAAAGAAAACATGGAAACTAAACAACACACTCTTGAAAAATGAATGGGTCAAGAAAGAGATAAAGAAAGAAATAAATGCATTCCTGGAACTGAATGACAATGACAATACAACACAAGAAATCCTGTGGGATACCTTAAAAGCAGTACTAAGAGGGAAGTTTATGTCCCTGGGTGCCTACATTAGAAAAACAGAAAGAGCACAAGTGAATGATCTAACATTACAGCTAAAAGCACTTGAGAGGCAACAACAGATGAACCCTAAATGCAAAAGACAGGAAGAAATAACAAAAATCAGAGCAGAAATCAATGAAATAGAAACAAAGAAAACAATACCAAAAAATCAATGAATCTAAAAGTTGGTTCGATGAAAGAATAAACAAGATAGACAGACCTTTAGCCCAGTTAACCAAAAGAAAGAAGGAACAGCTCCAAATCAATGCACTCCATTGTGAAAAGGGAAATATCACAACAGACAAGGAAAAGATGCAGAAAATCATACGGAAATACTTCAAGAACCTATACCCTACCAATTTTGAAAACCTAGAAGAAATGGAAGAAAATCTGAAATCCTGGGAATCACCAAAGCTCAACCAAGACGAGATCGACAGCTTAAACAGACCCATAATACATCAAGAAATTTAAGATGTAATAAGAAATCTCTCAACTAAAAAATGCCCAGGCCCAGATGGTTTCACGGCAGAATTCTACAAAACATTTCCAAAAGACCTAGAACCATTATTACTGAAATTGTTTAGAAGGATACAATCAGAGGGAATTCTCCCAAATTCACACTATGAAGCCAGCATCACTCTATTACAAAAACAAGGCAAAGATACAACTACAAAGGAAAATTATAGACCCATTTCTCTAATGAACACAGATGCCAAAATTCTAAACAGGATACTGGCAAGTCACATACAGACCCACATCAAGAAGATCATCCAACATGTCCAAGTTGGATTCATACCAGAGATGCAGGGATGGTTCAACATATGAAAATCAATAAACATCATCAAACACATAAATGGAATGTAAGTGAAAAACCACACCATCATCTCAATTGATGCTGAAAAAGTCTTTGACAAATTCCAGAATCCCTTCATGCTTAAAGTCCTAGAATGAATTGGATTGGAGGGATAATTCCTCAATGTAATCAAAGCCAAATACAGAAATCCCACAGCCAATATCATCCTAAATGGGGAAATGACAGAATCATTTCCTTTAAAGGTAGGAACTCAGCAAGGCTGCCCCCTGTCACCATTTCTCTTCAATAAAGTGCTTGAAACACTTGCTAGAGTAATAAGGCAAGAAAACGAAATTAAAGGAGTACTAATTGGAAAAGAGGAAGTCAAGCTATCCCTATTTGCTGATGATATGATTGTTTACTTAAGGGATGCTAAAAACTCCACCAGAAAACTAGTAGAAACGATTAACAGCTTCAGCAAAGTGTCAGGATACAAAATTAACCTTAAAAAAAATCAATGGCCCTATCTTACACGAAGAAGAATCTAGTGGAGAAAGACTCCAAAGAGACCTTCCCAATGACAGTAGCCTCAAAAACATTAAAATATCTAGGAACAAACCTAACCAAAGACACCAAAGATCTCTACAACAAAAATTTTAAACGCTTAAAGAAAGAAATTGAAGAAGACATCGGAAGATGGAAAAACCTCCCATGCTCATGGATTGGGAAAATAAACATTGTAAAAATGTCCATTTTACCAAAACTCTTGTATAGATTTAACATAATTCCAATCAAAATCCCAAAGAGTTTCTTCACAGGCTTCGAAAAAAAGTCTTTAAATTCATTTGGAAAATCAAAGGACCCAAATAACCAAAAGAAGCCTGAGAGACAAGACCTTCACAGGGTGGATCTCTATACCAGACTTCAAACTATATTACAGGGCTATCATCATAAAAACAGCCTGGTCCTGGCACAAAAACAGGCCTGTTGACCAATGGAACAAAAGAGAAGATCCAAATATGAGCACATACAATTTCCACCCTCTTATATTTGACAAGTGGCCAAGAAGCCACAATGGAGAAAAGACAGCATCTTCAGCAAGTTGTGTTGGCAAAACTGGATCACCACTTGCAGAATAATGAAAATAAACCCCTACCTCTCACACTGTACTAAAGTCAACTCCAGGTGGATCAAAGACCTCAACGTGAAATCTCAGACTCTGAAGGTAATAGAAGAAAAATTTGGCAGCAGAGTACGAGACATAGGTGTAGGAAAAGACTACCTAAATCAGACAGCAGCTACACACAATTAAGGTCTACAATTGACAAATGGGACCTCATCAAACTCCAAAGCTTCTGTACATCAAAACAAACAATCAAGGAAGTGAAGAGAAATCCCACAGATTGGGAGGAAACCTTCACCACAGAAACATCTGACAAACCATTGATTTCCAGAATATATAAACTACTCAATAAACAAAGAAGAAAGAAAACAAATGACCCACTCAATAGATGGAGCAAAGATCTGAACAGAGACTTCGCAATTGAGGAATTAGAGATGTCTGAGAAACACCTTAAGAAGTGTTCAACATCACTAATCATTAAGGAAATGCAAATCAAAACCACTTTAATATATCATCTTACTCCAATAAGACTGGCTAGCGTCACGAAAACAAATGATACCAAGTGCTGGAGAGGTTGTGGGGAAATGGGAACACTCATCCACTGTTGGTCAGAATGTAAACTCATACAGCCACTATGGAAAGCAGTGTGGAGAGCCCTTGGAAGATTTGGAATGAACTTGCCACCTGACCCAGCCATACCACTCCTAGGCATATACTCTCAAGACTCACCCCACTGCAGAGATACATGGATGGCCATGTTTATTTCAGCTCTCTTCACAAAAGCAAGGAGCTGGAACCAACCCAAATGCCCATCAACTGACGAGTGGATAGAGAAAATGTGGTACATCTACACAATGGAGTTCTATGCAGCAGTAAAGAAAGATGACATCATGAGCTTTCCAGGAAAATGGCTGGAGCTAGAGAACATTATGCTGAGTGAAGTAACACAGTCCCCGAAAAACAAACGACAAGTGGTATCCCTTATCTGTGGATGCTAGTGCCAATTACCTAGTTGTAATTATTTCTTGTGCACGGCCCCTTGAGCTTTTGTCCAAAGCAGTTGGGAGTGATGCATATTGGAAATAACAACAACAACAACAACAACAACAACAACAACAACAACAACAGAAATGACTGCATCAAAGAAATGACTGAAATAGTGAACTTCTGCTCAAAACAGTCAACTTCCACATGGAGAGTATTGAGAAAGACTGAGAAAGAGATGAAAAGCATGTTTGGCAGAATACATGAGCTCTGGTGGGGTGGGGGAATGGGGAGCACAGGTCTAGATTTGATAAAAATACATAAATAAGTAAATTTAATTAACAAAAAAGGAAAGCAGTGTGGAGAACTCTCAAAAAAATAATAAAAAAAAAAAAAACTAACTAAAAACGCACCTACCATTTTACCCAGTTATACTGTTCTTCGACATATACTCAAAGAACTCATCCTACTCCAGAGATACTTGTACATAAATGTTTCTTGCTGCTCTTTTCACAGTAACTAAGAGATATAGCCAATTTAAGTCTCCCTCAACTGATAAGTGGATAATGAAAATGTGGTATCTTTACACAATGGAGTTCTATTCGACAGTAAAGAAAGACAAAAATTATGAAATTTCCAGGTAACTTAATGGAAGTAGAAACTGTTATGCCAAGTGAAGTAACTCAGACTCAGAGAAACCAACAACATATGCTCTCCCTCATTTGTGCATCTTAGCACCAAATCCTTATGGAGCATATATCCTGATGTAACTGCAAGAACCACAAAATGGAAAACTACTAGGTCTTTAAAAGAAAAGAGGGAACCTGAGAGAGAAGAATAGTAGTAGACAAGTATTATAAAATGAGGAAGTTTAAATAGGAGAGGACAGGGATTTTTATAGAAGGAAATATGGGGAAAAATGGAAAGAAGGAGACCAAAACTTTTGGGACTATAGGAAACTAGAACTATCAATGTAAAAATGGAAAAACTCTTGACACTTTAAATGGGGGAAAGCATGGATGGAGAGGGACAGAAGAAAGATAATGCCTACCCAGGTTAAAAACCTGAGGGAATCACATTAGTCTAATAATCAAGAGACAAATTGTACACAGATATCTCTATATGAGTCCATGTGCATTGATGATTCCTTCATAACAACACACCATACCAGACAGGACAAACATTCCTTTGAACTGTTGGCCAGGGTAGTCCAAGAGACTTCCAAATTTACTACAGGCTATTGCCATAGCTCTTGATTGCCTCACAGAACTTGAAGTTAAGACCCTAATCCTGAAGTCAGGACATACCTTAGAGATCAGATTTGGAGAATTGAAGTTGGATCTGACATAGAAGCCACCTCTCCTGAAAGCTGGCTCTCATAGCTTTAGAGAGCACTACACAAGCTGCTAAGGGAGAACAGTAATCAGCATTTGAATGCCAGTTTTAAGACAAAATATCCACATCTATGTCTAACATGGCATATAGCATTAGTGTAGTAGTGGCACTTTTATCTCGAGGGCAATCAAATGCTAACTAATTGGATTTAAGCCCACTGAATTAGAGGAATCTCATATATGGTACTGTAGACACAGCTAAATACACATGGATGGAGAGGTCATAAAACTTATGGAAAGTCTCAAGGCTGCTTCATCCTTAGACAAATATAACTTCTTACTAATTGCAAAATATGCATCTTTATATTTAAATACAAATATTCCAGACATCACTCATCAAATATTCTTCTTGTGCACCAGATGAAGACTATTACAGAGTACCACAACTTGTTAAAAACATAAATTGTCCTTTGAATTTTCCAAGCCTAAGTGGCCCTTCTATAATGTCACCTATATACCTAAGGCTGCACAAAACCTAGAACAAGGGGCCAAAATTACATTAAAAAAAAATCTCTTAATCTCTCTCGTGTTAAGGAAGATCACTCATGCAACAGAGGGCCGGGAACTCCAAAGGTCATAAATAGACAAACCGTGGAGATTATAAATCTGCAGAGTGTGGGTCCATGGAGAAGTCTCCTATATTATGCATCATTCACCCAGACTTAGGGCCCATTGTGGGAGAAGGCTGCGTCACTCACCCAACTCAGGGACCATTGTGGGAGTGGGCCTGAAAGATTTTAAGAACCAGGGAGGTGATGTACAACCTTATGGAAATAGTGTCCTACAAGTTTCTGGAACCCTGGTCACATGAACTTACAGCAAATGGTGTCAGCATGAACAAGACCCAGGTAAATACAAACAGAGAAAAACCCAGCATAAAGTTGGGGAGATTGTGGACATATCAGATCTGAGCTTAGGTGTGTGAGGAGCTAACATTTCCAGCCAGCACATCCCAGAGACATGAATGAGCACCACAGGACCTCTCTGTTTATGCCTATGTATTGGGAGGTCAGAATACAAAGGTCTGGGATTGGCTCCTGGCAGGGGATATTATGCTGTCTATATGATGACATGTTACATTTAAATAAACAGTAATTTTGCATTTGGATTTGCACCCTTCCATGTGTTCTTGTGCTATGTTTTCATGCATGTGCTTTCTTCATCGCCTGTCCCACTGTGGAAATGATGACTACAGCTGGCTCCCCCAAATGTGGGGCTTGAAGAAATCCTGGATAAATTTGGGTATATGAACCCCACAATCTTGGTTCTTTTTTATTAAACCTTTTCTTTCCTCCATAATTTCTACTTTGTGCAAAAATAGGGCTGGTTCCCATGAATGGTTGGCTGTTTGGAGGGCTCATCAATTGGGGCCACGTGGTTTTGCTCTTCTGGACAAAACTGGCAATTTTATGGCCGTATTCATGAAGGCATCAGCTTACATGGGGGCCAGAGAAACTGGCAGTTTCCTGACATGTGTAGCCACAGGATTATTTATGAAGTCATCATCTTGCATGAAGACCATGGAAATAAGTTATTTCCTAACCTGGTGTGGCCCAGGATTTACCACTTCCCCACCCATAGGTTTGCACAAAAAGTCATTATCTTGCTGGGTGATCTATATACAATCAGCAGTTTTTCTGGTCTGTCCTGTCCCAGGAGTTACCCCCCACTCCACATCACATGCTTTTTGATTGTTCACTCCTACAGGCTGTGGAAGCCAGCAGCTTCCTAGCTAAGTATGGCCATGAAGATCATCAACTTTTTAGATATGTATTGGCTACAGGACTAATCAATCTTGCAGTCATGAGGCGTATCAGACTCAGGCATGGTTTGGCCTTGGGGTCATTTTTAATAATATTTATAGGCCCCTGTGTTTTCACCTGAGTCCCACCCCTCTGTTTGTTTGGGGTCCCTGCATTTTCATCTAGGCTCAAGTTTTTCCCTATGCCTTCTCCAGACCTCCATATGCACACCCTGTGTCCTGAATTTAGTCACCTCCTATCCCACTATGACAAAAAAAGTTAAAAAAATGGTTAAACTGCAAGTTGAAGAGTCTTCTTTCATAAAAGTTCTGTAGTACAACATATAAAGAGTGGATTTAAATGCACCCTAGAGCCAGTGCTTCCTCATCTTTTCAGATGCAAATTGGAAGGCCTGGAAGATCAGGATGGCTAATGCCCAGAAAATTTAATGCAAATTAAGGGCTTTTCACAGGGCTGCTTCAGCCATTTAACCTAAAAGATAAATATGTTAATGTCTAACCTTTTTTACAATCTGCTTTGGTCTCCATTTTAGTCTTTATCATTGTTTCAACCAGTTTCTGGAAAGAAATATTTTACACCATGGCTTCTTTGGATCTCAGAAGTAACTGCCTTTCAATTCAACCCTTTTCACATAATAGTGATTACTGTCACTATTTTGATTTTGACATTTTTTATATAGTATAATTTACATAATGTTTCCAAGTTCTCTATTTCCTTTAAAATTTAACTCATGTCATTTAAATTTTTCCCCATCATGTCATGTTCATACATGTTTCCAGCTATTACAATTCAATATACTTCCATGTAAAGAAATATCATATGGTTATATTGTCTTTATGTGTTACATTGTCTTGAGACTATTTTAAGCTATGCCAATTAAAAAGTCTTCACTTAATTTTGTACCAAATATATATTGTTTAAATTCCATTTTGACATGCCTAATCAAAATATAATATTTTTACTTTTAAACCTGGGTACCCTAAACATATTTTAAGTAAAAATATGTAATTAATTAATTAGGAATTCTAATTAATCAATAAATTAATTAATTTCATTCCTCATGAATTAACTTTAATGTATTACTAAATTTGTTGCGGGAGAAAAAAATCCACTAAGAAAATTTTTTTTTACTTACAGGGATCCTGGCCACCCTCGGCCTGTGATCCAGTGTTCCCCACCTGCATTCTGTGTTGCCTCTGGCTGCCAACCCCTTTAGTACCAATTCATTCATTAATTTAATTAATTAACAAATTTAATTAATCACTTAAATTAATTAATTAATTAAAAGTCCTAAGCATGAACATTTATTTTGGTCTTTTAAATGTGATTCACCTTAAAGGCCTTCCTCGTGAATTAAGTTTAATGTATTTCTAAATTTGTTTGGGGAGAAAAAAATATCTAAGAAAAGTTTTTTTTTTTTTTTACTTACAGGGTTCCTGACCAACCCTGGCTTGTGATCCAGTGCCCCCTACCTGCCTGCTGTGTTGCCCATGGATGCTAACCCCTTAAGTACTAATTCATCTAAAACATGATGTTTAAATCTGCTTTAAACTTTCTTTTAAAATTTACTTGGTGTAACACAGGCTTTTAATTTCAGTATTCTAGATGCAGAGTCAGGCAGATTTCTATGGAAGTTTGAGGTCAGATCTGTCTGCCCATGGAATTTCAAGAGAACTGCCACAAAAAATTGCTGGCTTCAATAAATTTCCTCTTACTAGATATTAGCAAAAATTCTCACTAATAACATAAACTAAAAATCTTGGTTCAATTTAAATAGAGATTTCTTTAAAGTATCATGTGTTTCTCTTTAAGTATCAAACAATAATGCAATTTCTTCACTATAGGACACCTTAAAAACTATGTGTGTATGTTTGTGGGAATTCATGTTTATGTTTTAATCTCTTATGACCTTAAAGGTTTCTGTCTGTTAAAGAGTCAACTATAAACAAGTGTAGACAGATGCAAATCATAAAATCTACTTGATTCATACATTTTAGTATAATCAATTTTTATTGGCTTTATATAAATTATTAATGTATTCACATATTGTTTGGACTCATTGAAAGACTGACTGGGATGGAACTGGACCTTCCATCACAGAGTTAGGTCTATTTATATAATCAAAACAACTAACAGATAAATTGATTTCATCAAGAGTTATCATTGTTTACCTATATTTCATTTGTCTTTATTGAAGGTGACAGTTGAGATTGCAAAGTATAGTGTTAGTTAAATGTTTTACTGGGTATATACTGGCACCTACTGCTTGTGCTCTTTCAACACCAGAGAGAAAAATTTAAGTAACTTCTAATAGATTCTTTTATGAATTTAAGTTGGTAAATTACAAGAGAGTTGTTAGTCTTTAAGGATATAAGTTAATTTTAAGGAATAATTACTTCAAATTCATTCTGTGTCTATATTCAGAGGTGTTGTGCATGTAGGGCATTTATCCACTAGGTAAAATGACTTTGGAGCATACAGAGTTTTGTGCCAAGCCTAATTAAAGCAGTTCCAAATATTTAAAATGAAAAGTGGTCATTAAGAACCTGCCTGAAAGCGTAGTAAAGCATTTTAAGGTTTATACATTACAACGATGTGTTTAAAATAACAGTTCCTTCTTCATATATAGAAATAATTTAGTAAAGATTTATATAGAGATAGTAAAACAGTCTATAGATTTAAGAAATGTTTAAACGGGTTTGTTATAATGAACAAAGTTTGGGACTATATAAATAAAATTAACTTTTCTAAGGTCATAGTTCAGTCAAGTAGTTTAAAAATGTATATCTGGCAAAGGTTTATTAAAATGTTCTGTTTTGTGGTTCCAGAATGCAATGTGTGTGGAATTACACGTGCATACAAGACAAAGCACAACACCAGAGTGCACCCAGTGTGTGGTATGAGTGGACAAACCTGCATCCTGCACAAAATCAGCATGTAAAAGACCAGGTGAGCCACACCTGCCTTGGTGTTTTGGGTACCCGGTGACCCGAGGAAGCTTGGTATTACCCCAAACATCCAACTTTTTGGTTCCAGCATGTAGTGGGAGTGAAGATAGACACACATACAGCACACAGCACACAGTACACAGCACAACACCATCATGCACCCAGCACGTGATGTGAGCACACTTAACCTGAATCTTACACAACATCAGCATGGGAAAGACCAGGTGAGCACTGCCTACCTTGGTACTTTGGCCACCCCTGTGCCTTGTGGAGACTCGGTATTACCTGGGACCATCTAACCTTTGGGTTCCAGCATGCGACTTGGGTGGAGTTAGACTCACACACAGAAGCCAGCATAACAGCAGCATGCACCCATCACATGGCGTGAATGGACTGCACTTGCATCCTTCATAGCATCAGCGTGTGAAAGACCAGGTGATCCCCCTCCCTGCCTTGGTGATTTGGGCACCCCTGTGCCTCATGGAGGTTTGGTATTACCCAGGACCATCCAACCTTCCGGTTCCACAGAGTGACGTGGACAGTGTTAGATTCTCACACAGCACAAAGCACAACACCAGCATGTGCCCAGTCCATGGTGTGAGTTAGCCAACAGGGTGCCAGCACATGGGCAATTGTAGCAAACACCTTCCCCATCCTCCCGCTCAGCCTGGGGAAGCAGTGGTACAGAGGATGTAGCAGGTGCAGTATTAGTGATTATAGTCTGTGCAGTGAACGTTGAGGCACAAGAATCCAAAGAAACAAATAAATAAACAAATCCACATGCCAAAGACAAAAAAGAAAAAAACAAATCGGGAAAATCTCATAATAAATCTACACCAAACTCTACCAGCCCTACAGAATATTTCAACAACGAGATCTCCCTGGAAGGAAACCAAGACACGGACCTTAGATAAACAACAGTGGACATAATAAATGAACTTAGAGATCTAAGGGAAGAGAATGAAAAACCCAAGAAGGACAAAGAGGATGACAATGACAAACGTTGGAAATAGCTAAGGGGAAAGTTTGAATAACTCCAGAAGGACGTAGAGGGAAATAACGACAAATTTTGGGAAGAACTAAAGGGAGAAAATGACAAACTCTGGAAGGAAGTAGAAACGCCAAAGCGATCCCAGGCCGAAATGAACAAAAGAAAATAACCAATGAATCAAGGAGCTATAAGATGAGAATAACAGGCTCCAGAAGGAAGTGAAAATACTAAAGAACTCACAGGATGAAATGAAAACAGAAACTGAACATTCAATCTACAAGAAAGGATGGTGTTCTAGTTTCTCTTTAATTGCTGTGAAAAATAATCTGACTGACACCAACTTGGGGAGGAAAGGGTTTATTCAGCTTACATCTCCTGGGTAGTAGTTCATCAGTCAGGGAACCCAGGGCAGGAACTCAGGACAGGACCCTGGAGGCAGGAGCTGAGGCACAGGCCATGGAGGAATGCTCCCTACTGGCTTGCTCCCCTGATCTATGCCCAGCCTGCCTTCTTATATGGTACACAACAACCTTCCCAGAGAGGCACCACCATCAGTGGGCTGAGCCGTCCTCCATTACTCAACAATCAAAACAATACTCCACAGACATGGCCACAGGCCAGTCCAATGAAGCCAATTTCCAAATTGAGGATCCCTCATCCCAGGTGTGTCAAGTTGACACTAAAGCTATCCAGCACAGGTGGGAAAAAGACTCAGAAGCAGAATGGAAGAAGCAGAAAAAAGAATGTCAGAACTGCAGGATAACATGGACCAACTAGAATGTTCAAATAAAGATTATGAAAAATTAAAAAAAGAGTAGAATGACCAGGAAATGTGGGACAGTATGAAAAGACCAAATCTCCATATCATAGGGATAGAGGAAGAAGAAGAATTCCAAGACAACAATATTGACCAGATATTCAACAGGATAACAGAAGAAAATTTCCCCCAACTGAAAAAAGACAAACCCATACAACTGCAAGAAGTCCATAGAACAGCAAACAAACAGGACCAGAAAAGAAATTCCCCATGCCACATAATTGTTAAAACACTAGAGGCTCAAAACAAAGATAAAATACTGAAAGCCACAAGATAAAAACAACAAGTTACATATAACTGTAAACCAATAAGAATGACAATGGACTTCTCTGTGCAAACTATGAAAGCTAGAAGCATGTGGACCATAGTATTCCCAGTACTAAATGTCTTTAGAGGCTAACCCAGACTACTATACCCAGCAAAAATGTCAATTATACTTGAAGGAGAAAGAAGAATCTTTCACAACATGAACAAGATGAAAGAGTATATGTCTAAGAAACAAAAACTTCAGAAAATTCTCAAAGCAATCCAAAGAACAGAAGAACATAGCAACTATCCCTAAGCAATTAAAGAGAGAAAGCAACAGATCATAACATATATTCCTAGACTAAAATATATTCCTAGACTAAAGATGCAAACAAAATTAAGGTAAAATGAAGCAACACTCATCTCTCAATAATAGACTTAGATCATAATGGTCTAAACTTCCCAATCAAAAGGAATAGACTGGGAGAATGTATTAGGAAACTGAATCCTTCTATATGCTGTCTGCAAGGAACCCATCTCACCCTAAATGACAGACACCACCTTGACCCAGTCATACCATTCCTGGTTATATACCCCAAAGACTCATCCTAATGCAAAGATACATGCACATCCATGTTTATTGCAGCTCTCTTCACAATATCAAAGAGCTGGAACCAATCCAAATGCCCCTCAACAGACAAGTGGATGAAAAAATGTGGTACATCTACACAATGGAGTACTATTCAGCAGTAAAGTAATATGGCATTATGAACTTTACAGGTAATTGGATGGAGCTTGAAGCCATGCTGAGGGAATAACACCGTCCCAGAAAGACAAACAGAGAATAGTTTCCCTCATTTGTGAATGTGAACACCAGATCCACCAGACAAAAGGCAAGTTGAGTGACATTATTGTTATATTATTTTTTATCTGAAAGCAACTCTGTTGTTATAATGTGAATCTCTCTCTTTTTTCTTTTTGGTCTTTTCGAGACAGGATCTTCCTGTAGCCCCAGCTGTCCTGGAACTCGCTCTGTAGACTCTCAATGGGATCTAGAATCCACCCACCAATCATTTTCAGACTCGATAATTACTGTATATGGGTGGAGTGTATGTATCCATATTTTAGAGTAATATAAAATTAATAGAGGAAAATGTGAATTCCTAAACAGAAAATAAGACTGAGAGAAAGATGCAGGACAGTTATGGCAGAATGCATGATCTGGGTGGGGTGGGGGGAAGGGAAAGATGCCTGAACTGAACCCTAAAAATGATGTCTGAAATACAGAAAACATCAATAAAACATAATAAATAATAAAAAAGAATATATATGGCAAAGGGATGGACATCAGGGACTGCAGCAGCTCAGACGGGCTATATAACAAGTAATGCATAGGCCTACTTATTATATAGCCCCTCTGAGCTGCTGCAATTTGGCCACTTTCTTACATTTGTAGACTGTAAAATTTTTTTTTCTTAGAGACATCAGAATCTCATAAAGCAAGGTGTCAGATTATAGCAATATCCCTGCATCATCCCCTGAATAAAGAAATTATAAATATGAAAAAAGCAGAAAGGGAAGACATAAACTATCTAATACTGCAGCTAAAACACATGAGAGGAAACAATGAATGAACCCTAAACCCAACAGAAAGGAATGAATAACAAAAATCACAGCAGAAATCAATGAAATAGAAACAAAGAAAACAATACATAAAATCAACGAATCCAAAACTGGTTCTTTGAAAACATACACAAAATAGACAGACGTCTAGCCCAGTTAACCAAAAAAAAGAAAGAGCAACTCCAAATCAATAGTATTCACGATGAAAGGGGAAACACACCAAGAGATAAAGAAAAGATCTGGACAATCATGTGAGAATGCTTCAAAAACCTGTACGCTACTAAATTTGAAAACCTAAGAGAAATAGTTGAATATCTGAAATCCTGGGAACCAACAAACCTTAACCAAGAAGAGATTGACAGTTTAAACAGACTCATAATATTTGAGGAAATTGAAGATGTAATTAAAAACCTCCCAACTAAAAAAAGGCACAGTCCAGATAGTTTCAAGGCAGAATTCTATAAAATATTTAAAGAGGTCCTACTGAAACTGTTCAGAAGTACACAAATAGAGAGAGTTCTCCCAAATTCCTTCTATGAAGCCAGCATCACTCAAATAACAAAACCAGGCAAAGATACAAACAAAATAAAAAGCTATAGACCCATCTCACTAATGAATATAGATTAAAATATTCTCAACAAAATACTTGCAAATTGCACACAGATCCACATCAAAAAGATTATCCATCATGATCAAATTGTATCCATACCAGAGATGCAGGGATGCTTCACAACATATGAAAATCAATAATTATAGTAAAACACATAAATGGATTGAAAGACCTGAACAACATGATCATCTCAATTGATGTAGAAAACGCCTTTGACAAGATCCAGCATCACTCCATGTTTAAAGTCCTAGAGGGGATCAGTTTGAAGGGAACATTCTTCAACATGATCAAAGCCATATATAGGAAATCCACTGCCAACATCATCCTAAATGGAGAAAAATTGGAACCTTTTCCTTTAAAGGTGGGAACATGGCAAGGCTGCCCATTATTACCACTCCTCTTCAACATAGTTCTTGAAACACTTGCTAGGGCAATAACAAATGAGAAGGAAATTAAATGAATACTAATTGAAAAAGAAGTTAAGATATCCCTTTTTGCAGATGTTATGAAAGTTTACTTAAGGAATACTAAAAACTCCACCACACAACTTTTAGAAACAATTAAGAGTTTTAGTAAAGTGGCATGCTATAAAATTAACCTATAAAAAATAAGTAGTTTTATTTTACACCAACAATAAACAAGTGGAGAAACAATATAAGAAAACCTTCCCACTCACAATAGCTTCAAAACTAATAAAATGCATGGGAACAAATCTAACCAAATATACCAAAGATAACTACAACAAAAATTTTAAACCCCTGATGAAGGAGATTGAAATTGACATCAAAAGATGGAAAGAGCTCCCATGCTCATGGATTGAAAATATTAATATAGTAAAAATGTCCATTTTACCCAAATTGATATACAGATTCAATGAAAACCCAATCAAAATCCCCATTAGCTTCTTCACAGACTTGGAAAAAAATCCTTAAATTCATATGGAAAAACAAAGACTCCCAATAGCTAAAGCAACCCAGAATGGCAAATACAATGCAGGGGTGATTGCTCTACCAGACGTCATACTATATTACAGGGCCATAGTCATAAAGACAGAGTGGTACTGTCACAAAAACAGACCCATTGACCAATGGAACAAAACTGAAGATCCAAACGTGAGCTCATACAATTTCAGCAACTTCATATTTGACAAAGGGGCAAATAAACTCAATGGAGGAAGGAAAGCTTTTTAAGCACATGGTGTTTGCTAAAGTGGATCATCATTTGTAGAAGAAGAAAATTAATTCTCTACCTCTCACCCTGTACAAAAACCAACTCCATGTGGATCAAAGATCTCAACATGAAGCCCAAACTCCTGAAGGTGAAAGAAGAAAAAGTTGGCAACAACCTACAAGACATAGGAAATGTTTGTAAATCAGACAGCAGCTGAACAGGAAATAAGGTCAACAGTTGACAAATGGGACCTCAACAAACTCAGAAGCTTCTGTACAGCACAAGTAACAATCAAGGAAGTGAAGAGAAAATGCACAGAGTGGCAGAAAATCGTCACCAGTGATATATATATGACAGAGCAATAATGCCAAGAATATAAAAACTACTCAAAAAACAAAGAAGAAAACAAACGACCTACTCTAAAGATGGAGTAAAGGTCTGAACAGAGACTTCCCCAATGAGGAATTAAAGATGGCTGAGAAACATCTTAAAAATTGTCCAACATCATTAATAATTAAGGAAATGCACACTCAGATATCATCTCACTCCAATACAACTAGCTAAGTTCAAGAAAAAAAAAAAAGGCACCAAATGCTGGAGTTGTTGGGATGAAAGTGGAGCAGTCATCCACTGCTGGTGAGGATGTAAACTTATACAACCATTATAGAAAGCA
Source organism: Rhizomys pruinosus (assembly GCA_009823505.1). Classification (NCBI taxonomy): domain Eukaryota; kingdom Metazoa; phylum Chordata; class Mammalia; order Rodentia; family Spalacidae; genus Rhizomys; species Rhizomys pruinosus. The sequence goes on along the minus strand of VZQC01002364.1, from coordinate 480,498 downwards.
GTGTGGAGAACTTTTAAAAGACTCAAAAGGAGCTGGGCGTGGTGGCGCACTCTTTAATGCTAGCACAGGAGGCAGAGGCAGGCGGATCTTTGTGAGTTCAAGGCTAGCCTGGTCTACAGATTGAGTTCCAGGACAGCTGAGGCTACAAGGAGACCCTGTCTCGAAAAGACAAAAAAAAAAAAAA
>VZQC01002364.1:433331-462076 GCA_009823505.1 Rhizomys pruinosus | reverse complement strand
GGAACCCACAACTAAAAATACAACAGCTACAGAAACCTGCACCACCCAGTCAACACACACAGGCCGTACATCACAAAACAATGCCTCCTGAAACGTAGCTTCCTTTTTTTTTTGTTTTTTTTGGCATTTTCGAGACAGTGTCTCCCTGTAGACCCAGCTGTCCTGGAACTCACTCTGTAGACCAGGCTGACCTTGAACTCACAAAGATTCGCCTGCCTCTGCCTCCCAAGTGCTAGAATTAAAGGAGTCTTTGTGAGTTCAAGGCCAGCCTGGTCTACAGAGTGAGTTCCAGGACAGATGGGGCTACAGGGAGACCCTGTCTCGACAAAAGATCAAAAAATAAAAAATAAAAATAAAGGCATGCACCACCATGCCCGGCCTCTGTAGCTGACTTCTGTACAAGGCAAGAGGTAGGGGTTTAATTTCATTCTTCTACAAATGGTGATCAAGTTTTGCCAACACCACTTGCTGAAGATGCTGTCCTTCCTCCATTGTGTCTTCTTGGCCCCCTTGTCAAATATGACATGGCTGAAATTGTATGTCCTCAAGTCTTGATCTTCAGTTTTGTTCCATTGGTCAACAGGTCTGTTTTTGTGCCAGTACCAAGCTGTTTTTATGACTATAGCCCTGTAGTATAGTTTGAAGTCTGGTATAGAGATCCCCCCTGTATTGCACTTTTCACTGAGGGTTATTTTGGCTATTCAGGGTCATTTGTTTCTCCAAATGAAATTAAGGATTTTTTTTCCAAGCCTGTGAAGAAACTCTTGGGAATTTTATTTGGGTTTGCATTAAATCTATACAAGAGTTTGGGTAGAATGGACATTTTTACTATATTAATTTCCCAATCCATTAACATGGGAGGTTTTTTCAACTTTTGATGTCTTCTTCAATTTCCTTCTTCGAGGGTTTAAAATTTTTGAGGTAGAGATCTTTGGTACCTTTGGTTAGGTTTGTTCCTAGGTAATTTATTGTTTTTGAGGTTATTGTGAGTGGGAAGGTCTCCTTGTATTCCTTCTTCAGTTGCTTCTTGTTGGTATAAAGAAAGGCTACTGATTTTTCTAGGTTAATTTTGCATCCTGCCACTTTACTGAAGCTCTTAATCGCTTCTAGGATTTTTTTGGTGGAGTTTTTAGCATCCATTAAGTAAACAATCATATCATCAGAAAATAGGGATAGCTTGACTTCCTCTTTTCCAATTAGTACTCCTTTAATTTGCTTTTCTTGCCTTATAGCCCTAGCAAGTGTATCAAACACTATATTGAAGAGGAGTGGTGACAGGGGAAGCCTTGCTAAGTTCCTACCTTTAAAGCAATTGCTTCTGTCATTTCCCCATTTAGGATGATATTTGCTGTGGGTTTTTTGTAAATGGCTTTGATTACAATAAGCAATGGTCCGTCCAATCCAATTCTCTCTAGGAAATTAAGCATGAAGGGATGTTGGATTTTGTCAAATGCTTTCTTTGCGTCAATTGAGATGATTGTGTTTTTTGTCTTTCAGTCTATTTATATGCTTGATTATATGTTTTGATTTTCGTATGTTGAACCATCCCTGAATCTCTGGTATGAATCCAACTTAGTCATGATGGATGAACTTCTTGATGTGGGTTTGTATGTGATTTGCCAGTATCCTGTTTAGAATTTTGGCATCTTTGTTCATTAGTGAGATGGGTCTATAGATTTCCTTTTTGGTTGTATCTTTGCCTGGTTTTGGTAATAGAGTGATGCTGGCTTCATAGAAAGAATTTGGAAGAATTCCCTCTGTTTGTATTATTCTAAGCAACTTGAGTAACAATGGTTGTAAGTCTTTTTGAAATGTTTTATAGAATTCTGCTGTGAAACCGTCTGGGCTTGGGCTTATTTTAGTTAGGAGGTTTCTTATTACATCTTCAATTTCTTCATATATTATGGGTCTGCTTAAGCTGTTGGTCTCTTCTTGGTTGAGCTTTGGTGATTCCCAGGATTTCAGATATTCATCCATTTCTTCTAGGTTTTCAAACTTGGTAGAGTATAGGTTTTTTAAGTGTTCCCGTATGATTTTCTGGATCTTTTCATTGTCTGTTGTGATATATCCCTTTTCCTCACAGATTGTATTGATTTGGAGTTGTTCCTTCTTCCTTTTGGTTAACTGGGATAGAGGTCTGTCTATCTTATTTACGCTTTCAAAGAACCACCTTTTCGATTCATTAATTTTTTTGTATTGTTTTCTTTTTTCTATTTCATTGATTTCTGCTCTGATTTTTCTTACTTCTTCCTGTCTGTTGCGTTTAGGGTTCATCTGTTGTTGCCTCTCAACTGCTTTTAGCTGCAGTGTTATATTGTTAACTTGTGCTCTTTCTGTTTTTCTAATGTAGGCACTCAGGGCTATAAACTTACTTTTCGGTTTGCTTTTAAGGTATCCCATAGGCTTTGTTAGGTTGTATTATTGTCATGGCTCCAGGAATGCTTTTATTTCTTTTGTTATCTCTTCCTTGACCCATTCATCATTCAAGATTTTGTTGTTTAGTCTCCTTGTGTTCTTATAGATAGTAGGGCTTATCCTGCTCTTGATAGTGAGCTTTATTGCGTTGTGGTCTGATAGAATGCATGGAATTATTTCAATCTTTTTGTATTTGTGGAGGATTATTCTGTGTCCCAGTATGTTGTTGACTTTGGAGAATGTTCCGTGGGGTGCTGAGTAGAAAGTGTATTCTCTATTATTAGGGTGGAATATTCAGTAGATGTCTGTAAGGTCCATTAGGTGTATCATATCATTCTTTTTAGATGTCTCTCCGTTTATTCTTTGTCCTGTTGTCATGTCCAAAGGGCTCAGTGGGGTATTGAAGTCCCCTACTATGAGTGGGATTAGTCTGTGACTTGTGGTCCTGGAGAATTGTCTTTATAAATTTTGGTGCACCAGAGTTTGGTGCAAATATATTCATAATTGTGAAATCTTCATGGTGAATTGTTCCTTTGATAAAAATGTAATGGCTTTCTTTGTCTCTTCTGATTTCTTTTACTTTGGAGTCTATTTTGTTTGATATTAAAATGGCAACACCAGCTTTCTTTTTGGTACCATTTGCTTGGACTATTTTTCCCATCCTTTCACTCTAATGTGGTGCCTGTCCTTGAAGTTAAAATGTGTTTCTTGTAGACAGCATTTAGATAGGTTCTGTTTCCTAATGCAATCTCCCAGTCTATGTCTTTTGATTGGGGAATTTAGTCCATTAATATTTACTGTTATGACTGTTAGATTTGTGTTGCTTCCTTTCACCTTATTACCCATTTGCATTTTTGGTTTAGGTTTCTACTTCTGCAGTTATGCTTTTATTGATTTCTCTTTCTAGGTGCCTGGGGATGGTTGCTCCTTTCTTCTGTCCTTTGAATTACTTAAAGTATTCTCTGAAGGGTTGGTTCTCTGGACATGTATTCTTTAATCTTGTTTATATCATGGAAGATTTTTCTCTCTCCTTCTACGATAATCGACATTTTTGCTGGGTAGAGTAACTTGGGTTGGCCTCTATGGTCCTTAAACATTGGGAAAGCTTTGCGCCACATTCTTCTTGCTTTCATAGTTTGCATTGAGAAGTCAGTTGTAATTCTGATAGGTTTCCTCTTATAAATAACTTGATGTTTTTCTCTTGTGGCTTTCTGAATTTTGTCTTAGTTTTGGGTGTCTAGCCTTTTAACTATGATATGTCGTGGAGAGTTTCTTTTCTGATCTTGTGTGTTTGGAGTTCTATGTACTTCTTGTATTTGTATTGGTTTGTCTTTTTCTATTTTGGGAAAATTTTCATGTATTATTCTGTTGAGGATCTGAACAATACCATTCTCTTGGGATTCTTCTCCTCCCTGTATTCTATGATGCAGAGGTTTGATCTTTTCATAGTGTCCCACACTTTCTGGTTGTTCCAATTTTGTGTATTTTTAAATTTTTCATAATCTTTACTTGAGGTTTTTAGTTGTTCTGTGTTATCTTCCAGGTTTGCTATTCTTTGTTCTCCTTCCTCCATTCTGTTTCTGAAGCTTTTTCCTTTCCTTTCCTCTTGATTGGATGAGTGTTTGATTTCCTTTTTCATTTCATCATCTGATTTCTTTAGTATTTCCACTTCCTTTTGAATCTTCTCAATAATTTCCTGTGGCTCTTTGCTTTGCTGGTTGGCTTCCTCATCTTTTTCAACATGGGTTCTGTTCAGTGTTTCCACTTCCTTCCAGAGTGTGTCATTCTATCTCTCTAGGTCCTTCTTGAGTTTTTCATTATCTTTTCCTAATTCTTTGATTTGCTCTTTATAGTCTTGGACTTCTTTAAGTATGTTCAGAATTGTACTTCTAATATCTGTGTCCTGGCCCATCCCCAGGGCGATCCCTCTGTAGGAATCTTCCACAAGGTTGGTAGAGCTTGGTATGGAATTATCCTGCACCTTTCCCATGTTGTCTCTTCTTCATTTTCATGGCATATGGGTTTCTCTTTACCTGTATTCCAAAGTGAATTCCAATACCTCTTCACTGTGTTGACACCCTGTTTTGCTTGCCTCCTTCAGATGCCTTCCTTGTTTGATTGGTTTGTTTTTCCCCTTTTCTCCTTACTTATGGAGTGTTGACTTGTCTAAGGTTTAGGCTTTCTATTGGACATCTAACTCACTCTTCCCTTTCTGTTCTGAAGGTTCTCCAAAGAATCCACTTGGACACTCCTTCAGCAACTCCAATTGGTTGGGGTGGGGGTGTGGGGATTGGTTTACTGGTAACTGTGCTTCAGGTGGTCTTGGGAAATCCTCGATCTCAAGACTCACACATGCCCCACTTTTATACCACCTGGGATGACAACTCAGCCCCCACAGCCACACAAGCTAATCGAGCCAAAGACAATTAAATCAAAACAAACAATCCACCTGGCTGAAGCACCCAGCTCCTACCTGTGCTTCAGGTGTTCTTGGGAAATCCTTAATCGGTGATTTCTTATGCATTCTCCCCCTTATCCCCTTCCCCATGCCTTCCTCCTAATATGAAGCAAATATATCTCCCTGGGCCTGAATTGTTGTTTTGCTGGTCTGGCCAAACTTGGGACATCCCCAGCTAGTTTTGGTGGACCATGCCTTTAATCCTAGCATGACTTCAATCTCAGCACAGCCCAAGTTTTGGATAAGGTTGGAAATAGTGATTTTTTTTAACAAAATTGAGTTTATCTGGCCAATCTTATTTTCTATCTCTTACTAAGTTGGAACCCCATTTGGGGATATTTACTCAATTTCTGAAAATGCTCTAAAGTTTTGGTTTTAAAACTAGTTTATCATGATGTCGTCTCTAAGCACAGTATTTATTTTATGGGATTGCTTCTTAGTATTTCTTCACAACTAAGGGTCAATCATTTTATGAAAGTTATGACTCATGGTATTAAAAAAGGAAATGAGAATGTGAGAAAAATGTTAGATAGATATAAAAATGGAGATATTTTATTTTATTTTTTAAATAACTAATTAATTTATTTATTTTTTATCAAATCTAAACCTGTGTCCCCCCATTCCCCCACCCCACCAGAGCTCATGCATTCTGCCAAACATGCTTTTCATCTCTTTCTCAGTTTTTCTCAATACTCTCCATGTGGAAGTTGACTATTTTGAGCAGAAGTTCACTGTTTCAGTCAGTTCTTTGATGCAGTCCTGTCTGTTTTTTTTTTTTTTTTTTTTTTTTTGTGTGTGTGTGTGTGTGTGTGTGTGTGTGTGTGTGTGTGTGAGTGTTTGTTTGTTTCCAATATGCATCACTCCCAACTGCTTTGGACAAAAGCTCAAGGGGCCGTGCACAAGAAATACAACTAGGTAATTGGCACTAGCATCCACAGATGTGGGATAACATTCATCGTTTGTTTTTCTGGGACTGTGTTACTTCATTCAGCATGATGTCCCCTAGCTCGAGCCAAAAAATGGAGATATTTTAGTAAAGATTTATATGAAGATGAATAAGTCTATGCAAATGATAAAATTCTGTGGAGGTTTGTTATGACAGGTAAAAGGTGAGACTATATGAATAAGTTTAATTTTCTAAGGTTCACTCAAGTAGTTTAAGAATTAACATGTGGGCTGGAGAGATTGCCTATGGGTTAAGAGTGCTGACTGCTCTTGCAGAGGACCTGGGTTAGATGCCCAGCACTCACATGGTGGCTGAGAACCATCCTTAACTTCAGTTCCAGGGGAATCTGACACCCACTTCTGACCTCCGCAGTATTGTATGACAGGGATGCACAAACTGACATGCAGGCAGTACATTCATACACATAAAAAATAAATAAAATTAAAAAAAGAATCAACACGTATATCGATTAGAGGCTTATTTAAGAGTGTTCAGATTTTGCCGAAGCTTTATCTACACATCACATGGCATTTCAAGTTTTAGTAAAAAGGTAAGATATACAATTTTTTTTAAATTTTCAGTCCACTCCTGACTTATACTGGACTCCTTGTTACAGATCATTAATTAATGGGCCTAGACAAGTAATCAGTTAACTCTGACTACTGAAAGATTTACTTTATGCTTCTCTGTATCATAGAAGCATTGCTTTTGACCTAACAAGATAATTCGGCTCAAAAGAAGCTAGGTTCTACCTCCCTGAATGACCTGCATACAGTCCAGAAGGAGACAGTTTGAATGGGATTGGTAATCCCTAGCATCTTATTTCCTGTCTTTAGGTATGTGTTACAACTCCTGCCTTTCTGTAAGAACTATAAATCAGGATATGGGGGTCTCAGAAAGAAAGACACTTTGTAGTAAACAGTTTCCTGAAATTATTTAATCTTTCCGTGGGCTATGCCTGCTCAACCTATGGTGTTAAATTTCTCTTCCAGTGAGTGTAATACAAAGCTGCTTGAGCTTTTGTCCAAGCCTTATCTAAAATATTACACAGTATTTAAAAGTATCACACTGGTGTAACTTAGCCTTTCTGGATGCTTAATGACCATACTTAATGCCCATACCAATTTGGCCAAGGGATTTATGGGATAACTTTGTTCCTTGCCCTCTGAGGTCAACTAAGTCTCAGGAGACTATGCATGGGGACATCTCTTGAAATATGCTGCAAATATGAGTTACTAGTCTCCTGTGCAGGATGATCTTGGAGATCCACTAATGGGACTTCAGACAGTGTCCAGTCTATAAAGAGGAAAGTCTCCTCATGCTTGAAGAAGGGAGGTCTGGTCCAGCTAGACCTGAATTTGTTATTGCGTGGATGGAACTGGTAAATGGAAAGCCGAAAGGAACCAAGGGCTCCCTCCACCCAAAACCCGTTACTCCTGAAGACCAGATACTCAACTGACCTTGAAAAGAAAAACCTTGGTTAATCTGGGCTAACTACGTGTCCTTAAACATCCAAAAGGAAAGTATAACCAGAAAGAAATAATAAGTAAGGCCTGAGAAATTGTACTTCAGATATAAAACTTCAGATCTTAGTAAAAAAGCAAAAAGTAGCTAGCTTTTTGTTTCTTAGCAGCCTAGTCTGTCCCAAAGGCTGGGGAGTTCAAAAAGTCTGCCTTTCCCCCAGCCTCAGAGTGGGAATCCTGGATCTCATAACCCCAATGGCTGTATCCCCTAATTGGACCCCTAAGTAACCTTAGGCCTCATCCCTCATCCAAGTATTATCTCACTGCCACATTTGGTGCTGTCAAGACTGTACCCAACAACTCACCTGTACCGGTTTTAATCAAGTTTTGCTTGCTCTCCCTTCAGACACATACAAACTCATTCCTGCTGACAAAGGTTACACCCAGGTGTAAAACATCTCACCCTCTTGTATCATTAAATTCTCTTCATGGTCTCCCATCAACACAAAGCAGCTTGAGTGAAAAACGTCGCCCCTTTTCACTATGACACAAAAGGGTGGAATGTAAGGTCATAATCCCACCTAAGTTGAGGATATTCCAGGAAGCCAACTGAGGTAGACATGCTAATAAAGTTGCTCCAATCAGCCTCCTACTGATATAAGTCACAAGCTTCAGTTTATCTCAAGATGCTTCTAATGATACTATCCACAGAGCCACCTATGCCCATTCCCTTATATTCCCACACCCATTTCATGTAAGCCCACTTCCTTGTGTGCTTGGGTATAAAAACTGCCACTTTGGGACATTCTGTTTTCTGATCATTCTAATCCTGACACAGCCAGGCCAGCCGTCATGCATGAAATAACCACGACTTCCTTCTCATTGGAGTCCTGACTCCTCTCTGTGCCAAGACTCCCCTCACTATGAACCTAACATGATTCACAAAAGTTAAAAGAATGACTAGCCTGGCAAATTACACCCACTTGTGCAATAAAGGAACAATTGTTATGGAAGTAACTAACCACTTCTGTTTGGATTTAAGATCCACCACACAAGATGGAGCCTATAACTGACACTGGTTTCAGGGCCTGGAACCTGTGTATGGACAGATCACAACCCACAAGTGAGAGCCTATTACTATTATTCTGAAAAATAGACATAGCAGTACACCAACTCTTAAAAGCTTATTGTTATATCCATAGTTTAATGCATCTCTCAACTGTCACCATACAAGCTTCCTCATACAGTAGATGTTGATCAACACACAAACCCACAACTGGCCAACATGTTGAGAATAAGAGATTAGAACGAGTGCTCTCACCCCTTCATAGGGCACCAATATCAATCTTTTGTCCTCCAAGGCTCAGGGAACTTTGCAAAAGAGTGTAGAAAATTAGGGAAACAAGAGATGGTGGATGACCACAAGGTAACAAAATCTTCCAGACAGCTAGGCAGTAGCTCATATGAACTCACAAAACTGTTGACATCATGCCCAAGACCCAAATACATATGATAAAGCCATACAGAATCCCAGCATGGAAATGGGGAGGTGGGTAGGATGTCATAACCCTAGGTGAGGAACTGTTGGTTACACGCTGTGGCTGGGAGGGAAAGTCTTATTTAAGAGTAAGACAGTGTCTTACTGTGCTTATAACATCTCCTAACCTGTAGAGTATGTAAGCTTGTGGCATCAGCCATGGGTTATTCCTCCAAGGAGAGAGCCAATAGCCAATTAGATTTGGGATATACAGGCACATGGCTGCCTCTGCTGCACAGTATTTCCAGGCAGGTGAGGTGTAGCTGGTGCTGACGGTGGAGTCTTGCTTGACTCAGGGAGACCCGTATTTGCTTTATTGGTTTAGTGGCCTTTGGTAACACTCTCTGGCATTCCAGAGGCCATCTGTACACTTGCATGTGCGGTCTCAATACATCCCTCCCATGTTAACGTCAGGTCTTCGGCAGCAGGGTCTTATTGCCTCTCCTCCTGTAGGTATCCCAACTTAGAGGCAAGGAGCCCTTACCTTTTGTGGGGCCTTGGATCCCCTGGCCAACATCCACCTGGTAGAACAATCCATTGCTGATGTCAGAGCTCCTGTATTAATATATTTTGCCTGAGTGCATAGCCCTAGGACTTTAGTATTATATTTGGTTCTGAACAGAGAGTAATCCCTTCCACAGTTCCCATGTCTAGTAGTCAATTAAAGAAAGCAGTTTTACCGGTTTTATAAGAGATTACCTCTACAATAGTTGTCTCCAATTTACAGTTGGGGAGCGACCTCATCATTGTCATATTTCTCCTTGTTTTATGAGGGGAGTAAGAAAGTCTCTCATATCAAACACTTTGTGGCACCCTAGAAGGTCAGTTTCCTTAGGACTCATTAATAAAATAGTTGTTACATGTAGGATCCACAGAAGGGTTCGATATGTTTTGGGCAATCTGAGGCTTTCTTCCTTTCAATGTTCAGACGGGTCAAACTTTCAGTGGCCACTTTTTGGTACATCCTACTCAATGCAAGTTGTTCTTTCTTTTCAGCTGTAAAAGTTGGGGACACTTTTGTCTGTTTGGACAAAAAATCTTTTCCCGTGGTAGTTTTCAGATTATGACCCTGTCATTAATTTAACAGGGGGGAAAAATGTAACTCATAGCTTAACATATCATCCAAACCTACGGCTGGTCTATTGCCAAAGAACCTACCCTAACTATAGTGCTGCTACAACTATATATTAATTGCTTGTGCTTCATCAGTAGGATGAAAGGTTACTCCTGGACAAAACTTGTCAGCCCATGAAGGAAAGCAGTCAGAGTTGACCAGAGTCCAGGTCAACATCTCCAGAGAGAGGGGACTGTTTTACTTCTTATCCACCTGGTCCCTTTTCTAATCCTAGGAACAATCTGCGGAAGAGGGGGACATGGTAGAATGTAATGGGCGCGCTGGGGTGAATGGTGAAACTAAAGAGATCGATTGTAGTCTGGACACTATTTGATCAACTTGATTTGAACAAACAACAAACCTGTCATCCCCCACTGGATGGTGGAACCAAGGGGCTGTGGGGGTTTGGCACAACAGCTGCAGACTTGGTTTTGCACGAAGGATGCCTGTACTCATGGATTATGCACTTCTTAGCTGAAAAAATGCAAAAAAAAAATAGAGAAAAGATGCAGACCAGTTACAAGCGAATAATAACAATGATCTGTGATGGGGTGGGGGTGGGGGGAATAGGAAAGGGAAAATATGCCTTATCTGAATTGGAAAAATGCTGTACGACAATTGCACAAAGCATCACTAAAAATTACTTAAAAAAAAAAAGAGTATGACAGTGAATAAGTTGACCACTCTTATGTGTATGGACCCAAACAGAAGGGCGTTTGGGGACACAGACTTGACCATAGGCTTTTATACACACACACACACACACGCACACACACACACACACACACACACACACACATTCACATATGCATGAATGAACCCATGCAAGCACAAAGTTGATAGGGCATACTGAGGATGCAGATAAGAAAGGATTCTAACTATGATCAAAATACATTGTATGAAATTTGCAAAAATGCAATGAAAAGTGAAAAAAAGTAAGAATTTTAAGGATGAACTTTTAGTTAAGTTTAAGATCCAAGTGAACCAAGCATTAAGCCTTGGGTGTAATCCATAATGATAATTTAACTCTGTCCAAGGACATTCAGATTCATCACGTAATCATCTTTGATTCTCAGAAAAAGAGGAATTTTGCTAGTAAAATTTAACAATGAAGACAAGATCATGTGCAAATTTAACCTTTTAGTGCTGTTTTATTCTAAAATACAAATTTCGTAAAACTATGTTGAGACAAGTTCTTTTCACTGTAACACATGATCTTTAAATTTAGAAAATATCGTATCCGTGTAACTTTTATCAATATTTTAAACGTCAAGTTTTTCACAAGTTGCTGATCTATCTCCAGTGTATTTCAGACATTTATCATTGCAGTTTTAATTACATAGTTCAAGGAATGGAAAAACTTCAAAAGCTAGAGACAAAAGCTTAGGAAATGGTGCCTTGAAGAGATAATTGTGACCATATTTTGTGCTCTTTGGAAGGTAGAATTGATAAGGGATGTGCTATAGGATAGTAAATATTGAATTAAAACTGGAAGGTATGTGTGCTCATTGTGGCAGTAAATTTGAACACAATATTGAACACAATGCAATTTTGTTGTTTTCAAGTGAACAAAAATAAACCTGAGAGAAGATGCAAGGTAGATCAGTGTCAGAAGTGCTTGTGGCATAAGAAACAGGACTTGCAATTATAAACTCAGCACCCACATAAAAGCCAGGAAAAGTGGGATATTCTGTAATCCTGCACCACTGGTGGAAGCAAAGATAAGTGGATCCCTAGAACATACTGCCGGGTTAGTCTATCCAATCAGTGAGCTCCAGTATCAGTAAGAGCCTCAGTCAAAAAATATGTTAGAAAGACAACTAACTCTCTCTTCTTGACTCCCATCCATTTGTATGCGTTTGTCCATACAGCACACTCACACACAAACCAAAAATGAAAATGTAAAAATAACCTGAGAACATCTGGTTTGTTAATTTTCAGATTTAGCACAATTCATGCAATTACCAAATGGTTTCTCTCAATTATTTCACTCTGTCATTTAATTTTCCTTTCACACGGTCCTGCCTAGTGTACTATTTCTCTAATGTCTCTTTTTTTTAATTAATTTTTTATTTATTTCTGTATGTGTATGAATGTACTGTCTGCACGCAAGTCTGTACACCCGTGTCGTGCAATGCCGCAGAGGTCAGAAGTGGGTGTCGGATTCCCCCAGAGCTGGAGTTCTCCCGGAACTGGAGTTTCAGATGGTTCTCAGCCGCCATGTGGGTGCTGGGGATCGAACCTGGGTCCTCTGCAAGAGCGGTCGGCGCTCTTAACCGCTAGGCCATCTCTCCAGCCCCTCTAATGTCTCTTGCAATAAATTATGTTGCTTCCTGATTCATGGAGTTAACATTGCTTTTTTTTGCCATTAATTCATCTGGGACACATGAATTTTGCAACACTGTTAATTCCATTGTTCATTAAGAACTTTGGTGCTAGACTGTCTCCACTCTCTCCACTCCAGGTTCATGTCCTATATTATGATGTGTTATATTTCCTTCCATATACGTGTATTTGCAGTAGGCAATCAATAGCCATTCATCTTTGTGTGCCAATTACAAAAAATTATTAGTTTTTATTTTTGCCCATGAAAAACTTACAAGGCATCTGTAAAGATTTAGTGAATTCTTTTGCCCATATTATGTTTGACAAATTAGCCTGTATCACAAATTCTTCGTCACTAGCTTATGCGTAGAAATGAAAATGCATGTGTTTCTTTGACTGTCCAATTACTTTTATATTTCCTTCAACATGACATACAACATCTGCACTATTCTTTTGGCCAATCAATAGGAAAACTGAAAAAAATAAGACAAAATGTGAATAGTGATGATCATATGGAAAGATATGTTACTAAAGAAACTTTTTCTTTGTTACTTGTTAATTTCAGAAATACAAAGTACTGCTCATCTAGGGAAAATGTGTGTTACTTAAAGTCTGATATTAAAAGGAGAAAAATTTGATCTGTTGAGTAAGTGACCTGACCCATTTTGCATGGTTTGCTTTTGGTATGCTTGTCATTTGGTATGATAAGTTATACAAATAGCCCTATTAACTATTTTCACACATTTCAACGTAGCTTCACCATGGTTTTTAACACTAGTGATGCAAAAGAGTGTCCTTTCTTCATTGTGTTTTCTCATGTGCTGAAATTCAAATAAATATAAGTACATTGACTTAATTCTCGATTTTGTAGTTTAAACATTTTCTTTCAATGTGCATTTGTATGCAAGTATAATGGCATTTATGTCATGTTACATTTTGCTATTCAGGTAGTGTATTGCCTTCAGGTTTATTCTTTTTACTCAAGGCTGTAATATTATTAGTTTGTAAATTTTTGACACTTTATTCCTATATCTGTGAGAAACATCATGTAGATGTTGATAGAGATTGTACTAAATCTTACTGCTGTGTATGTTATTAATATTTTAATGATTTTGCCCAACTTATAAATACATATCTTTCAATTTATTTGTCTTCAATTTTTCATGTGTCAAGGTTTTCACTACACAGCTTCTCACAAATTCTGTTCAGTTTTTCACATTATAGAGCTTTGTTGATATTCTCAATTTATTGAGCTATCATTCAATTTTTTCCCCACTTCTTTTTCCATGTTTTATTTGCTGTTGCTTTATGGTTTCCTTTAGATAATGTGGAATTTTAAGACAATTTACATAAATTGTTTACTAAGTCCAACATCAGGTTCATCAGTTATGGTTTCTATCAATGTTTTGTTTTCCTTTTATTTTATTGAATGACTCAATTCTTTGTGAAAGAAAATATTGTGATTATTAAAATTTCTTATGACTAGAAAACAGATTATTTTTCCTCTGCTTTGCTTGTCTTTGGCTGCAGTTTTGAGTTTTTTTGTCAATTTAGACCTTTCTAGTCTCTTTTCTATGAGTTTAATAGCTAGATATCCTTTAAGTATATGGACCCACAAATAATGTTTGGAAAGAACAGAAGCAAATGAATAGAAAGTAAATTTTATCATACTTTGCAAATAAATTTTGGGATAAGCCAATTTGTGAATACTTAGTCCAGTCTTATCAAAGTTTCTTGATCTTTCCTTCTTTCTTCCTGTGCTCAGATTTATTTTGTTGTTGCTGCTAATACAAAAGCACAAAGATGTATCAATTTTAACTACACATTATCTTACACATCTTGAATCTGAAATGCAGCATGATCTTGGGCTATAGCTTAATTTTGGCCTGTATGCCAAGGAAAGATTTCTACTTTCTAGCATTTTCCATCAATTAAAGGCCTCCCATATTCCTTGACTTTTTGGCCTTCTTCCTTCATCTTCATAGCTAGAGGTATTGAATGTTATCTTTGAAAATTTGTTTCATCAAATCCCTCTTTGAATCATGGCTATGAAATATCTTTTGCCCTGAAATTCAACATTAGTAGACTGTCCACACATGGCTAATTCAGGGTAATGTCCCTATTCAAAGGCACATAACATTAATCATATCTTCAAAGTCCCTTTACTGTGTCATTGGGCATATTCATAGATTATAAAGATTAGAGCACAGACACATTTTGGGAGTGGAATACAAGTTTGTACAATACAATGTCATTATTTTGACTTTTTCCTATGAAGCCACCATCCAGTAATCTCTGCAAAGTATATCTACAAACAGTAATAATTTTGTAAAAAATTATTTTTATAGTTTATTTCCAGTGGTACTTCTGTAATCTCTAATTCATTAAAATAAAGGTACTGTTAGGAATCAGCTACTGTGGGAGGTAATTAGTTCATGAAGATAGAGTTCTGTTGTATTTCATTTAAGGTACTTAAAATACTAAGAACTAGGCAAATTTTCAACAGCAAAATTATATTTTTGGGTTAGATTCCATCTCTTGTGGAAAATAATTTCCTCCTTCATAACAATGCTCTTTCTATATCTTCATATGTCCAAAGAAATTAAACATTTCTTTATAATATTAGGAAGGCAAAGTCCTCATAACCTGATCTCATCTCTTATGTCCCACCTTTCAAGAAGAATAACTTGGGAGTTAGGTCTTAACAAAAAAATTGAAAGATGCAGCCTTTACAACAGCAAACCTTTACTGTTCGTTTAGTATCCTTATATAAAGAGTCGGAGGCCAGGATTCTTCCTTTAGTGATGCTATTTAATTTGTGAAAACACAGCAGGAAGATAATTATCTCACCAGAGATTGAGTCTCCTGGGACCATATCTTGGAATTTTTCATAAATGTGAAAAATAATGGGCCTATTTTTTTTAATTTTTTAAATTTTATTTATTTTTGTATGTGTATGAATGTACTGTCTGCATGTAGGTCTGTGCACCCGTTTCGTGCAATGCCGCGGAGGTCAGAAGAAGGTCTAGGATTCCCCTGGAACTTGAGTTCTCCTGGAATTGGAGTTGCAAACGGTTCTTAGCCGTCATGTGGGTGCTGGGTATTGACCTCAGGTCGTCTCCAAGAGCAGTCAGTGCTCTTAACTACTAGGCTATCTCTCCAGCCCCAGGGCCTTTTTTAAAAAAAATATTTATTCATTTTTTATGTGTATGAATGTACTGTCTGCATGTAGATTTGTGGACCTGTGTCATACAATGCCGTGGAGGTCAGAAGAAGGGTCAGATTCCCCTGGAACTGGAGTTAAAGACGGTTCTCAGCCTCCATGTGGGTTCTGGGGATCAAACCCGGGTCCTCTGGGAGAGTGGTCGGTGCTCTTAACCACTAGGCCATATCTCCAGCCCAATAGGTCTATTTTTATATGACAATTGTATGGTAATTTGTAACCTCAACATAAGCTAAAAATATTGACTCTTTTTGGATATTTCATCTTATATATTCTTCATTATATAAAGAATATATTATATATTTTATCTTTATTACATAAATGTATTATTTAAAGAAATTTTACAAGATATGTGTGTGTGTGTTTGTGTACCTACAAAAGAACTTACTACAAGTTAACATACAAAGGATAATTCTCTTATGAAATGCTTTAAGTTACTAAAATGGGCCATGTGTGCGATATACCTCTTCATCTTGTTGTTCTGGGGTACATGCTTTGTGTTCTAAATTTAATCAACAACCCAGAGTTATGGAGTTCCTAGGCCTTAGTATAAAATATATTACTGTTATTTTGCTAAATAGCCATAGCAACAAACTATCCTATCTCTTCACTTATTACTTGTAGGTAGAAATAGGCCAACTGTGGCTACACTGTGCTAAATTACCTGCTTGTCTGTTTGCAGAAAAACCTGGGATTTTCTTGCATTAGCAAACCCGTGAAACAGGCCCTGGGATCAAAAACCCTAACAATAACTCATGGTATTTACAGAGCACGAGGCAGGGCCTCTGAAAGCAGGCACTGAGATATGACGTCACTCCGGATATGCAAAAAAAGTTTTGTGGATGAATAAATGGATTCTTTTCACCATCAGACAAGAATCTCTGCTCCGTTATTTTCACGTGTGTATTTAACCCATTAGGCACGAGTTGTGTTTCCTAGTAGAATTTGGCTGGGGAAAATCAATCAGATGCCAGCCTGTGAAGTCCAGGGTTGATGCCATCAGGAAGATGACTAGTGTGTGGTGAGTCTGTTCCAGCGGAATTTAGGCTGAGGAGTGCTGATCAAGCATCAGCCTGGTGGTCCAGCAGTGGCAATAGGGCACTGCCTGGTGTAGATGTTAGGTGGAAACAGGTGGGCTAGGGGAAGGTTATCAACCACTAGCCCCTAAGGTTTAAAGGTAGCTGCTGGCAGCTGCTTTACATTCTTTTTCCCTTTTCCCTTTAACCCAGTGGACAAGGGTTGTGTCTCAGCCTCCAAGTGTAGCTGAATGAGAACCATCAATTATTACTAGTTTTCATCTAAAATTACCTATTATCCCATGTGAATCATGTAGCTCTTGGCCCTTATCAGAGAAGTTTATGTGTACAGTAGACAGTAGTTAATGCTGAAACTTATAACAGATCAAAGTTCAGATAATAATTATCCATGGAGGGATGCAGCATAAATGTCATACCATACCCTATTTCCCAGAGGCTCATTAGAAAAGGCTAGAAGATTGAAAGAGAAAGAGTGGGTAGGACTGTAGTGAAACTTTCTCTTGGGCTTGACATTACTGTTACACTTGCAAAATCAGAACAGCTGTGATTACCTGTGCATGATGTGCAAAATATCAAGCTACCTAACATTCTAACAAAAGGATGGAAATTAACCCTGAGCCCACACCCTTAATTGAGGAGTTATTGACAGTTGATGTCTGCTTGGCTAGGAATATTGAATTTTCTTTAAGAATGTGGCCCCTGACAGGTAAATTATGATCCAGTTGATGTTCTCACAACCATGAGTATATAGGTAGCACAAATTGAACTCAGTGCTTTATAAAAATCAGAGAAAAGTACATGAAGTTAAGAAGGGTGTAAGGGAGTATAGGTCTGAGACAAAAGACACTGAGACAGTGGACTTGTGTGAAACAACAGGGAAGAGACAGTGGACATGTCTGAGACAACAGGGACAGAGACAGTGGACACCTCTGAGTCAACAGGGTTCTAGACAGGGGACCTGTCTGAGACACTAGAAACTGAGACAGTTGACATGTCTTCGCCATGAACAAGTCCTGTCTGAGATGACAGCGACTAAGACAGTGGACACATCTTAGGCAACAGGGCCTGAGACAGTGGACACATCTGAGACAACCAGGACTGAGAGAGTGGACATATCTGAGACAACAGGGACTGAGACAGTGGAAATGTCTGAGACAACAGGGACTGACACAGTGGATATGTCTGAAACTACAGTGACTGATACAGTGGACATGTCTGAGACAACAGGCACTGAGACAGTGAACATGTGTGAAACAATAGGGAATGAGACAGTGGACATGTCTGAGACAACAGGGACTGAGACAGTTGACACGTCTGAGTCAACACGATTTGAGACAGTGGACCAGTCTGAGACAATAGAGACTGAGACAGTTGACATGTCTTCGCCAGTGGACAAGTCCTGTCTGAGATGACAGCGACTGAGACAGTGGACATATCAGAGACAAGCAGGACTGAGACACTGGACATATCTGTGAAAACAAGAATTGAGACAGTGGACATATCTGAACAGACAGAGAAGGAAGACTATGAGTGAGTAAATGAAAAAGTGTCAAAATATATTTAATATCAAATGCACATTTAATACCAGGATGCAAAAGCAGAGGCAAGTCAATCTCTTTGAGGTCAAGGCTGGCCTGGTCTACACAATGAGTTCTTGACCAGCTGAGGCTATAGGGAGACCCTGTGTCAGAAAACCCAAAAGAAAAAAAAATCAATCACCAAAACCCAAACAAGAATTTCACTCAAATTTTACATATTTAATGGGTTTAAATATAAAATACATGCCATTTAAATCAATTTACTAATGCAATGGTAAATTAAATTTTTGAGAAGTACAGTTAATACTTTAAATATAAAAGAGATAAAAACACAAGAAATATATTTGACACAAAGGAAATTAATGTATGGCTTCATGAGTAAGAAGTAATCTTTCATTGCAATCAGTTATTTTTTTCTATAAAACTTCATTGGGATTTCTGCCTACTATATTTTATGTATGTGAAAATTTCCATTCCACATATTTTATTGTCAAGAAGCCCTATTAAAACACACATATGGATCAAAACAATATTTCCCAGTCTTATTAGTTTACTGACCACTTTCATCATCCTTCCTATTTCTTTCTCTATATTTGAAATTATTTAACTGTAAAAGGTTTCTGACACAAATCCTGAAGACCTGCATTTGAAATACCAGGATTTCAAATGGTGGAAGGAATAGCATACTCCAACAAGTTGAGGCCAAGCCCTCAGTGGCACATCCACAATGAAAATTTACACCTAAGACTCACAGAACATAGCAGTACAGAAAATATTAATGCATCTCTCAACTCTCACCAAAGATGTTCTCTCATCCAACAGAGGGTGATTAAAAAAGAAAATCACGCTGGGTGGGGTGGCTCACATCTTTAATCCTATCACTTGAGAGGCAGAGGCTGGCAGATATCTGAGTTCAAGGCCAGCCACATCTACAGAGTGAGTTCCAGGCCAGTTGGGGCTATAGGGAAACCCTGTCTCAACAGCACCAAAGAATTAAAAAAGGAAAATCACATCTGGCTAAAATGTAGAGAAGAATAGACTAAGGTATTATGTCCCTAGATAGAAGAACTATAGTAAACCTACCCACCCAGGATTCAAGGACCACTGGGAAAGAGGGAGCAGGAAGATTATCAGAGTCAAGAGTGGTGGAAGACCACGAGGAAATAAAATTTTCCTAGCCACTGGAGACTTGCTCATATGAACTTTCAGTAATGGTGACAACATGCACAAGACCCATGCATACTCAAAGCAGACAAAAAAATAGAACTGAGGAAATGGACAAGAAATTTCAGTCTTAGCTGAGTAACTCTTGGCATCTGATCACTGCTGATTGAGGGACAGTTGGTCTTCTCATAGGGAGTGATGCTATAAAGGCTGACCTGGATCCAGTGGATGAACCCACATGGAAGGACATCTGGGGACACAAACTTGATAAGCCTTAACATGTATGACAGGATATATGAAATTTTTCAAGGGTCTATAGAGACGTGCATATAAAAAGAAGTTTCCATAATAAAATTTAGATGTATTATTTAAGCCCAGCTTTGTGGTTCATGTCTTTAATCCCAACACTCATGAGGCAGAGGCAGGTGGATCTAGGTGTGATTGAAGCCACTGGTCTACAAAGCAATTTTCAGGTCAGGTATGGGTACAGACAGATTCTCTCTCAAAAACATCAAAGGTCTTATATGACTCAGCCCCTTAAGCCTTGTTGCATGCAGCATACATCTTTTTCTTAGACTGGTACTGAAGGATCCCTGCCCCAAGGTTTTATGCACCCTTAAAATCTGTCTTTAGGAAATAAGGTTTCCCTCCCCGCTTCCTCATACCTGGTGGTGCTTAACTGGGTCACGCCCACCTGTGTGTCGCTGGCCTGCGTGCCGAGATGATTTTTTTTACTATTACAGAACCCTTCCTCCATTTCCCCATACCTTGGGATCTCTGCTTTTAAAAGTTCCCTATCCCGGGGGCTGGAGTGATGGCCTAGCGGTTAAGAGCGCCGACCGCTCTTACAGAGGACCCGGGTTCGATCCCCAGCAACCACATGGCGGCCGAGAACCGTCTGAAACTCCAGTTCCAGGAGAACTCCAGTTCCAGGGGAATCCGACACCCTCTTCTGACCTCCGCGGCATTGCACGACACGGGTGCACAAACTTGCATGCAGGCAGTACATTCATACACATACAGAAATAAATAAAATTAATTTAAAAAAAAAAAAAAAAAAAAAAAAAAAAAAAAAAAAAAAAAAAAAAAGTTTCCCTATCCCAGTCCCTGGGGGTCGGTCTCCTCTGCCCCTGCGTGGGGTTACGAGTCCGACCCCAGTGCACTGTTTTTTTCCCCGAATAAACCTCGTGTAATTGCAGCGAGAAGGGACTTTGGCTGATTTTTTGGGAGTCCTTCTATCCCGAGATTTGAGTGAGAGTCACTCCAGTTTCTGGGGGTCTTTCAGTACAACTCCCTGTATGCTGCTCACCTTGGCAGATATCTCAGGACTCTAGCTTCACCTTTACAACTTCACCTTCACAGCTTCACACAATGGCCTACAAGTGCCTTTTGGCTTGTCAGAGCCCTCTTTATGCGGGAATGCTGGAAGGGTTCGGCTCTGATGTAAATACAAAGAGTTTTAATTCAAGCTATAACTTGGAACACCACACTTCTTACACAGCAGGCTTAGAGAAGCAGTGCCACAGCTGGGGGGTGGGGGATCTTTTAAAGGAAAAACTGCAAACGGGGAATTTTCCAGTTTTGGCATTTTGCTACTGATTGAGCTTCCATCATTTTTCTTTTAGAAATCAGAATCTTATCTGGGTGTGGTCTTGCCCTGGAGGCAGTCTTTCCATTATTTAAATGCAAATGTCTAGGCCTTTCCTTAATTGGGTTAATCTCCTTCAACACATGCCCTTGACTCCAGCATTAATGTTTTTTTGTGCAACTTTTCAATCCAAACTATACTTTTTCACTGTAGATCTGCATAGTATTCCCATTAATAGCCATGCCACTGTTTCTACATTAGGATGTCTTGAAATATCCTCCACTAAAGAAATTAGTCTGTTTCGTTTTAACCTAGCCTCAGGCAAGCTGTTGTATAGGCAGACTCTGGCCAGATTCTTTGCCAAATTATCCCAGTTGCTGCTTAAGTTCTTATTTCCCTCTGGCATTCTTTGCTCTCAGCACTACATTGTTCCAGGTTTATGCTACAACAGTCCATTAATCTCTGCTTACAGCATTCAAGCACTTTTTAGTCTAAACTTCCAGAGTCTTCTACATTCATCCCCAAACCCACATGGTCAGGTTCTTCACAGTGTAAAGAGGGAACAGTAATAGGGAACAAGATAGACTCTATTTTTCTATTTCGTGGAAATACACCATCTGTGAAATAGCCCCCATTCTCAGATTCCAGGAGAAACCATAGAATATCTCAATAACCAAGGGAAGGACCAAAGGTTGTTTGTTGAAAAGAACTAACAGGGAAAGACCAAAGGTTAAACATGTTTGCTCTTCTGCCAGGATGTACTCAGTAAGTAACCCCCCACCCCCAACCCATGGCACCACCAAAGATGCCAGGTGGTCCTGACCTATCAATCTAAAAATCATGCTTCCTCAGTCTGTATGAATCAATAGCAAAATGCCCAAACTGGAAAGTTCCCAATTTGCAGTTTTTCCTTTAAAAGACCCCCCCCCCCCAAAGCTATGGCACTGCTTCTCTCAGCCTGCTGTGTCAGAAGGGTGGTGGTCCAAGTTCTAGCTTGAATTAAAACTCTTTTTATTTACATCAGAGCTGAATGTCATGATGGTCTTTCAGGGGTCCCAGTGATCTGGTCATAACAACAGCAAACAGCCCACTCTCTGGTACCTATATCTGTTTTAGTTACTTTTCTGTTGCTATGATAAAACACTCTGACCAATACAAACTTGGGAGGAAAAGGTTGACTTGGCTTACATGTCCTAGGTCAGAGTTCATCATTAAGAGAGCCCAAGGTAGGAACTAAGGGCAGGAACCTGTAGGAAGGAGCTGAAACACAGGCAATGAACGAAGATATTGTTTACTGGTGTGCTCCCCAGAACCATGCTAGACTGCTTTTTTACGTATTACAAAACAACCTGCTCTGGAGTGGCGCCACCCACAGGAGGCTGGGCTTTCCCACATCACTGAACACTCAAGAAAAGTATCCCATAGCCATAGCCACAGGCCGTTGCAATACAGAAAATTCCCCAACTGAGGCTCCTTCAGCCCAGGTGTGCCAAATTGACAAAGAAAGCTATTCAGCACAAAAGTTTCCTCCAGTTTGTAGATATTAAATTTCAATATTTTTTATATGTGTCTTGAGTTAGAAACCCATAATGGACCATCGTGCCTTCAAACAAAGAGGGTCAGAACACATATCTCTGTAGGTGGAAAGGGGACTAAAGCAACAGAAAAGGTAAAATTGAATGAAGGCTGGGAAGGCAGGTAAAGGAGGGAGAATGAGGATGGATAATTTAAACTGAAGGCTTTCTGAATAAGTCATATGGAAACATTCTATTGCAGTTTCTTAAAATATAGACTAATACATAAAAAACCCTTCAAATGTAGTTGCTACTAGTACAATGAAGTGGCAATGCCTCACTAGAGATCACAGACTAACAAATGAAATGCCCCTGTCTAGGAGTAGTTTAACACTTTTGAATTGTTTGCTAGTAGGATCAGGTAGACACTATCAGCTATTGCAATTATTTTTGGTTATCCTTCCATAGTTCATGGTAAAATCTTATTGCTGAAAGCAAAACAAGCTGAAGTCAGAGAGTATCTTAAAAAAGATGGAGAAATCAAGTTGTTACTGATCTAAAAGTTTTGTCCCTTTGGACTTACTTGCATAGTACCAGAAAGTATTATGTATCCTACAGGAAAAAAAAAAAGTAATCTTGAATTGTACCCTGTTTCAAACTCTGGGATGTACAGTCATGACAAGATTCACAAGACAAGTGCACAGGTGCAATATTGACTTGAACGTCATGTGAGTAACAAGCCACTTTCTGATTTGATATAAAACCTCTCCAGTGAAAGAAGCACATTCCTGGCTCTATAGTCTTGGACAAGTACCTGTGGCCAGATAGGTCATAGGCCTTAGGGAAGAACAAATTTATTATTCTGCTAAATCGATATTGTATTAATCTGACTCCTAAAGAGTTATACTCCTAATCTACTGTGTTTATATATTAGTTCATCTCTCAAACATCATCAGATAAACTTTTAGCAGTAGATAGAAATCAGCACAGAGATGCACAATTGGTCAATGTGTGGAGAAGTGATTCTCATCCCTAAATGGAACATCTATATAACACCCATCCTCCCAAGACTTAGGGATCATCAAGAAGTAGGGCACTGGAAGATTGTAGTAACCAGAGTTGTGGCATGACACAAAGGTGCAGTTAAACATATGATCTTACATCTGTTATGATACCATGCACATGACCTAAGCAAGCTCAATCAAATGAAATCCTAGCTTTGAGTTGGTAGATGTGTATAAAGACACATTTGTAAGTGATAAGCTATTGACACTTGTAGCTGCTAAAAGAGGGAGAGTTGGTTGTCTTTAAGAGTATGACCCCTGGTAGGTCTACCATGCTACAATGTATGGCCCCATATCCAAGGGTATCAGGCATTCACAAACAAGAATGGATGGGTTTAAGAAAATATGCACCACAGACTTGTGTGGGAGATGGGTTGAAATAAGGGGTCATATAGGGCAAACATCCATATCATTAAAATACGTCTCATTAAATCCTGAACAAATTCATAATTTAAATAAAAAATATTTTTACCAACTGATAAATATCAATTTAAATATTCCAAGATAAGGAGATTATAGTTCACCAGTTACATAGCCTAAGTTTTGGACACATTTATGTTCTTTTTTTCCTACTGATATTTGTGTGGGGGTGTTATTAATGTTGCCATTTTTTTAAAGCTGGAAAACAAGCTCATTAAATCAATTCTTCCACAGACAGTGATGTATAAATATGATAAATATGTGAGTTACTGCAACTGAAACTGTATAGAGAACAGCCACTGTGTACCTGGTACTGTTCTACAAAGTTTTTAAATTTTATTTAATATAGTTATTTATACAAGGTTCAATTAATTTAAAGTAAGTAATTTGGACACTTAGAGTAAATAGTCTCAACTCAGTGCTCCTCATTTTCTTATTTGATCCTCTGGAATGGATTATATTATTCAATGATCTCACCAATATGGGGATGCATTAAAGTCTTTATTTCCTAAATCATAATTGAAGACTTGTACATGGTATTCATAATTCTGTGCCATCTCAGTGCAGATGAAGCGAAGCATAGAGCTGTTACAATCAGTCTGGGAACCATGGGATGTTAGGTGGCTATACATAGGTTTATGAATGAAAGACCTTATCCAGTTATTCATGTTTAAAGAATCAAACACTGGCCTTTACACTAAATTGTAACTTTCTTAATTCATGAATATGTTAAAGACAGTATCTGACCTTATCTACCCATGTAATAACTTGTGAAGGTAATTGTGCTGATCATTTGTCAGTGTTCATTTTCTGTCCTGCTACTGTTTGTCTCTCAGGATTTCAGAATAATGTAACAATTTGAATAGACTGTGAAAAACATTCTACAACCCAGCCTTCACTTCCCTTCAGCGTGGCACAAAGTATGGTGATAAGAACAGCTACAAAAGTGGATTTTAATACAACAAGTACTGCTTTAGGAAATTTGAAGTGTGTAGTCACATATAAAAATAATGTAGAATTCAAATGGCCCCTCAACAGTGGATGAACATCCCAATCAAAATAAGATTATATCTTAACATCTTCCACCAAAGTCGAAATCTTAGTCCAGTCATAAAGCGTTAAAGAGCAAAGTGTTTATTGGGTAAAATTTAGTTAGCAGGTTCTCAACTCTGCCCAAGCTTTATCCACCAAGTATAGGATATTTCAATGGCTTAGTGAATTGTTTAGATTAATTAAATTTAGGTGTAGGTCTTGGTGGAAATGGTAATACAATTGAACCAATCGGGAATATAAAATGTTAGTTGGTCTTATTTATAATTTGTATCTGGTTAAGGTACACAAATGGCCTATATATTTTTTCTGAATAACACAATATCACATTATAACACTTTCTTTACTTGTAGGACAAGTTAAAGAAACTAAGCTTAAATTTCCTTCCCAAATAAGTAGCATACAGTCAATGAGAACCAGTTTGGGTAAATGTAATGAAAGCTTATGCCTTGGCTCCTGCTTATGGGTATGTGTAATACAACTTAGGCATCTATAGGTCAAAACAAAAACCTAAAAAAAAAAAAAAAAAAAAAAAAAAGAGGGAGGGGGGAGGTGGGGTACTATCCTTTCTGGGATACAAATGGAAAACTCTGTGTTTCAATCCTATTGATAAATTTTCAATTTTTCTGATCTTGAAAATAACAATGGGAGGAGAATTTTATGTTCCCACAGGTAAAAGTCACCAATCTAAATGCCTGAAAACATACAACTTATGGCTGTGCAGGATGAACTGGGGAATGTCAGCAGAGAGGTTGACCCATCTGAACACTAAGGAATGAGGAACATCAGACTGCCTGAGACACGGTCACTGAGCATCTCTCTGAATAATATTGGGGTTGACTGTTAATAATGGACCCTAATGCTGAGAAACCTTCCTACCTCTCCCCCCCCCCTTTTTTTTTTTTTTTTTTTTTGAAAAAAGAAAAACAGGATGGTAATGAAACCACTCCCAAACTGTAAACTAGAGCCAATTGTTACGGTGGTAATTTCCTATAAAACAGGCACAACGTATTAACTGATTGATAGGCATAGGAACTGTGAAAGGATATTTCTCTATCTAGAGCCAAATTCAATAGTAAAGTGTTTATAAGTTGTGTAATTAAGCAAAATATATTACTACAGGAAAGCTCTGACATCAGCAATGAATTATTCTGCCTAGGAGATGTTGGCTAGGGGATTCAAACCCGCCCCCCCAAATTATAAAGGCCTTTTGCCTATAAGTGGGATATATGCAAGGAGAAAGGCAGTAAGTCCCTGTTGTCGAAGACCTGGTGTGAGCATGAAAAATGTTATGAGACGTCACCTGCTAGCGTACAACTGGCCTCTGAAATGCTAGAGAGCGTTACCAAAGGCCACTACAGCAATACAGCAAAATATTGGTCTCCCTGAGACAAACAAGACTCCTCCGAAAATATCAGCTACACCTCAACAGCCTGGAGATACAGTGCAACAGTGGCAGCCAAGTGTCTATATTATATCCCAAAACTATTTGGCTATTAGCTCTCTCCTTGGAGGAATAACTCACAGCGGATGCCACAAGCTTATGTCCTCTAGTGGTTAGGCGATGTTATAAGCCACAATAAGAACTTGTCACCCTTTATAGAGAAACCACAGTTTGCGGATTAGCATACCATCCAAGCATCTGTGTCTATGCTCACAGCTTAGCTTGACACAATAAGTGGTACTGCTTAAATGCCTGTACATCCAATAGCTTGAGCTTTGTTAGTATGACTGAAAAGGGTATCACTGTGAAAGCTGTCAATCCGTGAAGGGAAACAAACTGAACAGACCGGAGTCCAAAATGACAACTCCAAAGAAATTAGACTGTTTTCTTCTCACCCACTTGTGCCCCTTTCCCAAAGCCTAGGGAACAAACTGCGGAAGAGGAGGCGTGGTAGATTGTAAGGGCTGTGGAGAGATAGGGGTGAATCATGAGACTATAGGAATATAGTCTGGACACCTGATTGATCAACATGCCTGTGCATACAAGCTTCTCCAACTGGACTATGGGAACCTTGGGTTGTTCAAAATTTGGACATAGATACTTGCAAAATGCACCAATTACTTAATTGTATGACATACTGAGTAACATCATTGTTATCTGCAAACAACTGTGTCATTGTATTGTAGAATCCCTTAAAAATAAAAAAAAATTAAAAATTAAAAAAAAACAAAAACAAAAACAAAGTTGAGGAATACTTTTTGCCTGAGGCTTGAATGATTTATCAAAGGGGAATTATGTTCATTTCATGTGATAATGAAAATTTGATTTAGTCATCTCAATTTTACCCTGAAGTAAAACAAAAAGTAACAATAGGGAATCAGAACCTATGAGTACAAAAATTGTGATAAAAATGTGAAAGAAATGTGTACCATTTGAAAATTCATATATAATTATTCAATCAAATGAAGAAGAGTTATAACTGCACAGTTTCATTAAATGATCTTGCCCATTGTATTTTTTTTTCATTTTCTGTGTTTTTCTTCTAGTTAGAGTGACATAAGTATGTCTAAGTAACAGGTAAATTCCAATAATAAAATTATGAAATTCATTTCCAAATAGAAAATCCTCCTGAAAAACAAATTAAAGCATTCACAACGTAGTTGTGGACTATTTATGCATATGAAAATGATTTAGTAAAATGATTTTTGTAACATTTTTTTTCTTTGAGACATCTTTCTTATAACTCCATGCTCTCTCGTTTTTAATTTGTCTTATTAACTCAAACTAGTCTTTCTTATTTATGTATGGTTATAAGGCCATACACCCAAACATGGCCAAGCTACTAAGGATCAGACCCATGAAGAAAAGTGGCTTTCTTTCCTTCAGCATCCATCAACTACTGCCAATGGTTCACAGTTTGGAGTGGAGCATAATGAGCCCCTCCTCTACATGCTGGAATGTTAACTTGTTTGACACTGTGTGGGTATTCACAGCTGATGTGAATTAAGTGTGCAATGACCATGTCATGTCGAAAAGGCAATACCCTCTAATGTGTCTAATCAGCACCCTCTAATCTTGGACTCTTATGACCTTGCTTTCTCCTGTTATTGATGTGTCTTCATGAAGTGTTGGGTGGAAAGGGGATGATATAGATGTCCATTTGTGCCTAAGCAATCCAGAGACACTTATTCTCTTTACTTTTACAAGTTGTGGAATTCTACTGCACAGAATAACTTCTCTGATGAAGGCTGAGGGCTACCCTAATCTATGTGTGAAAATATACAGCTTTAAAGAACACATTGATACTATGTCACTTTAGCAAAACAATACTAAGTTCTCCCCTAAGGTGCTATGAGCCCCTCAGACAAATGTTCTTGATTAAGTTGACCACACCAGGCATGTGTTTCCTGCACTGGAATACAACAAGAAAACAGTTAGATAACATTATAAAATTCATGCAATTAATCCACCATTGTGCATAACTGCCCGCTTAGACATTAATGGATCTCTCAGATTTTACATCTGGATAAGACTTCTCTACTGGCAGCATATGCAGCAATTCTTGGTACTATGAAAATTAGCCAGAAGGGAGGAATTCTCCATATAAGGACTGGATCAATTTTTCAAAGGCGTGTGAGCAAATGTGTTATATGTTTAGGGATCATATCTTACTACCAATTGAAGTATTTTCTGAAAAAAATATAAAGTTACAGTTACATCACAAATCCCAGTATTATCTTTTAACTACTATCAATAAAGCAGAGTAAGAAATGTCTTTTTAATAAAATAGCTAAAAATAATATTATAAATACATCCTGTGACACAAAATACCTTTGGCATATATACTGAAATAAAATCTAATACCATACTAAAACATGAAAAAAAAGTCTTACTTAGCAAGATTCTAATTCTCTCTCTCTCTCTCTCTCTCTCTCTCTATATATA